>JBBBVU010000001.1:7455828-7467349 GCA_037177055.1 Atherinosoma microstoma | reverse complement strand
AAGTAAGTAAGTAAGTAAGTAAGTAAGTAAGTAAGTAAGTAAGTAAGTAAGTAAGTAAGTAAGTAAGTAAGTAAGTACCTTTCAAAATAAAATTCACAAAGTGCTTCATAATGAAACACAAAACAACACGAAACAATACAATACAATGTAATGTAATGTAAATAGGCTTAGAAGTTTCACTGTTTTCTTTCTCAAAGCAAAACAACTTATTTTTGCATTTTCCTGTCTGTGTGTGGAGCCAGTGCATGAACACAGAACAAAAACAGCAAGCTAAACTTGTTGGTGACTAGCCAGGAATGCGAGCATATTGCTTCTTTCTTTCTTTTTCTAAACTGAGTCGACAAGTGAAAATAAAGAGTACAACTGTAAAAACATACAACAGAAAATAAAACTTAGTGTCTGATTAGCACTGCCTGATGCCACTCACATTAGCAGGCTAACAGGAAGCTACAAGTAGCATTTTCTAACTGCTAGCACACATTCATGAATAAATAATCCAACAAATTTCATTGTTCATAAAAAAGTCGAAGAAACTTTTAAGGGAACAAATATGTGCTTTTACCATAAACAATGTAACAGGATAAAGTTGTGCACGTTTACAGCAATGTATTGAATAAAAGGTCAGTCTTAAAAAACCCATATTTCCTCAATAAATGAACATTTTCTGGCATAAATTAAATGCACTTTAGGAAAGTCACTTGGATATAACATTTACATAACAAATACATTTAAACATTTCCTATTAATGAACCTATTACTCCTGAGGGCAGAGCACAGTTCAACTTTTATTTACAAGAAATATCATATTAATATTGATTTTACAAAATATGAAACAAATTACAATATGAACACTTACAACACTTACAGTGATACAATATTACCTTTATCCTTTAAAGATTTATGTCTATCAGTAGCAAAAAGACTTAAGTCCATGTGTCACACAGAGGTTAGTAAAAATTTATCGAAAAAGACTTAGATCTGAGGTACGGAAGAATAAGATATTGGTTAGTTTTGGTGTTATTATAGAATTTGTTGACAATGATAAATAAATAATGACGGCTTTATACTCGAAGATGAAAAAGAATATAAGGCTTTAATGCATGTTATTAAGCCCTGCAGCTGTATTTGAATAATTCAAAGATGTGTTACAAAAACCATTTTGATTTACACTCCATCACAGCTTCACATTTAAGTTTTCTTTTTATCTGACAAAATTTGGTACCTTCAGTTTGGTGCGTTGGATGTGTCAAAGACGGTTGAGTCAGTGGATGTTTATGTCAAAACCAGTAACTGATTGAGCTAGAAAACTGAATATTGTTATTCACTCAGTAAAACAAGTAGTTCAACTTATTTGATTAACCACTGGACATAAACAAGAGCACTCATACCTCAGAACAACCCTGTGTGAACATACCAAATAGCTAATTTGTGTAACTGTTATTCACCTGCCTTTCAGGTAGACCATTAGCATTGAGAAGATTAATTGGTTTTTTATGTCAGTGGAATATATGGCCTAGTTTTGAAAAAAACTTTACAATGTAAATGTGATGTAAAGACAGCCTTTTAGGTCCCTGGGAAATGTTCCTGGGACCTAAAAGTACAGAGTATTTTATGAAAATGTAGGATAAGCTACAGCAAGTAGCATATCTAGCTTTGTGGCTAATTGCTTTGCTAAGTCATAGCATTCAAAGCTAGTCTAGCTCATCGGGCATTAACCAATTTCACCAAACTGGTCTAAAAAACATTTTTTTTGAAAATGAACAAATTATTTTCTGCAAATAATATGATAAATAATAATTGATTCCTATTCAAGACACGTTGACAAGAATTACTTTATATTGTTAATATCGGCTACAGGGTTTCATTGCTTTCGGTTTGTGGTGTGCCTTGTGATTTTTTCAATGAAAACAATGTACCTTGGTTCAAAAAAGGTTGAAACACACTGGTCTAGCTCCCTCAGCTAACAGTTAGCATACATAGCTCATGCTCACCGACTTTTATCTAACAGCCAATGACTAACATTTTAAAGGCAATTCAAGGTCTCTAAGTGTGCCTGTGTACGAAACTTGTATAAAATATATTTTAACAGAGATTATAATTTTTTTGTACCAAAAGGAATGTGCCTATTGCAGATACACTGCATGCAATAGATCAACCATGATGCAAGTTTTACAAAATGAACATTTGTTTTGAGGAGGGTCTGTATAGGCCAATGAAAATGGGACCTATTTATGTACATGCATTGAGTCCTTGTGCAGAGGGCGCAATCTATATGTGGAAGTGCAAACAATGAAGCTGGCTTCAGAACGGCATTTGTCATTTCTAAGAGTCATTAAGGATAATTATTATGCAGTTATTACACACACACATGTGTGTATGCTGAATAGAATGAATATTGGAAAAGTTTTGAAAATGACATTATCACCATGTGATGGGAGTTGCTGCATTATGTGAGATACATGCACAGGTACTATTATGTTACTTAGGTCTTTAACATCAAGGTACTTGTTGTGTATTGGTGTTAAATTGAACACATTTCTAATTAAATCTGTGACAGAACTGAACTTTCTTTAGCGCAGCAGCCACTTAAGTTGAAATAGAATGAAATGTTTGTGCCCATATTTGTATGATGGCATCTGTCCAGTTTGCAGAAGAGGAATCATTATACTGTATGTGTCTTGAGGTAGTAATATTAATTGCTTTATTTATTTATCTATTTATTTATTTGTTTTTTACAAAAAATGTGATCATCCTATATTATCAAGCAGTCAAATAATACAGAATTGTTGATATTTGGAGGAACTCAGATGCTGAAATACTGTTTAGTAGGTACATTAGATCATGAAATCTGATTAAGAATTAAGCAAATTACAATTAAGATCAAGAAATGTTGATATCGGTGCTCAATAAAGCATTTAGATTTTCTATATGTATGCAGGGGAAAAGAGGATAGTTTGCTAAGGTGCATGCTTGACTCACTGGGGGGTGACTCCCATTAGGGAATGATAGACATGTTAATATACTGCAGGCTACATCAGTTCTAATTAATGTAGCATATTTCGCACTTTACATGTTGAGGAGACTAGTTTAATTTATTAACCACTGACAATCTTCACACAATGTTTTCTTATAGTAGCTCCCCGACTTTTACCATTTTTATAATTCTATTTCTCTTTATAATATGTCTTAAAGGTCTTGTAGGTATAGTTAAGTCTGAGCCCATAGGGATAACACCGTTACAGTCTGTCAAATTGATCTTTTCTTTATTACAAATAACAAATATCTAGCTAACAAATGTGGATAATTGTCAAGGGATGGGTTCATTGCACCAGAAAAATAACCCCAGAATATCTGCTGCATGAAGCTTTGCTGCATGATCCTGTTCAATGAAACATGTAATTGCATTCAAAACACGGCGATGGCATTTTTATAGAGTTACATTTCTGCACACTTTCAATGAATATAAATCCTCCTTGGATAAATGATAAGTAAATATATAGAGAGTAAAAATCCACCTTGCTGTTGGATGCATTAAAAAAAAAGTAATCTCAGCCACCTGATTTTATTTTAAAGCAATATTGGCTTTGACCATTAAGAAGAACAGTCAGCTAACTGTAGTAAAGTCCTCCTGTAATACAGCCAGTCATACAGTGTTACTTCCCCCTGCAAGTTGCAGAATATTAGGATGTATATTCTTTCTGAAATCATTTTTTTGAAGTGGGACCTCAGGACACAAGATGTGGGGGGAGAATAATCTGGATGTAGGCTACACTTAAACTAATGCTGAGGCAGCATGGTAAGAAATGCTTGTTAAATTTCTAAAGTAGCAATCTTGCCATAACAACTCACTTCTGTGTGTGATTTGACCTATGTTTTGGTATTTAAGCGTCCATTTTTCATCTAAAATGCAAAGACAATTTCTAAAAATCCTAAACATCACAAAACACACAAAATAAAGGGTTTATGTGTCTTTTAAAGAATATTTTAATTCAGATGGAGCATGATTTATCAGGTAGTTCCAAATATTGCTTGTTTTCCAGAAACATGACCACTATCGCAATAGGAGTGAAGTAGAGAAGAAAGGGTAGAAGTAGAAAAGCAAACAACTGAGAAAAAAGTTGTGAAGAACGGGACCTTCAAGCAGCAGACAATTTGTCAACCGACTTAATGTCTTCCCCCAACCTATCTCCTTGTAAGAGTGGCAACTATCAGAGATATGTTTCAAAAGTGAACCTGTGAAAAGGTCATCAGTAGCATGATGAAAGTGGTTTTTACAGGTTCTTTAGGGAGGTATTTTTGTCGTAGTGTAAACACACAGCAGTCCAGATATGCACCATACATGTGGACAGATACAGAAAGCAGGTTATGATATAATCAAAGCTCCCTGAACTTTCAGTTTTATATTATTGTATCACAAGAATAATCTTGCCAGGAAAAGCAAATAATGCACATTTAGTCCATTTAAATGACAAGTTGAATATTTAATATCTGCAACAATGATGCACATTTTATAGGTGCTGGTAGTTTTCTGCTTATGCTGCAATGCTGCTGTTTGTCAGGTTTTTTTCATGTTTTCTTCCCTGTGCTATTTGGATTCAGAAACATTGTAGGGCCTGTTTTGTATGGTCACCATAGAGACAAAATGAATAATTCTAAGACAAGTAAATATAAGGGGTACTCACATCATGTAGCAGTTACTTGGGCAGTGTACATACATACTGTATTTAGTTTGGCAGAATTGGGCATCCATTCAAGTTCCTCTACACAAAAACAGAACTAAAGGATAAATAAGAAAAATAATTTTGTCATCACTTTGTTGTCAATGAAAGAACTTCAGCCTTGTCAGTGTTATTATTAGAAGGAACTCAACATTAGAGACCAGGGGACGTGCGCTGTTTAAATGTCCACCTGGACCAGTTTTATGAGTATTTTCAAAGAAAATGAATGCTGGATGAAACATGATTCTAACATGAACAAACATCACCTGATCGTCTCCTCGCAGTTTGTCAGGTATAATGAAGCCAAATCTGGATGGCCTTGAGACTCAGACTGCAGGGATTTTTTTTGTATGTCTGGATAATACCAAAATTCTCTGGAGTACACGACTGACGAAGGTCCTTGACGAAAAATGGAGCCCACATATTCACGGATACAGAAGACAAGACAAATTTGCACAAAGATAGAAGTGCATCCATTGATGTGGCTTTGGCTTGGTCTGAGTCGTTTCATGCCAGCTCCAGGGACATTATCACTACTTAGCCTTCTGCTGTTTACTGTCTCCTGGATCAAGCAGGCCTGCCCACACACAGCCACCTGTTTGAACACAACTGATGAGATTACTCACAGTGGGATTTCAGATGCATGTGTGCATGTGTGCTTGTGTTTTGATTATTTTCTAAATCATTCTTACAGATGTCTTTAGATCTGGGTTGAAAAAAAAAGAAACTGTGGATTTATTTGAGTGTCACTGTTCAGTGAATGAAAGGAAATTTTGACTGGAGTGCATGCAAATGATTGGATTCACAAAATCACTCACACATTTATCTTAATGATTACATTTGGTCTCCACATTGCATCTCAATAAGCCTCAACAGCTTTGTTAAGTAGTTCAATTATTCATAGACACACATCAATCAGAAAGGTGTCTACTAATCTGTATGTCTATATTGCTATTTTAACTGTGAACTCTCTGAGTGTCTCGTTACATTAGTCTACATTCATCTGCATGCGTTGCTCATGAAGAGTCCATTAAGACATCAGCACTCAAGAGTCCATTTAGAAATCACTTGGATGAAAATGGGAATTAATTCACTTTTAGCAGAAACTGGTATATTTAATGATCAATGCAAATTGGAAAATGAAAAGTCTGTTTCGAACCACTCCATTCAATTTACAGCAACAGAGCGTGTTGGAATCACAATTCAACCAGCATGCTTTTACGTGGAGTTTGTGACAACCACCTAAAGCATCTTTTAAATATGCGCTGCTTTCCATTAATCTTGTGACAATTAAATGTCTCAATCTCACGTTTGAATGAGCACCCCCGCTACTTTTCCATTTACTTTTTGTCATTAATCAGACAAGTTCAAACCAGCTAACATATTGCTTACCGCGTGACGCAAATCTGCATAATAGCAGCCACGTTAACAGACAGTCTCGTTGAGTAGCCGTCGATTGATATGGCACAAAACCAGCTGCTCAGATGAATCTGACAAACTGCATTATTAGTAAGATTGTGCCATCCAAAATATCATCCTCTGCGCGTTTCACTAAAATAATTAGCTGTGGAACTAAAGCATACATAACTATAATTTTTAAGGGCTCCCATTCACACTATTTTTCACACAATGAACGCCATTGAGAGGTTTAATTTTTCTGACAAAATGTTATGTTGCTATCACAAATCTACAGCCTCATTATCATTGACCTTAGAAAGGTTTCATTTGAGCTGTGCCTCTTTATCTCCCAGTGCGATGAGAGCAGCTACGGTGTCTTCAGGTTAAGTAAGAGATCGTATTTTTCTTGAGTTGATAACAACTAAAGCTAATGCATGTTTCAATAGAGCAATTAAACCCTCAGAAGTACAAAAGTAACTATTCAGTAAGATTAAGCATGCAAAACAGTGATAATTTTAGCTGCTTCCACCTGCTGCTGCTATGTTTTATACAGATAATAATGTGCTTGGAAGGCTAATATGAATTGTTACAGCAACATAATATTGCCTTGTGACAAAACTATGTCTCTGCTAGGAATTCTGGGTTATATCTTAGCCCAATGGATTTATCAGTTACATAAACATAAATGCAGCCGAATGACTCAAAGTTGTCACTTTACCAGAGCAATCATGCCGTCAATGTGAAGAATTTCATGTCTAAAAAGGGATATATGAAATCACATTTAAATGCAGCACCAAAGTGCGCCTTTCAAAGTGCCTGATCTCTGATATGATTAAACTCTGCAGAATGTTTCCAGTACTGCTACAACCTTTCTCTCTTACACACAGCGGACAGCAAAGTGGAGCGTGTTCTCAGCTGAAGTAAAAGATAACATTTTTCTTGAGTTGATAACATCTATTCTCATCCCTGTAAGAGCAATTAAACCCTCAAGAGTGGAAAGCCAATCAGAGTTCTAACACTCAGTGTTCAACAGCTGAAATAAAGAAAAGCTAAGTTTTCAGCTCCATCAGTGGAATATTTTAGTCAACCACAGTAAAATTCATTCAATCATGCATTTTCCATAGCCACTTTATCCAATTCAGGGTCACAGTGGGAGAGAGGCAGGGTGCACCCTGGAGAGATCACCAGACCGGTGGAGACAAAGTATTTTTCATTTCATTGTTGATTACATCACGATGATGTCATAAGTAATTGACTAATTGATTTTGATTGACCTAAAAAAAATTTTTTGTTTGATTTAGTATGGACATTGGAGATAGATAAGAGTATTTTTTGATAACTTTTTAAATAACTATCTAATATTCAATAACTCCATAACTTTGTAGATCAGTTGGGAGCAGAACAGTTTTTTTCATAAGAATATGCCAGGTTTTGTGTTTATGGAGACACAAAGCAGACCAGTTTGAGCATATGTATATGTGCAATGGTATCTGGGGGATAGACATTACCGCTTCATGATAGTCTGCATCCAAAACATATAAGTGTTGCAAAGATGGAAACATTTAAATACCATCATAATCCAGCAGAGATAAGACATATTATTCTCAAGAAAGTAAATTGTATTCTGTAAGGACTTTGGTGTTATACCTCACTCAATGCATCTTCCAGTGAACACAATGACTGACATCAAAGTGAAAGTGTCTGAGTGACTAAATGCTGCAGCTTTAACAGATTAATAAAGGCAAAAATGTTACATGTTTCATGTCTGCAAAGACCTTTTTGGCTTATTCAGGTATTTTATACTCATGCAAAAAGTTTTTCACAAATCAGATTTAAGTCGCTGATTTAATATTTGACTCATATAAAGAAGAGTCTTGCAGTTCAAATCACATCTCATACTTTCCAGTGTGTGTGTGGGCACGTGCAGTGTTGAAATGGCACAAAAAAAAACCATTGAAAGCGAACACTTTAACACCTTAAAAGCAATACAGTTCAGTCAATTTGACTTTGGCTAGATAAGCATTAGCCGGATAATTTCTGTAATAGGATTTAGCTAAATCCAGTGTGATGTGAATAGATTTTTTTACAGGCTAAAATCTGATAGAGGCAGTCGTGCACTGTACGTATGAGAGTGTCAACACTGTATCTCCATGTTTTGACAGTGGGGATGGTTGATGCATGTATCTGCATGGAACAATGACTTTTAAATATGTCAAATGTGTGTTTGTGTCTAAATAATGGATAAATTCATAGCAAACCCTTGCTACTTCCTTCCTCCAAGATTTTTCCTCCCTTCATGTCTGTTAAATGCATGTCCAGATTTAGGCACATTTGTCTCTTCTTGGATAACATTTTACTGCCTAGCAGGGTAATAACCTTTCTGCTGGGAGGGATTACTGTAGCAGCAGAATGCAAATGGCAGATTTGACACATATGCATATATCATGTTTGCAGGTGCACAGGTTTACCACTGGATGCTCAGATGTGTGAGCTGGAATCAGAGTCGGTCATGGCAGGAATATTTGAAGCACTGATAAAGATGAATAGATGGAGATATTCATACCTTTCAATGACTCTTTGTGCCAGGTTTCATGGATTTTCACAGACTGGTTGGCAGTATTTGTCACTGACTGATTAATGTGGCATCTGGATGTCTTTTCAATGTCAGTTTGTGAAGTGAGAAAACAAATACGTAGGAGATGCTGTTTGTTTGCTTTTTGCACGATCTTCATTAGGAGTAATTATATTAAATGAACTGGACTAATGGGAGGTGTAAATAATTGAGCAGTCACCCGCAGTTTATCTCTTTAACAGCCTGGATGTGTTAATCCCCATACTTTCATCACAAAGTGACACATTCACAGGTGACCTGGGCTTACTGATTGCACTGAAGTGGATCATTACGGCTCTCCCTCTAACGTAATAATTTACTGGAACTCAGCTCTATTCCCAACCACTGCAGAGAACTTCTTTTAAATTTTTTGCATGAAATTTAATTTGTATTTGTCTCATTTTAGATTTTTAATAACATTAATTAATTACAGCTGATTAATTATTCTTGTTTGAGGTGATGGTGGGTGGATGTTGTAAACATTTTGAGTAAAGTTCCTTCTTGTTTCCATTCTTTGCGCTTATTAAAACAGTCTGACATTCATCATATGTTTATAATGTCTTAACCCTCTCATATATTTATTAGTTAAAAACAGAATCCACATCATGAAAGGTCAAACTATCAACATAATAAATTATGGCCTACTGAATAATGAAAAGTCAAAACACTGTTATCCATCAAGGAAGCAGGAAGGGGGAAAAAAATGGGCAAATACGATGTGAAAGTATGTTTCGAGAAGCTTGCAATATTTGTTGTCTAACCATTTCTCAGTCATCTTTTGGATTCATGGTTCAGAGCTTGGAGTAATATCCATACTGTCACACAATTCTGCTTTATGAGAGATTTTCAAAGGCTTTTATGCAAAAGCAGTCTTTTCCTCTCCCAAACCAAGTGATATTGTTGATTTAAACCAGCATAGCAGCACAATAAGAGCATAAAAAAAATCAGGACACTGGAATCACAGTGACAAAGGCCCCCTTCTATATTCTACTACCATCCCATCAGCCCTCTAATATGTGAGTAGATACTTATAGATAACACTTGCAGAGATGCATGCTGCTGCAGTGGTTTTAAGAAATGAGAGATGTTGATGTGTACAGGCGTTCCACACACAAAATGAATGCTTTGTTTTCTGGCCGCTGGATTGGTGTCTTTAGTTGTTAGGATAATGTATGCAAAGAAATTCAAACATTCTAAAATATGATGGCAATAAAAAAAAGTACAGTCATTAGCTCTGTACCCATCAGGTATTTCAGTCATTTTTCTCTTTCTAAATGAAGGTTTTGATTTTGCAAGCTGCTTCACTTGACACATTATGTCCTTGCAGTTTATTTTGACTGGGGCATGCACTTTGGTCACTATAATATAGCCCGTTAGGAACTAATTATTTCTGGCACAGAGGTTACATTGTCAACGCTGTTTGTTTATGTTTTCAAACAGGATGAACCAAAAAGTTATTAACTTAGTTGCATGAATATCTTACCAAAGATGGGGCATGACCCAACTTGCATTTTTTAAAACAGTTTATTCCTTATCAATTCAAAAACATTTTTTACCCTTGAGAAAGTAATCTTGAAAGTCATAAGCCTAGCATCAGTTAGTTGTGGACTTTTGCAAATAAAAAGAGAAAAGTAGTGTTTCATGGGGAAGGAATTTTGATAATATATAGTATTAAGTAATTCATTACATCTAGATCTATGTATTACTTTTTGCATGTTTTTATTTGGGAGAATTACAGAAGAAATTACCTGCAGAGAAGTTTAAATCAAAATATTATTTTCTGTGTAGGTGATGAAGAAAGCAGTCTGTGTTATAAAAGTGGTGTAAATAATTAAACTTCAATTTCCTCAGTTCACCATCCCTGAAATTAGTAATTTATGTGTTTGGCTATCTGAACAGCCACTAAAACAAATGCTGATGATTTACTGTTTAGATTTGTGTTTGGTTGATCAAGTCATATAACAGCAATTTGCATTGAGCTACAACACAAAAGACACGGGGGCTGGTAAACTTTTGAACCGAAAGCATCAACATGCTGTACAATGTAAAGCCATGTAGGCGGTTCAAACTTGATGCGCACACCAGCTAAATGAGTGGCCTGTTTCATATTTGTCAGCAGGCTAGTGAGCTATGCTGGCAATGACAATCCAGTAGATTTTAAGGTAATAAAATACTATTATGAAACCAAACAAGCACTTCTTGTACAACAACTATCATTGCTATGCTCAGTCAGTACATCTCATAACAGCAGTGGACTGATTGTGTGAGTGAGACAAACAGATGGAGAAAGAGAGCGGCAGATGGGGGAGAGAAAAAAAAGACAGCAGCAACTTTGCAACAAATGGGCTTCAAACCTAATAAGATCTTCCACGTGTTAAAAATGTGGAACAAATTCTTCATCCACTCCATCCAGGTGGTTATTCTGACTCCAGCTTTTACAAACAAGCAGAATTATATCAAACAACTGGATCTGCAACTTTAAGAGAGTGATTGCTGCTCATGGAAGATTTACTAGCTTCACATATTGGAAAACATATACCTTACGGTACGGTGAGACAAACGGGAATATTAAAAATGGCATTAAATAATCCGTGTGTATACAGTATACATCTACTTAGAGGTGAATGAGCAGATGATGACATTGCTTATGTGTTTAATAGTCCAGTGTTGGACTGATCCTGTATTGTTTCTTTAAAAACAAGATTTTGTTTACAATTTCTTTCCATCCATCCATCCATCCATCCATCCATCCATCCATCCATCCATCCATCCATCCATCCATCCATCCATCCAT
>JBBBVU010000001.1:7443890-7453900 GCA_037177055.1 Atherinosoma microstoma | reverse complement strand
ATATAATATAATATAATATAATATAATATAATATAATATAATATAATATAATAGTCACTTTATTGTCATTCAAGACATACACTGGTTAGTGCAAGGGAAACATAGAAATGAACAAGGAAGACTTCAAAGTGCCAGCACAGAAAACTCAAAGCAATATGCCTGAATATAAAAAATGCTCAACAAAAGGAATAAAAAAACTGATGGTGCTTGAACGTTTTCTGGTTGATGTCCAATGAAACATATAAAGGTAACAGCCTGATGAAAACAAGCACATTTCCACTGTCACTGATGGGGATGATGTCAGGTAAAAGCCCAAAGGAGAAGGCAGTCATTACCTCTGCAGTAAATGCACACATGGACTCAGAAATTTCGGGCACTTTTTTTCATTCAATAAACTGAATGTAGGTTTGGTGATGATGAATTCATCTGTCTGGATGGTAATGCAGCTTGCAATAGAGCAAAAAATATGAAAACCTTTCTGTAGGAAGCCATATTAACTCAATGATATGGCCAGTAAATGGTCTGGATCTCAATCCATTTGAAAACTGATCATGGAAATAGGGAAATATGGTTCATGGCAAGGCTCTTGTTCACAAAGCTGAAACTGCTATGCAAGAAATGTGGAGCCTGATTGAAGAAGACTATTGTTATTAGGGAAGTCCATTCTCTCTTTACTTGATCTAAATAAAAAAGCCAAATATAACAACAATGTTTTATATATATATACAATAAACATCCTCCAAAAGATGTGATTTCATCTATTTTATTTCCCAAGGGCTGTTTGCCAATTGCCTCAGCAGACATGGAGCAACATTAGCATTCATTACTTGATGTGTTTCTGACCACCTGGCAACTGTAAGTTTAACATTCAGTTTCAACAACTAAGTAAATTTTGATGAAACCTTCTTAACTGAATCTTATACTGGATTTTATTCTGTACTCTTGCTTCAAGGTGAGCAGTAAATGCTTGTATTTGAAAAAACAATATACCAGCGTCAGCTTTATCTTTCAAACACTGCATGACCTTTGCTTCTCTATCACAACGTGTTAGATCCGGGAGCAGGTGAGTCTACTGAGTATAATTTCTATTTTAGGGCACAAAACAACCAGCTTCAAGTCAACCAGCAGCAAAACACCGACAGTGACTTATTTCACACTCCTTTGCCTTGATGTGCAGAAAACACATATAATCATTCTTGTTTTCTTCAATGCATGTAGACATGGAGCAATTCTACTCTGAAGCCCACGTCCAAACTCATTTCTTATACAGTACGCTTGTCTGGATTAAAGTCTTACATACTGTGTAATTACATTTTGCCATGTTGAGTTTCACAGTTACAGAAATCAGCAGGCTCTTCCAGAAACACGTGCCTGTTAGATACCAGGTTGATTCACATACTTTTCATGGTTACTTTAATTGTTTTGTGCCCCCCCCATGTAAAATCCCTCTGCTGAGTTGAGACATTCATTAAATCTATTGTTAACAGGAATAATTAATGCTAAATCATAATGCACAGAGGTATAATTAACACATTCAACTTACGGTCACCATGGTGTTAGTCATTTTTCTCCCTCAGGTTTTATAGTCATGACATCAATTTGGTGATTTAATTAATTAACAGTTAATGTTGGTAGGAGTTTTTCAATTTATGTTTGATTTCCTGTACCATGTGAGCACAATGTCTCTGTGAGCAGCCCTGCTCTCATATTAGCATTGTTATACCAGTCTCACCAGAGCAGACTCCAGTGGAGGGCAAGGGAACATGTAACTTTAACTCTATGGAGTAAAATCAAAGTCCATAATCTGTGTCATATCTCTCCCTACAGATTCAGATGCACTCATGTAATCACATGATGAGTCGTGCATACTGTTGCCTAGATTCAAAGCCTAGTCACTTCAAGTCAAGGCTAAAGATTCCCCTTACAAGGAAGAGTGCCCTAATTTTGCTCTCATGCTATTAAAAGATTTATACTGGAAGTGGTAATTTATACCATGACCAGTTTAACTCCTCTTTCAGGATGATGGTCTATTTTCCACTATTATAATCCACCGTACAGTAAAATGAGTCACAAAAAAGTACATGTGTATAATAAGCATGTGTCTAATTTCTCTGAAAAAGTGAAAAACAGGACATATATATCTAACAATGTATTTAGTCCAATTGGCCGCTTTCATTTCTTAATGAATGAATTATAAAATCTGTATATTGACTTGTACAAACAAATGATTTGAATCTGACTTTTAAGATTGGTGCCACAGTTTGGTTGGATAGATTTTAAACCATTGTTTTGAGTAAATTATATCTAAATTTAACAATTAAAATGCACTGAAAAATTAGATTTTACCTCAGTTTCAGTTCAATGTAATTTTAGGCAACATATTAAGAACTGATCTAACTACAACTTTATCCCCCAAAATCCATGTTTTATAGTAAGTATTGTATTATACAGAGTTCATAGAAGCTAATTAAGCTGTACTTAACAGCTGCTCTAATAATAATTTGGATATTTAACTGGATAAACAGACATTACAATCAATTACTCTGATGCTTTTTAGTCCTGCAAAATCTAAATGTAATACAACTTGAGTAAACAAAATGTTAAGACAATTATCATATCTGGTTAAGATATCATTTTAACATCTCCTTTGTAATATTTTTGCTAATATAAATGAGCTACAATAAGTTTGAAACTTGATCGACACACCTCAGGTGGTTGTGATATAATGATAAGTTTTGCAGTAATAAGAAGAACAACAAGCTGCAATAAGATTTCTTCTTACAAGTTAAAACTTTTATAAAATTGCTGTTGATGATCCCAGTATAACGGAGTAGTTAGTGTTAAATTATTTTTGTAACTTTTACTTTAGGGAATGTAAAATCGGGACTGGCCCGATACTGGGCATTTTCCAAGTGGGCCAATGTGTCTTTTTGGGCCAACACAGTTAATTTATTGGTCTGACTGGTCCATAAAACTCATTAAATTAGTAGCCCAACTAACAGTGGGCCAGCCCACTCCAATTTTTAACCACCATCCCCTTTCACTATGATCCCTGTGTCTGAGTAATTAATTTGTCCAAACTTTCTTTCCTGACCATTAAAACCCATGAAACCTGTTAAATCTGCAGCCCATTGGTTCTTTTCTTAACTGAAACCACGGTGAACCACTCAGATACTTTAAACTCCTTTGACTTTGTGCCAGTGGATGCAGCTAACACAGAGAAACTGTTAAAAAAAAAGAGAGAGAAAGATTTGGCAGCATCATTTTTGGGGCTCATGCTGCCAAATCTCCAAAGATAATTGAGATGTTCGCCACAGCATGACCATCATCAGCTGCTGTTGATGATGATGGTAGAAGTTGTGGTAAGCTGCACTGCTTTCACATCACTGAGGTTCTGTTTTGAGTAAAGAGACCCATTAAACCCAGTAAGTCTGCCATACAAGCCAGTTAGCGGTGAACACGCTAGCTGTTTACAATGATGACGTTATGGTAACTTGTCAACAAAGGATCTGTTTTATTGACATGTCAGTTAGTTGATGACGTCAGTGGTCGGTCCTGCTCAAAATGCCTGGGGCAATTTTTTGTCCCACTCTGCTCTTGTAGATGGTTCAGTTGCTCAATTCAATTCAATTCAATTCAATTTAATTCAATCCAGCTTCATTTGTGTAGCATCCATTCACAACAAAGTAATCTCAAGGCACTTTAAAAGATACAGTCCAGTCAATTATAATTCATTGTACTCCAATTCAAAGGAATCCATTACATGAATGTTAGAATTGATCTTGAAAGACAATATCTGTGAATCTGTGATCTTTGAATGACAAATATGGTATTTTAAACAGATTTATGGCAATACTTCTATCTAATATAATATTTCTTAAACTCGTTTGATTGATTCTGCTAATTGTCTCCTTGTTTGTCTCATTTAATAGATTTATATTTGCGCTGACACGATCTTCATCTGCATTACTGTATTAGATTTAAAACTGTTGCACTGTTACATAAAAGTATTTGTAATCTTTGTTTGTCTGAAAACAACTCGGTGATTAACTTTGGGACACCAGATAATCCCACCTAATTAGATTTCAGACTGTTGCCAATTATTCCATTTCTACTTTGCAGTTTTGTTCATCTCCTACAGTTTGACAACATTTGCTAAGTTAAAGTTTCTACCCGACTCAGTTGTTTTTCCAAATATAATATCTTACTTTATTTCACTATGCCATTTTTATTAAAGGGCTCATAGATTTTTTTTCCCCCTCATTTTGTAATGCCAGTTTCAGTTTGTACCAGAAGTGCTGTGTCTTTGTTTTCCATTAGTATCTGTATTGTCAACAGTGCAAATTTAAATACCACATGACTTTGCTTTGTTGGGTGAAACATGTTTATTTCCCGCAAGAGCTGTTGTGATTAATCTTCCTACCTCTGAATCTTTTGTGATCCTCGGTGTCATGCTGCTGTGAAATTGTGCTTTCCATCAGCTCATCTGACTCACACACAGCTGTGCTTCAGGAAAGTGATATCCTGACAGCACCTGAGCCAATCAATTTCTCTCAGGTCAGGATTACTTCATACTGCTAAATTTTGAATAATCTGATTCTTTGGTCAATGTATCAACCATAAGATGGCAGAAATCCATCGATGTGTGTGCGTGTGTGCTTTTAATGCTATGTTTTTAATGCTTCTTCTATCTTTTCTAAAGTTTGTCACAGTATAGCTGCAACATCATGTGAAAGACAAAGAGAGGAAAAATAGAATAAAATAAAATAATCTGCAACCAGATATTTGTTGATGACATTACAAAAAAATTGAGTTATGTTTGTCCATTTATTTCAAAAGTAATCCTAAATACTGGAAAGCTTTTGTTGTCCTGCTGTCATTAAAAGTGTTCATTATGAATTATGAAGAGTATTAGTTGATCTGTAGCCTTGATTCATGACCTCATATTAACTTGCAAAATGCATATAAAGTATGAAAATTTTACTTCCCCAGAATAAAATCATGTTACAAGCATGAACTAGAACTTTTTTTTTTGGGGGGGGGTTGCATAAGCTAAAATTCTACCAGGCAAACAGCTTTAAATTATTTGACAGTCTTGAGTAAAGCTACCCTCATTTCATTTGCTCATGTTGCTGCTCTGAACACACTGCTGTCATCCTTTTAGCCTGTTCAGTCTTTTAATGAATATTTTCATAGGAGACTCATATTTCTACATTAAACGAGGAAAGAAAGGCCATCTTTCCCTTTATGGCCGTATTGATCACAACATTTTTCACTGCATTGTAAACTTTCAGTCTAAAGAGAGATTCATTTCATCATGCTTTGTATCACGTTTCCTAGCTGCAGACAGAACCTTTGTATTCTTTCCATCTGTGTATTTGTACATTCTGTGGACTTCAAAGCTGCTGCCACCCCCAGGGTGCTACTGCGTATTTACTTTGATTGTGTGCTGATGTGTGTGCATGTGTGTGTGTGTGAAAATCTTTACTTGTATCTGGAGTCGAGTTGTGTTGATGTTGGGTCAGGAATTACAGGAAGGTGTTTTACTTTGTGGTGGCACAGCATGTTAATGACAATCTACAGACACTAAATGAGTTTCTGCTACATAATTGATCTCAGTCTGTATATTTAATGAGAGTAACAGCAGATTGTGCCAATTAGAAGCATAACTGACATGCACATGATACCAGCATTATTTTGCATTCTATAAATATGTCATTTTATTTTACTATGTTCACTTTTTATTGATGAATATGGTTCATGTCTTGCAAATGTGATATTAAGTTAGCACAGTTATGATGGTTGACAGATGTATAATTTGCAGTTTTACAGATTTAGTAGTTTCTTATTAAACCTCAACTACAAACACACGGCTGGATCAAGGGTTAGTGATGAGTGTAGCCACCAAAAGTCCTGAAGACTCCCTCATGTAGCTCCGTTAGCTACTGGTATGCACCATAGTTTGCATTAAGACCACTGAAGTGATGTGGTTAGCCCTGTTTGTTTGTTTTTCCGCCATTTGTTTAAGTGCTTGTGGTTTGAATTGTCTTCTGTTTTCCTGAAACTGGTTTTGTTGAGCTTTTAGCCCACATTCTCCTGGTGGCTGTATGACGCATGATACTGATAAAGGCACTACCACACAAACACTGATGCAATGCGGTTGCTCTGAGTAGCGGGAGAAAGAGGGCTTAAGCTCTTGATAATAATAATTTTTTTCTTTATTAATACCAATTGGGAAATTACGCTCTCCTTCTGACCCATATCTTAATCTACTAAAGAGCAGTGGGCTCCACGTTTCAGCACCCATGGAGCGCTGAAACATGCTGCTCAGAGACCCACAGTGGTTCACCTCTATCGGCACACCGGAGCCAGACCAAAGACCCACCTTTGTAACCACTAAGGTGCCACTCCCCCATAGTCATTCATAGTTTAAGGTTTCATTCACACTTCAGGCAAAAGTGGCTCAAATCCAACGTCTTTGCCCTTATGTACCCCTTATCTGATCTTTTTTTGACATTCTGAACAATGCAAATCCGAATTTTTCAAATGTGACTCTTTCATATGTGGTACTAAATGAGATACATATCCAATATTTCTCAAAGCATTTTTCAAAGTGCCGTAGGATGTGGACACGGTCAGATCAAATGTAAACAACGGACGCAACAAAGTTATATCATAATTTTGTTTGGTTCTGATTGCAAAACAATTTCAAAACTGATACACACAGTAACAAAAGAAGCATCCAGTGACGATATTTACCTCTCTAAACACAGCATGCCACATATGACGTCACATATTCCTCTGCGCATGCAGGTCCCTTTAGGGTGGTAGACAGTTTGTGATAGAGTCTGATGGTGGTCAAATTAAATTATAATGTGAACAACCATGGGAAAAAATGTGTATCTTAGGAAAAAATTGTAATTGAGCATTAAGACCTTTGAATTTCAGTTTGGTTTCCCAGGAAACTGTGAATTAGTCAAGAGGTAGGAAACTTGGCAACTTGAAACTCAGCTTGATAATTTACCAATCCTCCAAATGCAGATTTCATTGCCTTTTAAATGTGATATGACTAATTTGTTTCTTACTGTTTTACAAAATGCAGTCCCAGCATGTTCTAAAAGGAACTTATTTAACTTATTTATATAGCCTTATTCATCTATCAAATGCAACACAAAGTGCTTCACAAAGATGAAATAACCCGTCCCTCCCACCCCCAGACATAGACCCATGTACACACACGCAACACACATGCACACACACTCAATCATATTTATATACAGCAATAGCGCATATTAAAAATAGTTGTGACATGGCAAGGTACCGATAATCCAGGTGAGGAAGGACCACCTGTGGGAGGCCCTCGACACCAATTGGCAACACAGTCCGTAGACACAGGAAACCCTGCCATAGAGGTCCCCCCGACCCGGAGAGAGCCCAGGGTAGACTCCACAAATGATGTAGAGCCCCCCAGCCCCAGGGCCGATATGATAAAAGCAGGTCAGAAAAATAAGAAGGTCCACATCCTTTAAGACATTTAAAAACTAATAAAAGAAATAAAATCAATTCTGAAACGCACAGAGAGCCAATGCAGGGATTTTAAAACCGGTGTAATATGCGCCCTCCCTCTGGTCAGCGCACGTGCGGCTAAGTTCCGTAATAATTGCAGGGTAGAGATGGCTTTTTTTGGAAGACCAGAGAGCAGGGCATTACAATAGTCCAACCGACAGGAAATAAAAGCACGCATCAGCACCTCCGTGTTAGCCTGAGAGAGAAATGGGTGAACTCTGGCTATATTTTTAATATGATAAAAACCTATTTTTGTTATATTTTTGATGTGAGGAAAAAAAGTAAGCTCAGTCAAAAATGACGCCCAGGTTCTTTACACGTTGTAATTTTGGTTTCTCTCTCTTGCTTTCAGGACCGATAACTAAAACCTCTGTTTTGTCCTGGTTGAGCTGAAGGAAGTTCTCTTCCATCCATGACTTCATGTCTAAGATACAGTTAAACAGAGCATCGAGTGGCTTTGTGTCATCAGGAGACACAGCCATGTACAGCTGTGTATCATCTGCGTAGCTGTGGAAGCTAATGCTGTGTCTCCTGATGACATCCCCAAGTGGAAGCATTTATAGATTAAAAAGAACTGGACCCAAGATTGAGCCTTGAGGCACCCCACACCTAATTTTATGCTTTCCAGAGGAACATGTATCCAACTTACAAAGAAACAACAATCTGTGAGATAGGACTTGAACCAGTTAAAAACAGTACCAGAGAAGCTGACCAGGTTTCTCAGTCTGTTTAATAAAATATGGCGGTCAACTTTATCAAAGACAGCACTTAGATCCAGTAAATCCAAGACTGTGAGTTGTTGTGAGTCTGCATTATACCTGATGCCATTTAAAATCTTTAAAAGTGCTGTCTCTGTACTGTGGTTCAACCTAAAACCTGATTGAAATTTCTCTAAAATGTTGTTTCTACTCAGGGAATAATTTACTTGGTTAAAAACTAGTTTCTCCAAAATTTTGCTTAAAAACGGTAGGTTGGATACAGGCGGTAATTATTAAAAATGTTTGGGTCCAAATTGTTCTTCTTCAAAAGGGGCCTCACCACAATATTTAAAACCTGTTTCTCAAAGAAACCATGAAATGTTTTTAGAAGAGATGTGGGAATTGGAACCAGATGTCAGGTTGTTGGGTTTATTTGGGAAAAAACTCTACCAAGTGTCTTCGCATCAACCAAGGCAAAACTGTCCAGTGTTTCCTCATGTAAAAACAACAGATCAGGTGTAGAACTCTGATGGGGTACAAGACTGGATCTGAGAGTATCAATTTTACTTCTGAAGTGGTCTGCAAAGTCCTCACAGAGTGTGTCTGTTGGAGTCATGGAGGATGTCTTAAAATTGGTGCTGGTAAAAAGATCAATGGTGGAGAAAAGGAATTTAGGATTGTTTTTATTGACTGTGATGAGTTGTGAGAGTGGGATGTCTGTGCTTGTTTTACTGCATTGTTGTAGGTTTTGAGTTGGTCCTGAAAAATTTCATAGTGAACTGTCAGTTTGTTTTTTCTCCACTTCCTCTCTGCACTCCTGCATTTTCTTTTCAGTTTTTTTATGTTTTTTGATGATGTTCATACTTGGTAGCAGGGCTCGAATTAAACAGGGGCTTTTGTGGGAGCAATCAGAAATATCCAACATGGTGATGGAAAGTTCTTTGAACAACCCCAAAATGCAAGCAAATTAAGTGGTTGTTGATTGGGTGACTGACAGCACTTAACAATCAAACAATGCTGCTCTTCACAGTGCTGTTTAAAACAAAGCAGATCACCTTTGTTGTTCAGGAAATTGAATGTGTTAAATGAATAAACCACAAGGCAGATGAATTAATGCTATTCTTTTAATTTACAAAGCCTCAGGAACCTTACGGAAAAATGAAATATAACCTGAAAGTGGAGTATGTTACTGTCTCAGGTGAGTGTTTTCAAGGCAAGGCAAGGCAAATTTATTCATAGAGCACATTTCATCTACAGGACAATTCAAGGTGCTTTACATTGCAGAAAAGTAGATTAAAAAAAGAAAATTAAAAATTAAAAATAAATAATAATGATAATCTAAAATCAAGATTAAGAAAGGACAACAGATTAAAAACATGATCAGGTTTACAATTCAAGCTTAAAAGGAAACAGTACAAATTCAGATAAAAACTATGTAAATGCAGCAGAGAACAGGAGGGTTTTTAACATGGATTAAAATAAACTGAGTGTTTCTGCTGATCTGAGACTTTCTGGGAATTTGTTCCAGGCATGTGGAGCATAGAAGCTGAATGCAGCATCTCCATGTCTGATTCTGACTCTGCGAAGTGATAAGAGACCAAATCAGATGACCTGATTGGTCTGCTGGGTTCATACTGGGTCAGAAGGTCACTGATGTATTTTGATCCTTAACCATTCAGAGCTTTATAGACCAGCAACAAAACTTTAAAGTCTATCCTCTGACGGACAGGCAGCCAGTGTAAAGAC
>JBBBVU010000001.1:7428864-7443642 GCA_037177055.1 Atherinosoma microstoma | reverse complement strand
AATACAGTACCAGAGAGGCCCACCCAGGTCTCTAGTCGTCTGAGTAATATATGGTGGTCAACCGTATCAAATGCGGCACTGAGGTCCAGTAAAACTAAGACAGACATACTGTATTTCCACCATCTGTATTCAAACATATGTCATTAATGACTTTGGTCAGAGCGGTCTCAGTGCTGTGTAAAACTTGACTGAAAAACATCATAGCAGTTGTTTCGGGTTAGAAAGTCATTTAGCTGATAAAAACCGGCTTTTTCAATGATCTCACTTAAAAACGGAAGATTTGAGATTGGCCTGTAGTTGTTCATTTGTGTCTTATCTAGATTGTCTCTTTTCAGGGGTGTCAAACTCCCCTCAGCTCCTTTGTAATTCAAACCCTACTCACTAACGTTAAAACACAGTAAAAATCATGTCTGGGGACATAAATCAATGGACTGAGTTTTTGTGACTATCTCGCTGAGAGACTGGGGTGTGTGTTTACTCCTTTGCATGTACGATCAATAGTGCCTGGATGTCAGTGTTGCTCGATTTTTTGTTTAATTCTGGTCCATTTTAGTGTTTTATCAGTGTTTATGCAGGGATTTAATGGCCATTGCCAATTCTGCAGTCATGTGTTCTGTCAATAAGCAAACCTTTACATTACATGGTCTAGAAAGACCAGGGATGTCAAATTCCAGTCCTTGAGGGCTGCTGTGCTGCAGGTTATTGATGTTTTCCTTCCTCAACACACCTGATTGAAAATAAATGGTCATTGTGGAGAACTTGACAACAAGCTGTCAGATCCATTTGATTTGAATCAGGTGTGTTGGAGTAGGGAAACATCTAAAACCTGCTGGACAGCAGCCCTTGAGGACTGGAGTTTGACATCTGTGGTATAGATTGATGGTTCATCTTGTGATGGGAAAGTATTGTTAGAAAAGAGCTAACTGAGCTCTACAAACTACAATAGTTCTCAACTCCTGCAGTGCAGACACAAAACAGACAAGGTACTGTCATCCATTAGTTATAAGAACCAGGAAAAAGTTGTTCTGATCAAAACGCAGCTAACAGGAACGGTGTGTAAGACATGGGTTAAACGAAGCTATTAAGAATACTTCAATCCAATTAGTCTGATAATCTAATAAAGGACCCTGCAGATCCTCTAAATTGGATATTGTTAGCTTTTTTATATGTATGAAATGACAAATTAACGATGAACAACATCTGGTGTTCACTCCTTTGCAAGACAGATACCTAACTGACGAAACTATGCTGACTTGTCTATTTGTTGTTGACAGTTCAAAGCAAGCCACAGTGTTTTGGCAGATTCTGTAGACACTTTACAATCAGATACTTTCCCTTCTTCCACGTAAGTACAATAATCAAATATGCACTCTTAGAAGCACTATTGCTATGTGTTATTCTATGGTTGTTTCAATATAAGAGAAAATGAACGTGGGTAATTTTTTCAGTGTTTCCATTTTATATATTTAATGTATTTAAGGTATTTTATGTGTTTACATAAATAAACAGCCTTTGTAGGCTTTCTCAGAACCCCAGGCGTGGAGTGGATTTAAAATCAGCTGATTAATGACTAATGGGAAATGCAACACTGTGCAAAAGGGAGGCATGAAAGCCATTTTTACACATGTACTGCAGCCCCAGAAATGTTATAAACATTTTCCACAGGGGCTGCATATAAAAACATGAAGGACTCTTTCAAGCTACTCTGCCAACTCCACGGTATTAAGTCCAGAACATTTTAAAAAGGGACTAATGTGAGAATAAAGCAGGTAATTCTCTGGAGTTAACAACGAGCAAGTGCATGAGCTGATAACAGTTTCTGCTTCTCACTCTGCTATGCTTTCCTGTGTGTTGATTTCCACTCATTTATCACTATTATGTTGACATGAGGTATCGATGCCAATTCAAAAACATTTATCATGACAGATAGGTGATGGATTAAAGAAGCCACATCCACCACTGTGAATATAAAACACTGCAATTCCACAGAAACTTCTTTATATACTGCCTCCTTAGAGGCCCTATAGCATATATCTACTTGTAAACCATATCTTACCAGGGAATATTCTGTTGTCTTTTAGGACTGTCCCTTTGCTTGAAAGCTTGAACATCTGCTTGAACATGGGGAAGCTTCAAGCATCAGGACCCATCAGTATGTTCAAATATAAAAGAATAGTATGGATTAAAATGATTTTAAGAATTATATATTGCATATATAGATATTGTATATTTGAAAGTAAATTTAATTCAAGAAAACAAATCTTATGACTCAAAATTTTTGCTGTCAGTGCTTGAAGGGTGGCCTAACAGGACATCTTATCTAGTGAGATAACAAAGCACTGGTTTTCACCTTGTTAATCTGTGTGTATACTTGTTTTTGTTACATCATCAGAGCCTATTTCTAGTGTAATTGCTGGATTGTTGGGACCAGTAGACCTTATGGGGACCAAAGCTCCATCCTCATAAGTTGAACATCATTTCGGAAGTCCTGGTTGTGGTTGAGTCTGTTACATACATAGAAGAGAGAAGTTAGTTTGTTTTCTTAAGGTGGCAAGAGCAAAGTTAGTACATGCCTGGTTATTTAATACCTCACGAAAAGCTTTGTCCATGGTAGGCCAGGGATGTGCTTTACATGTGTTGTAGAGATTTTCGTACTTCCTCCACACCTCGGCCAGCTGTTTGTTAAAACTATCCATTTAAACATGTTGAATCTTTCACATCAGCAGGAAAGCAGAAATAAAAACTTTTTGAATCTCTGCTTTTGTGCATTTACTACATCAAATTAACTTCAAATTTCTGACCAATCAAGCAATTGTTCTCAGACAACACATGAGAAAATAACTTCTGCCCAGATGATGTTTTGAAAACATGCCTCAAAAAAATCCCAAACCAGGGCTGTGAGAACAAAATGACATCATTTCGGGTCCTGACACTTTGAGTACAAGTTCTCAAAGTTTTCTGTTCTTGCGGAGTATGTAACAGCCTTTGGGGTAAAGTTTGGGTTTGTACACACCTGTCCTTAGTAAGGTATCAATACCAGGAAGTGAGTGTGTTTCAGCATGGCCATATGTGCTGCTGCTGACTGCTATACTGTTGCAGGGAGAGCTATTAGGCATCTTGAGAAAAAGTGATATAGTAACAAAACAAAAGGATTTGTACTCGTACAGCTTTGTACATATTCTTTATTTTCATTCAGCATTCACTTTAAAGTCATGTGTTTCAGTTGGAGGTTTGTAGTGTATAGCTGAGAGGAGCAGTCATATTCATTAAATACATTTTTTACTCCGTATATGATTGCCATGTTTGTTTTAATGCAAACAAGTTTTTGCATAAATCCAATCCAAGATAGCAGACATGTTTGGAGCAAATCCGGGCTACTTTTTTCACTTATGGCTTAGTAATGGCAATGGCAAGTGTTGTGTGGGCCAGAAGTGGTCCAGATATGAGTTGTCAATCTGGTTTTGATTATGGCAAGTCTCCTGTGGGCCATATGTGGTCCAGATGTTAGTTGTTGGCCTGGACGTAGATTGTGATAAGAATTTTGTGGGCCAGAAGTGGTCCTGATAAAGGAAGCCTACCTGGACATAGATCATGGTAAATTCCTTGTGGGCCACATATGGTGATTGTGTGACTGAGTTGTGGCAGTCACACTCATATTTAGTCAACGCCGCAAGTCAAGGCCACATTTGGGCCAAACATTTTTTTGATCTCTAGGATGAAACAGAGGCTGAAAGAATAAGATATTTTAAAGTAATACAGAACACAGTTACAAGATTCATAGTCAGGGCTACTGTTAAAAGTTGAAAACTGGCATTGTCACAAATTGCCTTGAGACTTTATTGCTCTGCTCAGTTAATTTAATGTCCAATTGCATGAACATTTTTTTTTAAAATCATGTCTCTGTACAGAAATAAGTAAGATTAAATCGAATGTTTTGTCATGAGACTAGGCTGTGGCGATGGTTTGCCTGTTCTATTCATCACAATTTTTTATTTTTTCCTGAAACCAATGTATTCATTTTGTCAGTCTGTGCTTAGAGAAGCTTTTCCAAATGACATCTGTCAGCTGTGATCACTCTTTGCAGTGCAGGCCAGCTTTTCTAAGCTCTGATGCTGAATAAACTTCTTTTAATGCTGGTGCAAATGGGATTTTATAAGTGGTATTTCAAGTGAGATTCATTAACAGCAGCTGGTGATATTAAACACTGAACCATGTAAATAAACAAAGTTGTAAATGGCATTTGTGAATGCCACTCTATGCTGCAGAAAGGGCATCCTTCTTAATCAGGGCTTGTTGATATGAAAATATTAATTGCAGGGAAATTGAGAGGAACAATGATTTTGAGGGTTTACTTTGCTGCCTTGACGTCACATCAACACTGTAGCTGTGTTTCTAATTGTTCTCTCTTACAGTAGAGCTGACTAGATCCTACACTAGGCCATCTTTATTTTAACATACATGTCACAGAGCTTTATTTGGTCCGGTTTGTCATCATTATCCCACCTCGATCCCTGGCGTCTCCTAGCTCTAAACCAGCAGTGAGTTGGGGCTGCATCACCAGTCCAGCTGGCAGTGCTGTGGCTCATGAAAAGAAATGGTTTTCAGTTAAATCCTGGCTTCAAACCAACATCAGAACAGTCTTAGTTAAAAGGTAAGGTTTCCATATGTTTACCTAGTACGTGGTCACTTTTTATGCAGCTGCAAGATCCAGTCAGAGAACCTTACAGGTATGTGAATGAGATCAGAAGGAAGGTTGAGTCTGGAAATGGGTGTGGTTTGTTTGAGTCAAGGGTGCCAGATGTCGAAGCAGATGGTCCCTTTGCACCGCACCACCCTGTGACTTACAGTGACTCTCATTTCTTTGACAAATTACAGTAAAGTTACAACAAGAATTTCTAAACATCTTCAGCATCTCCATTTGTTGTGTTTAATATAGTTAAAATCAGCAAGGAAAATTTCTCAGTAATTTTCTCGTAGAAAACACCAACAACCCAACAGTCATGCAAAGTCCATGAGATAGTAAGTCACACTGAAGCTTCTGCACTCCCACTGCCTTTACAGTCTGATAAAAGTAAATGCAGGAGACAAAACAGAGATCCATTAAAGACTTGATGCAGCCATTAATATAGTCTGTTCCCTCTGCCACTTTCATATATGCCTGTGGACTCATAAAACCAGTGACCCAGATGGCTACAGGGCTGTGGAACGCATGCAGTAATTTTGTGTGAATGTCAGCAGCAGTGCACGTCTCCCATATGTCCACGCAGAGTCGTACTTCAGGTGAGATGCTTGTAGAGTGAGAATCTGCACCGTGTGCCGATTCACAGATATTGTGTGACCCAAGTTCAGGTCCAGAGGGAGAGAGAGAGGGAAAGAAGAACATGACTGAAGCCAAGCGTGCAGAGAGCAGCCGGGGTTGTGCACAAGAACAACCTCTGCATGTGGAATGAGTTCCAGACAGGAGGCAGAGGGGAGAGGAGGAGGACACACTAGCGCAAGTGCTGCAGATTTCTCAGCACTGGTATGATAGCAACACGCCAGGTTTTGCGCGTGTGCCTGTGCTTGCACGTACATTGTGTATGTGTTATGTAGTAGATGGTGAAGTGTGCAAGAGGGACGATGGAGCTGCAAAACACTGATTGGTTGTTGCACCCTCGTGGGGTGTGGCCAGAATATGAATGCCTGCTTCGCTTGCCTTTCACTCTGGCGGGTTCTGGGGACAGTGACCGGAGAGGAATGGGGTGTTTGAGAGCGTGCGTGTGGCGGGGAGAGCATCAGCGCTTGTGAGAGAGTGGAGGAAAGAAAAGGGGAGGGGGGAAGAACAGAGAGAGAGAGAGAGGTTGTGAAGAGAAAGGAGGGAGCTTTAGGCTGCGAGGCTGGACTACCATTCAAACACTGCAGTCTTTCTTTTGCTTCTCTGAGGAAACTATCTCTCCTTGCTCCTTCTTCTCTCGCTGCATTGCCATGACCCCGATGGACACCTTGATCTCTTTGCCAACCTAGAGAAGAGGAAAGAAACGCTGTAGCGGAGGAGAGAGAGACGAGAGGAGGCGACACTGCACACTTTGCCTCACTGATGAGAATCTGGAAATGAATTAACCGCGTCAGCATAGAGAGGGGGGGGGAAGCAGAAAGGAACACAGTTATAGACTAAAAGAGAGTTGAAGAGAGTGAATTTCTAGTTGTGCGAAGAATAGACTGTAAAGAGACGCAAAGTAACCCTTAAACACTTTTCTGAGGCAAAAGGGACACGTTAGGGAGGATAGATCCTGCAAGGAAGAAATTAGGCAAGGCAGTGAGTCCATGGGAATACTACTTCAAGAAGCCAAAGATCGGTCCAGTCAGAAGCGTCATTTATCTGTTCATTCGTCTTTTCAACCTTCCTCATACACCATCTTTCCATCTCATCTCCTTGTCCATTTGAGTTCTTTCTTTTTGCATGTCAGCAAAAGCACATCGACAGCCACAACCACATGCTGAACACTCAAACTGTCACCAAGACCACAGCACAGCGTTGCATTCTCAGTGGATGTGTCATCTGTCACTGAGTAAAAGAATTTCATTTAGCCAAAGCAAGGGTGCTGGTACTTGCTGGCCAGGGGGCACCTGATCAGGGACTTCTCGTGAGACCAGGTAGGACGCTTCTGGAAAATTTTTCACCTCCAAGCAGCTGGAGAGGTTAAACTTTCCACTCGTTTGCCTGATTGAACTGTTATGAGATGAAACTACAAACCAGCTTATCGCACAGACACCTGTGGTTTAGGGATTATACAAAGGGAAACAGGGATGTGCAGATGTATATGTGTATGGCAGGACTATGTCCTAAATACACAGAATTATACATGTGTTGTGCCAGGATTATTCAAAGTCTCTTGCTGAATGTAATAGCACTATAAGATTAAAAAGAAAGAACTCAATTCAGTGAGTAGCAGCACATTATCTCCAATAGATTAACTCAGATAAAGTGTGACCGTACTTTGGATAGAATTAAATCAGAGGGGGGGGGGGTCTTAATTATTTGGTGTTAAAATAGTGTTGGAAACATTGTGGAAATCAATCTCTCAATCCCTGATGGAATAATTCCTGGTGCCTGATTGTGGACTTTACTCAGAACTGAAGTGCACAGAGTGACTATTAAAGACTTTTGAAGGCTCATTTAACTTCCACAATGAGACGCTCAAGCACGGACGAGACTCCGTACCGACGCAGTCCATCTCTGGACAGCAAACCTGACACACCACCGTTCACCTCCGGCTTTCACCGTTTCAGCGGGGAGTTTGAGTATAAGCGACCGCCTTTTGCGTTTGGCTTCCATACGACGAAGGGGCCGCAGAATTCCAAGGGGCGCTACGCCCAGGGGAAGAAGTATGTGGTGTTTTACCTGGACCTTTCCTTCATATTCCTTCTAGAACTGCGGCGCTGCAGGATGGCCGAGGGTTGCATGATGGCCCTGCGTTATGGAATGGTCTTCTTCAACCTCCTTTTCTGGGTAAGTTCTTAATCATCACTTTGTGTATGTGAGTGTGGGTGAGTTTTGGGAGGCGTTTGCTGGCAAAAAGTGATGCTTTACTTTGTTGACATCAACATTTCTCTTTCTCTGGTTCTCCTGTGTTGTTTGGAAAAAGCTCTTTTTTTTGTGTGTCAATGCAGTCGCAGAGATGATAGATTGGTGAGGAGGGGTGATGTGAGAAAGAGAAAGATCATGCATTTAGATCACGTTGTACAAAGCCCATTGTGTGGGTGAGTGATGCTTTTTCTGTTCCCGATACAGTAGTTAGAGTGTGGGTGTACTCTGCATTGTTTTCTGTGTTAAGCTGTGGAATATTGGGAGCTTGCATTGTGTGCAGACTTTAATCACAGTGTTGCAATTGTGCTGTAGTTATTCACCTCCCTCTCCTATATCCTCCTCTCAGCACAAGAGCACTTCACAGTCCGTCAAAGCATCTGCTGTCAGTCTGCTCTATCTGGCTGATCGTATCTGTTTGCTGTGGGGACGTCGGAGCTCCAGTGTGTGTTCCTCTGTCAGTCTCACTCTGATAGCCCCACAACAGATCACTTTCATTTGCACTGTGACGCCTGTCGCGCTCCCTTGCTGCACTTCTCATTTAAGGATCCTAAGCTTGTGTTTGCTTTGTCACCGCTCCCACTGTGTAATCCGTTGGAACTTGTGACAGACTTTTGAAGGGAATCTAACCTCAGCGGTTACTTCTGTGGGATTGCTTGATTTGTAAAGTGTCTGCTCTTATCGGAAACCGAATGAAATGAGGCCTTGAACGTTGAATTGTAATCTAGCTTCCACAATGCAATCTCTTTCAAGGAATGAGTGACCTCTTCACCCGAATGCCTGCTATCAGCTATAACTGCTGTCAAAAAGGGGTGATGGTGTTTGCTATTAGCGCTTTGTGTGCGAGTGTTGCTGCCGGGGATAAATAATGATCACGGAGAGCTATGGCCCTCTCCTCTTGAGAAGTCAGCTTTGTCATGATCCTCCAGTATAGAGGAGAGGGGCTCTAATTTTAAACCAGACATCAATCTGCACCAAAGAGGCTGCAACTAAATGTTGGATTGGTACATCCACACCCAGCATTTACAGGTCTTATTCAAACTCTTGCTTTCCAAGATTTCCTGATAGTAAGGTCATTTAAGATCACAGACCTGATAAAATAGGTTTAACCTGTAGCTTTACTTTTCAGAGGGACACATAAAATTTAAACTGCAGGAAAAAAGATTATGATACTCTCACTATCAACTCTCATATAGATTATTTTTATAAGTGAGATTTCTTGCACCTCCACTATAACTGTTAACAAACTGAGAAATACTTTTCAGAGGAATCAATGCATCCAAAAATAGCACTAGCTTTATCAAACCAAGGCAGTATAGAGGTGAAGAAGTGGTGTAACAATCTTGTGAAACAAACGCCATCTACCAGACTTCAGGTTTCTGCAAAGTACAAGATGAAAAATTGATCCATTTAGTCTTCTTGATGACTTCCTGTAATCATAATGGTGTGTGCAGATTCTTTTGTTTTATCAAAGCCATTGTTTCAATGATTGAAGCAAAAATTCTCTGCTTCAACAAGATAATACATTTCAAGCTGTACTTAAGCATACAGAATGGCACAGACTTATGGTCTGCATAAGTGAGTGTGGCTGTAAACAGAACAATAAAAATACAAGCCAAATTTCCAGAAAAGTTGCAATGTTTGCTATAATGCATCAGAAACTTAAATCTATTATTCCTTCATTTGTTTGGACCTGTATTTAACAAACACAAAGGAAATCCTTTTCAAGGCCTCCACCGACCAACTTCATTGTTAAAATCTAGACTTTGATGCCAGTGACACACTTGAAAAAAGGTTAGGAGAATGGCCTGTTTGCCATTATGTTACATCACCCTTCCTTGCTTAGGCACTAAAAATACCAGATACTTGCAGTTTTTCAAGAGGAATCTGTGTCCATTTTTGCTGCTCAACAGTCCATATTCTTGTTTCATTTGATTCTCCTCTTTATGATGCTCTATTCTTTCTCAATAGGAAACAAATCTGGACTGCATGCCTGTCAAAGTACACACTGTGTCTGTGAAGCTATAGTGATATAAGTCTTGCAGAATGAGGTCTAATATTTTCCTGCTGAAATAACCAAAGACTTCACTGAAAACAAATAAATAAAACACTAAAGCATAAATTATCTAAGAAAGTGCATTATAGAGTTACTTTTTTTCCCCTAAAGTCACTGAAGCAGAAAATCTCTTTGGAAGAGCCAAACACTGTAAGTTACTTTAACAGCAAAAATAATCAGAAGCAGAATCAATCTGCCTGCCAAGAACAGTCAGTGTGCAGCGCTTTGTTATGTTGCAGATACGCATCGACAACTAGTTTAGAAAGTGACAAACAGCACATGGAGAAAACCATTAATCAGAAATGCTGACACCCTAAATTATTACAATTAAAGTTAAAATGACTTTTCTGGGAAAGTAAAGGAACAATATGACTCCACATGCTATGTGAGAGCACAGCCTACACATATCATTCTGCTTATATATAATAGATGTTAAAGAAACACTCCAAACTATGCTTTCAGTATAAAAAATTCAGCTCATCTGATCCTTAGTCTTTGTACTGTATACAGTATTCATAACATTTATGCTTCCTGCCTCCCCTTTGTTTCTCCTCTTCTATAATAAAGAACATGTTATGTGGTTAAGACGACCAGGCCACAAGCTGAAATGGTCTGGTAATAGTGCTTTTCTTTTTAAAGTAGACAGACTTGTGTCCACAATCCCTCATGTGTATCTTCCTTCTCCCTGTTCAGGTATTATATGTCACTTTCGCTTGTTTAAATCAAAGGTGTACACTAAGGGGTATAACATTATACAGATCGCTTTGAGGAATGTTTTTTTGTAGGGCAAATAAAACTGACTTGTCTTGACCTGTAAGGATGAAATATTTGTAGTTTGTTCCTACAGCAGCTGATATTTTACATTACAAACATTTACAAGAGCACAAAGTTCTTAAACCTCTGTTATGACCTGAAGTTATACTACCTGACTGCTATTTATCCTAACTCTTAATATGTTAGAAATACGTACAGTATTTGATTCCACTAGTGGCATGAGAGTGAAGAGTTAAAAAACCCTCAAAGAAGTGTTTCTTAGTGGTGTTTTTAGGTCAAGTGAGTATAACATGGCTTTAGATTGACACAAGACTTCCTTTCTGTGTTTTCCTCCAAGTTAATATGGTGCAGGTCCCTTATGGTTGGCAGTAAACTGCCTCTTAGCCGTGCAGTGCGCTCTGGGATCAGCAGGAGGTGGAGGAAAACCAGATGTGCCGCTCTGGGATGCTCTAACTTTTTTGTGGCCGGACGAGGGGGATGGATGAATTGATTAATGAATGAGAGAGATGGACGATGGATGGGTGCGGGAGGGAGGATAGATACATGGATGAGGGAAGGGATGAAGGATGAAAGGATGAAAGATGGAAGAATGGATGAACAAATGAGGGAGGGAAGATGGATAAATAGATGAATGACAGAGGGAAAGATGGATAAAAGGATGAGACTGGGTAAATGGATTGGTTGAAGGAGAGAAGGATGAATGAGGGAGGGTTGGATAAATGAATGGATGAGGGAGAAAAGTATGGATGAACAGATGGATGAGGGAAGGATGGATGAAGGGATGAGAAGGAATGATGAATGATTTGATGATGGGAATGATGGATAAATGGATGGACGAGGGATGGAAGATGAATGGGTGAGAAAGCAAAGGATGGATGGGTGAGGAAGGCAGATAGATAAATGGATGAGGGAGGAAAGTGCAAATGGATGAGGGAGTAAGGAGAAAAGATGGGAGGATGAATGACAGATGGATGAAGGAAGGATGGATGAAAGGAAAGGATGAATGAATGGCTGAGGGAGAAAAGCATTGATGAACAGATAGATGAGAGATGGATGGATGAAAGGAAAGGATGAATGAATGGCTGAGGGAGAAAAACATGGAGAACAGATAGATGAGGGATGGATGGATGAAGAGAGGGAAGGGAATGATTAATGATTTGATGAGGGAGGTAATGATGGATAAATGGATGGATGAACTAGGGAAAGATGGATGGATGAACTGATGAGAAAGGGAAGGATGGATGAACAGATGAGGGAGGGAAGTTGGATGACTGGATGAGAGGGAACAATGAATGAATTGATGAGGGAGGGAAGGATGGGTGGATAAACGGATGGACATAGGTGGGAAAGAAAGATGAAGAGATGAGGCAGGAAAGAGATAAAAGGGGGAGAGAAGATGAATGAGGACAGGAAGGGAGGGTGGAGTTAGAATGAGACAAATCATGCTGAGTGGGTGAACCAGGTAAAAGAAAGCTCAGCAGGTGATCAGAGGTGGTTGAGGTGCGAACCTGCTCCTGAAACTAAACCAACAGGTCAACTTCATAAGGTTGTTTACTTAAGAATTTCATTTCTGCTAAAACAAAAAGTACATCTTTCTTAGAATGGTCTGCTTGTCTTTTTTCCTTATAATTACTTTAGCTTTTATTTTGTCTTTACTCTGCAGTTGATAACACAATTTTGGTTTAGTTTGTGAGAAAATGGTGCCACGTTTCTAAAGTTGTAGAAGCTGTAATTTGAGTGAGATAACATTCATTACACAACAACCAGACGTGTCAAGATTTTTCTGGTACAAACTGTCTTGTGCTGTTTGTGTCACTGGCAAATTTGTTCTGAAGGCAACCACAAGACCATGGAGTCAAACTGTGATGTGTTAGTGAGAACGGTGGCTCTGATTGAGGTCAGAGCTGCTGGTTTGTTGCTGCTGAATGAAGATGACGGCTGATATGAAAAGTCATGCTCAAAGCATGAGGCGGTTTAAGGCTTTGCTGCAGCAAACCTAACTAAAACTTTATAAAACTTTACCAAGCAAAACAAGGTCTACTTTATTTAGAGTACATGCCATTTTTCATTCTCTCCCTCCCTTTTAAGTCAAGGACGATGCATTGTTTTGGTTATTTTTTTACCTCAACTGTTTGAAGTTATTTTACTCAAAAATCTGCAGATTTTTTTTTCAACATCAGATAGCTTTAAACTTATTTTCTCTCTTAATTTAGGTCCTCAAGAAACCCAGCTATGTATTTACACAACTGACAGCTCAGACAATGATTCAAGTAAAAGAAAGAAACAAGATAACAAGGAGAAAACATGAATTTTATTGTAATTTAAATAGATGAAAGTGATGCATTTGTCCTAGAAACAGAATTCAGTTATCCATAAATAATTAGATTAGACAATTCAAAAAGGAAATTTGAAGCCTAAAGTCTCACTTATTGGCTACAATGTGGACTTTATGATATAGTACGAGTGGTTAAACTACTTGAATCATTATGTTACATATTTCACTTTGTAAGAAAAAATTGAACAAAGCATCAAAAAGTTAACTGTGATCTCGTGTTTTCGTGCCATGAAAATATGCATCAACTTTCAGATTGTCATGGAAACGCTCCTTTTTTTTTTTAGCACTGTATGAAAAATAAACAGCAGGTCTGTTTGTGTGGGTGTGGATGTGTGTGGGCCCATATATTGTACATGTCATACACTTCAGTGCAAATTAAGTCAACAGCAGTTAAAATGTCTCACTCACCTTGGAGGCCAAAAGGGGCTTCACTTCATTTCACTTTCCTGTTAATTCATGTTACTGTAAGTGTTGCGAAATAAACTCAGTGCTCTGACCTTGTACATTAATCCCTGCGTGGGTGAGAGCTGCCTGGCTATCTCTTCTTCCCAGACAAAATGCCAAAATAAAAAGCAACGCACAAAAGGAGAAATGGATTACTGTCCTTCGGGATGAATGCTGATTATACCCTAAATCGAAGAGCAATGACTCTTCCAGAAAATTGGCCAACTCAAAAATTATTCACATCACTAATTGTCTTCAGCAGAAACAACCACAGAGCTGGAAGAAACAGCCCAAAGCTACAATATACCAAAAATAAGACCCTCATTTACAGCCACTTTTTGATGAATTTTGTTAGCATGAACGTGCCTTTTCCACACCACAGAGGGGAGGAGGGGATGAAATTAAGCAGCAGCGGGCTAGACTGGGACAGAGAACGGAAAGGAAGAGAGCAGGCAGAAGGAAGAGACGGGAGACATGTCCTCTGAAGTTGTGTTTACTTGTCATCATAATGTAGGTCAGAGCCCAGCGGAGGATCAGTAGATTCCAAGAGTTGTGAATGGGTTGCATTTGTCTCCACTGATTTAGCCAGATCAATAGAAATTGTCTTTCTACTGATTTGACATGTCAGCCCCGCCCTGCCCATCCCCTGCTGCCGCACAGTCCATCGATTTGCAGCTGCACCGGTGGGGGGGGACGTGCACAGCATGAGCAGTCCAGATAATGGGCCTGCAGTTTGCATTTGCTGAGTTTGGCATGTTTGTGCACAAAGCTCGCAGGCAGCAATGTCATTCGAATGTAAGGAGATATCTGGGCAGGGGGAAATAAAAAAAAAGGAGGACTCTGGGGATGTTTTCATTCTTTTCTTTTCTGTGTATCATTATATTCAGAGATGATGACATGTTTTTGTGTCCATACATCATCAATTGTACCTCCAAGGGTCTGACATGTCTGTCATATTCGAGCAGCAGATAGTTTTGGGGGGTACTGTGTGCAGTCAGAATTGAATAAAAGCACATACTCTCAACTGGAAACCTGCCTATACCAGAATTTATTTGTGACAGATTTTGTTGCAAATGTCCTCTGATAAAGCTTTCCAGGGTTTTTATTGGCTCATAAAGAAGCTTTAGGTGGTTCCTCGGTGCTGCAGCTCTGCTTTTATCAAGGCTGCCAGTTTAATATTGAAACCCCGATGAAATTCCAGTTTTAAACATTTACAGCAACAAGATTTTGGCATCGCCATAACACTGACATACTTGAGAGATTCATTTAGCATTTTGAAATCCAATTTTCCTCATGTTTCCATGGTTATAAAAAGCATCAGCAACATAAATTTTTCATGTCATGACTTTGTGCACGTCAGTGATGTTTTGAGCTGTTCCATTTCTTTTTTTAAAGAAAAGGATTAATTCAGATTGTTACTGTTAGAAATGAAATGTTTTACAGTGAATGTCTGAATTTGTTCTTTTCAGGCTTTAATAATCATAACAGATAGATAGATCCCATGGGAAATTGTAACAACTCAGCAGTAGTAAAAAAAAAAAAAAAAAAAAAATCCCATTCAACAAAAACTTTACACCAACCACATTTACACCCGCGAAATTAAAC
>JBBBVU010000001.1:7382164-7426391 GCA_037177055.1 Atherinosoma microstoma | reverse complement strand
ATGAAGCCACGCCCCCGCAAGACCTCAGAGAGAGAGATGTTAATGTTTTCCCAAAAAATAAACCTAAACTTAAACAATCAATGTAACAATATATGTGATACAGTATCACCTGTGTGAGGGGGGTATGCTACCCCCTCACACAGGTGTAACAAGACAAGCAATCGGAGAGCACTTCCTTTGCCGAAGTCAATGATAGTTTCCAAATGAAAGGAAAGCCTGATAAGGTGTGAGATTTTGAACGTGTTGGAAAGCGCTCACCACCACCATCAGACTTATAGAATCAACACTGACGTGCACTGGCTTTTCCTTTAGTGCATACACTTTCTTTAATTCAATAGGTCTCTGCAAGTGTGCTAAAATGAAGAAGTATTGAGTAATTGCAGTTGACAGATCTGAATCACAAAGTCTTTTTAAATATTCATAAAGACACTTTTAGATTGAGTGTGTTAATATAAGGTGCAGCGCCATGTAAAATCAGCATGTATTTGCTGTGTTATGTTAGTTTCATCTACCAGGTGTGTCATATCTCAATTTTTTTCAGGTCAATGGAAAAAAATGAAGATGTCACATACTGGATATAAGCCTCGGCCCATCACGAAGTTGAGTACAACAATGATTTGAATAATCATCTATTTATGTGAGATTTAGGCTGAGTCGAGTCAAGACGCGGTTAGTAGAATCCCACCAGTTCATGGTTTGATTTACTTTGTTGACCATGTGTGGTGATGTGAAGAGTTTAGGAAGGAGTCCAACTGCAAAAGTGGCTCAAAAATGGACACTGTGCATAATTAGTATGTTGGAGTAAATTGAGGTTTTTTTTGTGTTTGCATACAGCAGTGGGCTGTTAACTTTTACATTAGTAAGGTACCCAACTCAATGTGTGCCATTACAAACAGAGACTTGATGGAGGCAGTGAGCTAAAACAACCCACAAACTGCTGATGTTGTGAGGGAGAAGCACTTAATTGACAGTGTGGTATCATGAAGAAGCTTTAGGGCGCAGTGGAGTCCCAAGTGGAATTCATAAACAGCCGAGGGACACTAAACAGAGATGATGAGTGGATCTTTCTGCTGATGAGAAGGAGATGCTAAAGGGACCTAACAGCGGGAAAAAACCCCAAAACAAGTCTTGATCTGGGATGCAAATGAGAGCAAAGTCAATGTTGGTTTTCAGTAGGGCACAGTGATAAATGATAGACACCTTGGGATCCCTTTTGTTTGAAGAATGATTAAAAAAAGTTTCTTTCACTGCTTTGCCCCCTTGTGTGATTATTCCAGAGGACGTGCTGTATTCACAGTGAGACAGTTTAAGGAAAATTTAAAAGACACGAGAAGGGGATAAGGGGGTGGGGGGCTTTTGCTGAGAGTAATTTATTCTCAAAAACAAGCAGCAGCTGATAAGTAATGCTGGCGTGAAAAGAGGCAGAATTCCTCTCTGAGATGTGGTTGTGATGTTCCAGCGCTCTTGATTGACTTTCTCTCTCCAAAAGTGCCTTGATTGTGAGACTATGTATCCTCTCAACAGTCTCTGTGACGTCGCAGGAGAAGCTTAGCAGCACTTTCAATATTGTCCGGTTGTTGGGCTTATTCGGGGTGAGATAAGGGCACGCCAAGTCAGGATTTTATATTGTACATTTCATGCATGAGCAAAATACAATGTGCCTCCAATAAAATGCGTTAGAATTGGGAGTGATATATTAAATAGCAATAATGGAAAAAAAAGAAAAAGGCACAGACAGGCCTGAAAATAATAACAGAAGAAAACTATTTTCTTTTTCAATTTACTGGAATATTTCTTCAAAATCCACACTTGTTTGTGCCACTCAAACTCTGCAACCATCAAATACAACTCCTCAATCAACTTGTATCAAACATACATTGAATTTTGTGCACCAGCACTATTCCATTAAATGTAAAAGAGGTAAATGTTTTGGGTTTGTGTATACATATTTTCAATAAACTCAGCATTTTATTAGAAAAAGACTTTGGTTGGACTCAACCCATGTCCCACCAGCATGTGTGAAAGCTGCATTGATCTTAAAATTGTCATTTTCTGCAATATTATCAACAACTATTTCATTTTTTTCTACTTTGTGCCTTCTGAATGGTTTGGTTTAGAATTTTAAAGTACATAGTCAGGGCTAAGTGGTCAAACCAAGGGGAGGAATGTGGATTGGATTAAGTCAGGTCCACAGACAATTTCTTTGTTTTTGTCTCTGATATCGGCATTTCCTTATCAGAAAGGGAACACTTGTTGCACTTAACAGTATCAAGCAACCATAAGAACTGTTCTACTACTGAACTTTGGTTCAATGAGATGGCAATGGCAGCAAATGTGGCACCAGTCTTGCATCCTGTCTTTTCTCTGAGAACTCTCCGATGACTAAAAGTCAATACAGTGTTTAATCTTGTTTTATCACTTATACCAGTGGTTCTCAACCCCCCCCTCCCAGCAGCCCTTGGAGGAATAAACATTCCCAGGCTTCCCTGCCTGCATTTTTTCAGCCTCAAGACACTGCTGGGCAACAACGCTTCCAGGAATGTATGTAATAAATGTCACTGTGCCGTCAACACAAGTCAGAAGCATGGAGTTTTAAAGGTGCACTACTGAACTTTGGCAGATTTTATCAGTAAGGTGCCACTAATGACAGCTAATTTGGGATCTATCTTACATCCTACCTGTTCTCTGAGCTCTCTCCAGCTAGTTAAGGTCAGTCCAGTGTTGACTATTGTCTTATCTCTTGCTCTGTCCCTTTCTTTGCTTTTCCTATACTCCTACAATAATGCCCTCTTGCATTTCCATGTTGATGTCCAGTTGATATCCAGTTGCTAGCATATGACATAGTGCATAAAGCAAAACTGAGCTGTAATGTGATGCTCTAGGCTGGAACACAGAGTTGTGAAGTGTGGTTTCTCAGCCTTGGGACACTGCTGGGCTCCAGGAATGTACATAATAAATGTCACTGTGCCATCAAAACGAGTCAGAAACACACAGTTTTAATATCGCAAAGTTTCATAGGTTATGTAGTGGGACTTTAAGAAGGGAAATGTTGTTACCCAGTTATTCCTTAGGGTAAGGGTGCTAATAATAAGGTGTTATAAAAAGCTTTGTGCTGTAAAGGCAGAAGTGGACATATGTCCTTTGTTGCAGCCTATTTTATATAAGAATGTCATGGTTTCAATGTCAATGTCAAGTTTATTTCTATAACACATTCAAAACAATGAGGTTGACCAAAGTGCTTCACAAATTTCTTCAAAAAGACAAGGCCAAATAAAATGAAACATAAAAGCCACCAAATACAAAAGAGTTGCTAAAACAAGTTAAAACCACGAAACACCACAAAATAAAAACATACAAAGTAAAAACCTAATGGCACTCAAACGGAACTTGAAATAAAAGTCAAGGTAAAAAAAAAAGGTAGTTTTTAGGTGGGATTTAAAGGACTGTATAGAATGCAGTAAGACTATTGAGTGGCAGGTTATTCCAGAGTCTAGGGGCTACCACTGCAAAAGCCTGATCCCGTCTCTACTTTAAACAAGACCTTGGCTGAACCAAAAGCATCTGGCTGGACAATCTAAGTGATCTTTTGGGGTTATAAGGAGCAGATTGATCAAATAACTGGGTGCCATATCATTTAAAACTTTAAAAGTGAGCAAAAGAGTTTAAAAATTAATGCAAAAACAGACACACAGCCAGAGTAAATCTGCTCAAACCAGATCGATGTGTTCACACTTTCTATGAGCTATTAAAAGACGTGCAGCAGCATTCTGGACTAACTGGAGATGATAGAGAGACGAGTGTTCAATGCTGAAATATAAAGAGTTGCAGACATCCAATCTAGAAGTAATGAATGGATGGATGCATATTTCTAGGTCGTTTAGAAAAACAGAAAGGGTCCAAATGACCTTTGCATCATTCCCCTAACTGATCCAAAGGGGAATGATTACTAAATACAATATCTTCATCGTAGTGAACAAATGTGTCTGCATTCAAGACTAAGTATGATAAAGAGCTTTATTCACCAGCCAATTAGCCTATGTACTGATTTTCAATTTTTTTTTACTGAATCTAAATTGCTTACTTAATACAACAACTTTTCTTACTTGTTTCTTCCGAAGATTAAACTAAGTTTGGGCCTAAATGTGTGGGAAAAAAAATGCTGTGGCATACAGTCCACTTTCAGTGTGGTGGAGAAGATACAGTTTGACCAAGAGCTAATTCTGTCAGTTTATGTTTATCTATGTTTCACTAGATACTGGACACTAAGACCTAAAAATGTAAGACTCCTGAACAACTTTGTACCTCAAGCCATCAAAGCCATCTGTCAAAAACATGCACTTCATCTTCAGGTTATCTTATTAAGGTGTTTGTAGACTTCACACGCATGTTCTCCACAGTTTGCACAAACACTAACTTTCGATGGCCTCTGCGCCGTCTCTCACCTTCCTCTCCTGATGCTCCTTGAAACACAACAACAGCGATGAGAGAGTGTATAACAATGATAATAACAGTGTATGACCATAATAAGTGAGTGCGGGGAGTAAAACACAACACAAATCTGACGTAAACATATTTACAAAATCCCTGACAATTTTGAAATTCTGGCCAGACGCAATTTTTGGTTCTCAAAAAGAGGACACGTCCAAGTAAAAGAGGACGTTTAGACACCCTATTTTACATGCTTTTCCTTTGTTCAATCTTTGTTTCACACCAGGTTTTCCTTACTGATTGCCACTCCCATGTGTTAGTCATTACTCCCTCTGTATACTTTATATAATGCCTCGATTTTCTATCTTCTTCACCAAATCATTGTTCTTTCCTCTTTGTTTTAGTCTTGTTCCATCCAGCCTGTTTGGTTGATTTAGGGTATCATTCTGTGGACTTCTCTCTCTTGGCATTTCTGCACTGCAGATGCTTTTAGTATTGCTCTACCAGTAAGCTATTAAAAGTTAGTTTTCGTTCTTTATCCTGCTGCTCCCTGCATGTTCCTGCTTTTCAGTGCTCTTCAGCTACACATCTTGACACAAATCTTGTTTTTGTGTTCGCTCAGGCAAGCTAATCTTTCCACTTCAGTGTGGGGGCTGAACGGACTTCTTGTACGGAAGTGTCTGGAAAACATTTTAGAGCAATAGTTAACCTTTTAAAAGACAGTGTTGAAGTTGTATGGGCCCAACCTCCCCCCCCCCCTAATTTATCAACTGGTAAGGCCACATCTTTAAAGCTCCACACCAGTCACATTGACAAGAATCAAAGTTTTTTCATATTTTTGCATAAGCTGAGTGAACCATATGACATGTAAATTTAATGCATGTTCATTTAAAAGGTTAAACAACTTGGAAATGTTAGGTTTGAAAAAGGTTTAGGGGTTTTGATCGCAGCTGCTTGAGTGAAACTTCCAGTATTATATTTTAGGCTTTACCAGAATGGGAACAACCAGAAGCTCAATACACACCTTTAAATCTACTCAAAAAGACTAAATAAAAGCAGTTTTTGACCTCAGGAATAGCCTTTTCAGGATAAAATAAAGCAATGGATCAAACTGTCATATTTACAAAGAGACAGAGTGAAAAATGAGTCAGTGTTGTCTGTACTCTGAGTAAACCAACTCTTTCCTCACACAAAGTTTGGCAGCAAAACAGCATACGCCCCCACTTGAACTTCAGCCCCACTGAAAACCCTGTATTGTACATCCTCACTCTTGAAGTTATATTAGCATTCAGTCTTTAATGTTGTGTGTTGCTGTTAATCACCCATGTAGAACCTTCCTGCCAGGAGAGCATCTGAAGCTCTTTCCTAACCATCAACAGGAGTTTAATTAGAAAAGCTAACAATGTTCACTTTTTACATCTGTGTGCAACACCTGCTTTCCACAGTCATTTAAAATCTCAACAAGAGTGCTGAAGATGGGTGATACACTACACTTGCATGGTTTTGTAATTTTTCCACAGTGTGGAAAACAGTTAATATGGATGGATTTCAATGTGTATAAAGAATTTATTAAGAAAAGAGTTTCATTCAGAATCCTACATTTGAGCAAAAAACCTTGAAGGATTCAAAACTGCTTTCCACATTGCCTTGAGGCATTATGTTTCTCTGTTTTAAGGAGCTCTTACACATTTCAATGTCATATTGTTTCACATAGTTACGCCTGAAGATCTTTCTTATCCAGCAGTGCAATTGACTTGATGTAATATTCGCATATTTTCTGTTTTTCACAGCTCATGTCGTTTTCTTCATTTCATTTTTGAAAATGTGACCTTCCTGTGAGAGCTTGTGTAACTAAGGTATGCAAGTCTTGGACAATGAACTCCAACCACAAGTGTCTCAGCAAAACTTTTAAACGACATCATCCATTTACTCTCAATACTGAGGATGCAACTGTATCAGTGATGCTCTCGCATGCTTGCCCTTTGAGATGTCCATTCACACACATCTGCCTCCTTGTTCAAACACAGCCTCACACAGTTACTGCAGAGATAGGGCCCTTTTCTTCAGCCGGCTATAAAAATAGAGCCTTTTTATTAGCATTGATACAAAATTCTGTCTTCTTATTGACAGGGGAAACAGAGAAAGGTGGGAGAATTTTTTGCTGCATTGGTGCTTGGAATAAGGATGCTAGAGACACAATGAAAGGGGAAAAAAATGATTTGGGGTGCAGTGGAGGAAAAACAGGAGAGTATCTGTATTAAACTGAAACAGAACAGGGGCTAAATGGGTCTAGACAGTAGCAGGGTCAGGTGGGGTTGTAGTGTGAAAAAATAAATATATAGGTGGAAGTGGAACATGAGGAAAAAACCCAACAAATAGACAGATGGAGAGAATGGAGAGAGGCATGGAAGGAGGCTGGGTCTGTTGCTGTCTTTATTTTATTTATTGTGGTTTGGCCATGAGAAAAATGGGAAAAAAAGGATAGAGATAGAGAGAAAGAGAAAGAGAGAGAGACTGCAGTGTGGTGCAGCAGTGAGTCCGAACAGTAAGGATACAATAACTGGAAGATGCCTGCACACCTTGGGACCTGTGCTGAATGCAGGTAGAGTGGTGCAGAGCCAGAAGCGCTGATGGACGAGGAGGGGAAAAGAGGCTGAGTGTGGGAGGGGTTTGGCGGGGGGGAGGGGGGGGAGGGTATGTGACGACAGAAGGAAGGAGGAGGAGAGAGGTGCAGGTTTCAAGAACAGGTGGGGGAACTGCAGGGGATGAGGGGGAAGAAATGTAACAGACAGGCTGCATTATTGATGCTTTAAAAAACATGTCACATATTTTCTTTTTAAGGTTATTCATACATTTAAAAAATATTTGTAATAATTAACAATTTTTTAAGTATTACACAGCTGAACCTGAAAAAAAAACCACACCGTAGAATGCAAAAAGACAAAACAAGATAATAGAATTTTTTAGCAAATGATTAAACTCCTTATTTTTTTAAATTAGTAATTCATACAGTTATATTTTGATGTAAGAAAAATTATGCTTGAGTTAAATTTGGAAAATGCATTTGATCACCGCTTCTGTCATCAACTCTCTGTAACATTTTGGTCAAGGTTACTTCCTGTTCTTGGGTGAGTCCAGGGTTTCACTTGATTTCCATGCCTGCTGAAGGAAATCCTACAAAAACATTTCACAGCAAACAAACAGTTCTGCTGTCCAGGGTGCTGAAACAGCACCTCCTGGAGCGAGTCAGTCTTGTTACAACAGAACGGATTGCCTGCCTTCATAACGTCTTCGTTCAGAAACACACTCACATCATAATCTAAACCATAAAATAAATCAATGTTAAACAGGACTAAGGTCAGTTCCGTTTATTAGCCCCTCTAGCGGCCAAAGTGGCTTGGGCTGTTAAACTGCTTTTTATTACAGTTTTCCACCGTAACAAAGCTCCTTCTGACCCATTCAATAACACATTGCAAATGTGGCTACATAATTCCAATCATTACATTGCAGCGCCACCATGCATGATGGCCACAGAAAGAATCAAAGAAAAACTGCCTCTAATGTCAACAAATTAATGCTATTCTTTTCATTTAAGAAACCTCAGGAACCGTATTGAAAATAATAAAATGGAACCTCAAAGTGGACAGTTTTTGTAGAGTGATTTAAGGGAAGCTAACCTGCTTTTGAGGGGAGCCGAGTTCCTCTTTGCTGACCTGTAATTCAAATCATGTTCCTGCACATGATTTTGCTGGAGTTTAGTTTTTATCTAGTTTTGGTCCTTGTATTTCCTACCTTTGGCATTGCTTTCAGTTAGCCTCATGAATAAAGTCTCACAGAGTTTTTTCCACTGAAATGGTTCCAGTACTGGGGCTAAAGCCACTTCTATGATTTGGTTATCCACAGCCAGAAAACCAGCATAGAGCCATTCGATTATGTCTTCAAACATATCTTGTAATTTAAGACCCTCCCATTTCAAAAGGGAAACAATTTATCGTCACAAAAAAATCAGCTGATTGCAGGGTTTGTCTTGTTTTTAATGTCTTATCCCATGTCGAGATTTAAAACACTTGATAGTTGGTGTTTGTGAATAACACCAAACGGGATTTCCAAATATTGAGCAGTATTTAAGTATGATGATACAAATAGGATTTTTGCAAGCAGTTTTGAGTGGGATATACTAACACCAGCTCACAATATTTAAAACCCAACAAGGTTAATAAATGTTGCGGAAAACACATGAAATAATATTGCTGCAAATAGTGATTATATGCCCACCTCTACATGACGCATTGGGTCGCATTCACAGATGTGACTTGCAATATAAAATATTAAACAGATGAAAAATAAGAGGAACTCATCTTTTTCCTCTCATGCTTTCACTTTCACATCCTTGTTGCAACGCAGTTTTGTTTTATTTTAGTTTTTATTTCAAGTATACAAACTGCAGCCCAAAGAATTAGCATGAACTGGGAGACATGCCTAAGAAGGTGTACTGTATCGTGACATTTTTAGCATTAGCTGGTACAGGATGCAGAAGCCAACCCGGAAAAATGTGGCCAGAGCTGAAGTGAGACCCAGTTTTTAGCCCAAGACTTTCATATCCAAGAGCGATACACTTCTTTTTGATGTGGAGCCGTTTCCACAGCCGTTTAGGAGTTCTTACTATCCTTCAGTTTTATTTGAAAGCCTTATCTCAGTTTGAATAAGGTCTTTACTCCCATCCAAACAGTGTGCTGGTCTCATCTTTGTTTATTGTTATCTAGTTGTCTGTGGACATGAGGATTCCCTTTTCAGTACACATTAGCATGAAAGCCTCTAAGACAATGAATTATTGATTAAACAGCTTTACCCTATTATTTAGTTGGTAATATTCTAAAATTATAATGCAGCACACAGGATTAATATACATCAAATATTACTATAAACATTATTACAATCGATTTCTAATGTAACTTTAATACTTTATATTCACATATAGTGGAAGACCAGTCCTTTCAGCTATAAGAGGCCTCATAAATAATTATGGGGTTACTTGCTATTTTTGCTCAAAAGGCGAGAAAAAAAAAGATGTAGTTGGTTTACAGCTTGGGCTTTCAGCTTTTTTAAGTTTTTCTTTTTTCTATTTCAAGTGACAAATGAAAATCTGAGTATGGTTATTTGCTGTTTTTCTTAGCAACATGCTGACAACATGACATGCCCTAGTAATCATCCAACTCATCATCCTTTCTTTCTCTATGATCACGTTCCCCAGGCTGCAGCCTGCTTGCCAGCTCTGCCTTTGTGGTGGGGTTGTTGGACTAACCAGTTTATCTTGCCTTGCAGCCGCCCTCCTGAGCAGCCAGCTCTCTTTCAAGGTTGACCCTTGGGTCGCCCCAGAACTGTTCCATCCATCTGCCTTTTTTGATTTTTTCGTTTTTGTTTTCTATCTGGCCTTCCTCCTGACTCCCTCCACTCCAGGCTCAATTTGAGCTTTTGCAATTTCTGTAATTTCACTGCAACGGTTTCAGCTTTTCTTTTGGTGACTTTTGCTTTCTGTGTCCCCCCCCTTACCCATTTCATATTTAGTTGATTATGTCTGTTCTGCTCCTGCTAAACACACACACCTGTTTGTCATTTGCCATTACTTTGCCAAACACTTGTGTATGCATGCTCTTTGCCAGATGATCTATGTTCCTACCAGATAGCTTTGTTACAATTTCCCCCTTCCATCTCTGTTGTTTTTGACCTGTGCTCATTCATAGTTTCCACTGTTTGCCTTGCCTTGTTATTATTGTTTGCTCCTGGATTATTGACCATCGCTTTGTTTACTACACTCTACTTTCTGAATGCTTCCCTGTCTGGATTATGTGCTTCCCCTTCAGAGTGTCACCTCAGCTTTGTTTGATAAACTATAGCCTTTTGGATTTTATCCTGTGTTCCTTTTTTGTGTAGGTTTTGTAGTATGTTGATGTTATTATAATAAGTGCAGGGAGGAGTTTCAGAAGAGCAAAATTGGCAAGTTGCATATTTGTGCTATTTGATCTATATTGAATATATTGTATCTATTTTAAACTATGATCAATAAAAAAACAAAACAAGTATGGATTAGTTTGTTAATATATATTTTTTAAGTTTTATATGGATATCATGATAATATCATCATCATAAATACCTTTAGTAACAATAATCAAAGTGAAGTGTCACCATAAACTGTTAATAATATTTAGTAGCAACACTTTTTCCCCAGCCTCTGTTTTACAGCGTACATATTTTGTTTTTCTTTGATATTCTGTCTGATATCTGATCTTTTGAGAGGCTTTCTAAAAGCCTCCTGAATGTTTAAAATAAGCCCTGACGTGACGGGGTTGTTGCCCTCTCCATGTGATGAAAAGCTTTCTTAAATTAATCTCTCAAGAGAAGAGAGGAATGAATTCTCTGCCAGCCACTGCTTTTTTTGACATCCACTCTCCCCAATAATTTTTGTTCCACCCCAAACATTTTGATCCCATTGAATGCTACACAGTATTTTTCTCACATTCATCAGAATTATGTCATCTGTTTCTATGCACCACAGTGGAATTACATTTAGACGTTCAGTCAGACACTGCACTTCGTATTCAAGGGTCCTCTGAAGGTATCACTTTTGTCATCTGCACAGGTTCTCATGCGCTCTTGTCTGGCCTGGAAAGAAGCAACTCATCGTTAGACACAATGATAGGCTTCTGCTCAATTGATAATTTGCTTCCCTAAGTAGACACATGTTCATCCAGTCAATCTCATAACAAAACAGGGTCACACCTGAATATCTCCAAGAAGGCCTTCTGTCCTGTCCTCCTTTATACGTACCACAAATGGAATCCTTAGAGTCTTCTGCGGATCAAAGACCTTTTTGCTCCATCTTTTGAATAAAAATTGAGTACATCCATTTCTATTATACCTCCTCTGGTGCTTTTCATTGAGACAAGCCCGAGTGTTTGGGGGATGCATTTGCGTGGGAACACAGTAGGATATGTCGAGAGACTGCAGGGCACTGCAGCTTCTGAGACAGCTTTGTTAACTGGTGACAAGATAAACATGAACACCAAACCCAAACGCACTCATAAAATATGTATCTTTCCAAAGGGATATGGGGCTTGTTTATCTGTGCGCTATTAGTGCCAAGCAAGAAAATCCACCAGTGGCCTTATTTTCTCAATTTCTAAGCTTTGACCATGATGACAGAGATCTTTGCAAGCTACTTGTTTACTTCAGCGATTTCATTTGATGCTGCCTTCAGCGTCCCCTATTGTTTGATGTATTTCTGTACATTTCCAGTTGACTCTTCATGGCATGTGCAAGAAATATTACATACTCTGAGTCAACAATATTGATTTTGTCTACTTAAAGATAAACAGCCTTGAAAAATAGAACCAATTTTAATGAATCACTTCAACTAGTTCAAAAGGAAAAAGTTGACTTTTTAAAAATTATTTCAGGCCACAAAAATACTGTGCCATCACCAAACTGGAATACTAAATGAGATTCTCATGAAAAACTCTTTTTATACTAACTACATCTAAAAACTCTTTTTATAGTACATGAGGAAAAAATGACTGCACGAGGGTTACTGTACACTGACAATAATCATGATAATTAAAGACTGAAATACAAAAATCCAATTCATAACATACCTATGATGAAGCCATCATTTGATTTCAGCTGATAAAATCAAAACAATATTGACACTGAATTGGGGTTCACATCCAGTTTTTACAGTTCCTTACCCCCTATTTTAGTAGAGAGAGAAAACGTATAATAACATATGTAAATTACTCGATAGCAAAGTCTTTTATTAATAGCATAATAATATTCTAATACATATTTTTGAAGATGATAGTTGTACTGTAAAAATCTGACTACATGACAGCGTAGGTGTCACTTCAACCGGATTCCTATGATTATTGCCAAAGAAATGTTCACAATTTTATGATTATCATGATTATTATCCGTTAAATAATTTCACAACACTATAAAATCACATGAACACTCGTTATAGGTCTTTAGTTTTATTTATGTCTATCTTTTGATGTCAACATGACAAAATAAATCAAAATAACCAAGAAGTCTCATTCCAACTAAAACCTCTCTGCTCTATAAACAATGAATAAATATTTCATATTAACTCTGCATTACTTTAAGAGAAAACAGATGGAAAAGGCTACATGGCCTCTATCTGGACTTGGGAGGCCTTGACTTGGGAGGCTTCTTTCTGTAAACTACATTGTCAAAATGTTTTTGAACCTTTTTTTTTGTTTTAGACTGAAACAGAAAGAAAACAATTAGCTAGCTTTGACTTCTAGCAGTCCTGTAGCAGAATAGCTGCTGTTTGACACATAAATCATACTGCAACCGTGAGAAAATAAATAAACAAGATCATATTTGTTATAAAATGCTGTATTATCGCACGATTTAATTCTACAACCCACTGCACACGATGACTAAAAGACATCGAGCTCATAGCGGGCCGGTTATGTTTGTACAGCTAAACCATCCAAAAAGGCACATATTTTGGTATTTTTCATGTGTCTGATTTATTGTTTGGCAAACGCTGCTGAGCCCAGAGCTGTAAATCATTACAAAATTTAAAATGACACCATGATAACATTTAATTTCAATGTTACGTAAGCTAAACACACTGTCATTAAACTAAAGTGCATTTACCTTTGAAAGCTGGTTATCATGCTAAAACATATTCAGTTTGTTTTCTCCTTTCTCTGGAAGTTTGTATGTAGGTTGGTGAGCCATCTTCCACTATGACACCTTTCTCTTTTTTTTTTCACAACCAAAAAGATTCGACAAAGATGTCTCAATCTGTTCGTTTGAAGGAAACAAAAGTTGTGCAGACATAATCTTTCATGGTGAGGGACGATATTGAGGGATCTTTATGATGAATTAATTGTGGCATTTAAAACTGTGATTATTGGGGAAATTAAGTAATCATGACACCTCAAATTTTTTTATGTTATTTTTTTTTCTGGTAGAAGATGGCGCAGAAAATCCCAAATTTTACTGCCCTAAAATTATTATTGCTATAATGATAAATATATTTTTTCAATTTACAAATGCTTTTTTAGAAGGTTGGCTAGATTTTAAATTTTTTGCTCTATTTAGATTGAGCTTAATTGTTATTTCTGCAGGCTTTCCACTTTTTGGGTACCATTGCACTCTTCTACACTCTAAACAATGAGTAAGTCTTTCTCAGCAAAACACCAGCCTTGATTTCATATAAAGCTGAGGGAAGGAAAAAAATTCTAATCCTGATTTATTAAACTACTCTGTTCTTTGACGTAAACATGTGAAGAAGGATAAAATATAGAGGCGTCGCACTCTTTTTCCCCAGTGAGTTACAACTGTGAAAGTAAGAAATATCTTTTAGAAAATGGGTTTCTTTTTTTTCAAATCAATCTTTTCTAAATGATACTTAGAGCTAAAGGCTTCAATCAGAGACAGAGCACTGCACTTGCATACCATCTGTCATGTTGCCAAGGTTCCCATGTGGCTTACTGATAACGTAGCAGCTGGAGATGACTATTTTTAATTATAGATCTGTTTTTATTATTTTCAAATGTCTGGGAAACCAATTAAAAACACACCCATCACAGTTGTGCAATAATGCAGGACTTGCTGGTTTTTGTGTCCTCTGCAGTCTCTCCCTGGCAGGATTCATGAAAAACTTTCCTCATAGGAAGATATCTGATTTTCTTTCATAGCTGATTGATTTATCACATCATCCTGAGCCTGCATGAAGCCACCATGTTGTATATTACAAGCTAAAGTTAGAAGTCTATTTTTTCTGTTGATAATTTTCTTTCCAATTACATAGTGTTTGGCAAACAGTACCAGTCCACTCAGGATTATGCCTCAAAACAACATTCAGGCCAGCTTGGGTCACTTGCAGTTCAAACTTGAACTACTTAAAAGAACTCCTTCACACAATATTAGTCAATAAGAAGGAGGAACAGAGGCATTGCCTTCAATGACAAAGTTTTTTTAAATTTTAAAAACAACAACATCAGATGAAATAATCATTTCAGTAAAATAAAAAAAATGGTTAAAAATTGTGCTTGCCAGACTTTAAAAATAAAAAAAAGACAAAGAATAATCACCCAACACATTCACGCACCCACAAAAAGGAAAGTAAACTACAAACAGGCCAGCTTCCCCATGCAGTGGGCAGTTAACCAATCTCCTGTTCTGTGTCTACTAAAACTAATTAACCCAGAGGCAGCACCAAACAAAAAAAGAAGACATAAGGGACACAGGTTGATTTGTCAATAAAACAAACAAAACAACAACAAAAAAGAAAAATCTAAATAAATGAGCCAGCAGCAGCACTACAAGTCTGCTGAATAAATTTGCTATAAAATCCATAAACAATATCAACAACAAAAAGAAACATAGAACCAAAACAAAATATAAAATCATACAAAAAGACAGAAGTAGGCTAACCTTAAAACCAAATAATAAAACTTACTAAACCAAATATATATATATGAAAATAAAAAATAGTGGCTGACTTGCATGCGATTTGATGGAGCATATTTTCCTGTGAGGTAGTTTTGATTCTAGTAAACAGGAGAGCGGTTTATGAAGAGTTTTGATATTTAAAAAAAGTTTGGACTGTTTCTGTTGTAGGGGCTGAAGCTTCAGGGACAGGTATATGTGGTGAATTTCAGCAACGAGGCTGATCAGTTAGACTTACTGTAAGATGGAAAAATAACAAACAGGCTTTGAAAATAATAGTCCAAATGGATCTATCTTTTATTTCAGCTGGACAACATGAGATTTTTATTCTATGTGTGGCAGGGATTGAACCCACAACCTTCCGGGTGAAAGTGCTTCACACATGTAGCCACCTATTTGGAATCCATGATACATGGACCCTACTTGCAGCACCAGAATTAAATGAAATGAAATATACTTTATTTATTTTAGAATGTGGCAGGATGTAGAAGGGCTTGGGTGGGGATTGAACCCACAACCTCCCGGGTGAGAGCCATGCACGCTGACCAGTCAGCCAAAGGGACATCCCCTCCTATGTCCTCCCACATATGCATGCATTCGAGTGCAGACATTAGATGGCGTTTAATGATATTATGTGTTTACAGTAAAAACTTGCAGGTGTGTTAGAAAGTCAGATATGTGAAGCTTTACTAGCTAATTCATTTAATCAGTTATTTTGATTAAAAACTGAAATTGATTCAAATGTTATAACAGAAACTCTGTGAAACTCTATTAGATGATTCCAATTGTCAATATATATTTTGAGATATATCAAAATACAGTGATGATCATCTGAGTAATCCAGTTGTTCTCAGTGTTGCAGAAGCTCCACATTTAGATGCTTGTGAGATGTTTTGCTGCACAGCACCATAACTGTCATCTTCAGCTCTCATAAAAGAGATGCTTATCTGTCCTGTACTTTACTGTGGTAGTTATAGTTACAGCTATAGTTCAGTTCTGTTTGGCTGATGCCATTTTTCAAGTATTTCCTGAAACTCTTCACGTCATAACCCCAATGTGGTTCAAGCATGAGCAGATAGAACATACATCACAGACACCATCAGGATCATGTAGACATGCTTAGTTTTTCCTATTGATGAGATCATGGAAAACCTTTCATCTTGATCGGATTGAAAATTCATTCCGATCAAGACCGATCAGATAAACTGAGCAGTTAACATGACACATTTTATGCTGATTAAACGTTCAATAGGATCAAAAATTTTCTCCATTTAAATCCAACTAATGCCCCCTGTCTAGACCTCTTGTCCCCGCTTTGAAACCCTATGTAGAATTTTCTATATCCGCCACTGGTACTGCCTTAGGTTATTATCTTATTTTCTCCCTAGTTTTTCATATTTTGTTGATTGATGCCCCCCCTCCCGGGGCCAGCTTAGAAAACAATGAGGGGGGGGGGGGGAGAAATAGCCAAATGTACTTTGTCTATAAACCCTGTGCTACTCTACGTAATCCTTGCCTGAAGATTTGCAATCCATGGCCACATATCAGATTTGCACAGGACTGTAGGCTACATCATCATATACGACATTGCACAATGAAAGCTGTGAAATCTATAATGCAAAACACCATTCAGATTTACATCTACCCTTAGATTTACAAACGTTGAACTTACTATGGTCACCATCCAAATGCTCCATTTTGTATTTTCTGAGGAAAGAAGCTTTCAGATTCAGGCAGATGCAGTGCAAATCTGTAACAAAGGTATAAAATAAAACACAGGGCATGGATTGTTAATCTGTGGGCATGCATTCTAGACTTTAAAGCAGCCATAAAGGGCTTTTTCTTTAGTATGCAAATTTCTGCTCATTCATCTTAGCTCTCAAACAGAAATACATATGATCTCTTTTAATGGCATGGACTAACAGAAACAAGATACAGTTGCCGGCGACACATAACTTACCAAATGTACAGTTACTAACAATGTACAGTTACTAACATTTTCATACGAATACAAAAAACAAAAACAGAAAAGGAAAAGGGGGTTTGGTCTATTTATTTTTAAATGTACCAGGTATGCCAGGTACAACGCACCCAAGAAACAGAGACTCCCACATAGGCCCTTCTATGCTGATGTTTGAGATGTTGTCTCAAAGCTGGTGATATGCAGTGTCCTTTATAAGGATCTCAAAGATTCTCACCAATAACAGAAAAAAGTAAACATTAAAGTATTTCTTGTATGTTAGCTTAAACAGAACGGCCTGTGTTGAAAACAAAGGCTAAAGCTCTCCCTGTGTCGATTTGTTACAGCAGAAGGTCTTGACAAACACAGTGCTTTTGGAGTGAGGCAGACCTAATTGTTTAAACCCAACACCTTAACCTTCCCAAATGCACCTTATATATGACCTAAAACACTAGCAAGAATTCTTATCAGATGATCAACACCACCCTCCGGAGAAGGTAGCTACAGCTAGCTGGTCAGCTTAGGCAAGGATGCCATGTACAAGATAATTCAAGGGGTTTATATAAAACATTAAAAGCATAACAGTGGAGTGCAGAAGAGGCCATAAAAAAGAAGAAACAAAGTCATATTAAAGAGTGGGCAAAAGAAATCCTAATAAACTCGTATAAAATAACTAATTAAAATTAAAATGATTAAAAGCAAGCCACAGTCGAGATAAGTTAAAAGATACTTTGCATATTTCATGGTGCATGAGAAAACAAATGTTTTTAACCTGGATTTAAAAGCGTCTGGTGAAAATTTAATCTCCAATGGCAGTTTGTTCCACTTGTTTGCAGCGTAGCTTAGCTGAGCAAAGTTGATGAAAAGGAAAATAAACTTAATATATTTTCTGAAAGATCTAAAGAAACCTATTAAACTTACCAAAATACTCCTTACCTATCACCAAAAAAGACTTCCAAGCTACCTGGTTAGCTTAATTTAGCAAACTGATTAGCTAAGCTTAGATTGAAATATAACACAATGTAGCTTCCTATCACACTTTTAAAGATTATAAATTGTTAGTTGTTTTTTTCTTTTATTTGAGACATACCAAAGTGAAGTATGGTTCAGGTTTTTATTTGTACTGTAAAAACTGTTTAACCCAGCAGTTGAATCTTCAGGAAATAACTGTGCATGGAGGCTGGAACGCATCCCGACAGTAAGACAAATTGTCATTTTTACACTTTGGTTTTCAAGCGGATTAAGCAAACAAGATATAACATGTTAATCATGGAGCTTTAGAGTTGCTGGTAGGCACATTTTGTTTCCTGCCGTTTGAAAAGCTGATATTACTCAACTGGCTTCTCACTGAAGCCTCGTAACACGACACTGGTGCAGATCTCATCTGATTATATAGAAGCATATACAGGAGTAGATGTCAAGCTATTCCTTTAACTGCTGTTGTGTCAGATCAAATAATGTCATCCCGCTAACAGAGTTACCAGTAGGAAACAATTATGATGTTTTGGGGGAAAAGCAGAAATAATTTGTTTGGTTGAATTTGAATTTTGTTACCTTGAACTCTCAAACAAATAAATGAATAAATAACCGTTGATTAAAATCAGTCTTCACACCGTTTCACTGGAAAAAACTGCAAATATGTGAAGGGATGCACATTAAATTGTAAAAAGAAAAAGAAAGTAAAAAAGAAATTCCAATAATGTAGCAGTCACTTCAACTTTTCTTTGCATCTGTTGACCAGACCTACATGTGCAACATCAAAAACATGTTCTGTATTGGAATCACTGCTGGCTGCTTTCAGACATGCTTTCATTTCTTGTAAATCTCAATGTTTTTCTTCTCTGACATCTCTGTTGTCGGTGTGGCTTTATTCCACCTGTGGTGCCTATTTCTTCCTGCTCTTCTTGTTTACAAAGGAAAAAATACAAGGCTGAAAACTTAAGATATTGGAAGCATGAAAAGGTCATTTCGGATTATTGACCAGCAATCCCACCAAACCCCACCTCTGCCGGCTGTTAAGAAGTGAAAATTAGACTTTGCTCGCCTTTGAATTGTCAGAAACAAAACAGAAACAGGTAGATATTTCGAGGGTGCATTTGTAGCTGTTAAACTCACTTGAGACCAAAGAGGTTTCCTAATCTGGATAATTGCTGAAGAAGATAGAGCGATTTGGCAGTCAGGAGGGGGGTTCTTAATTGGGAAAGAGGGCCAGCAGTTTCTTTGTAGGCTGATTGACCCCTTGACATTCATGCAGCTGCACTTTTAACACAGAGGATAGCTCAGTTAAAGATGGTGTTATTGCATGTAAGTCGGAATTTTTCATTTTTTCATTTTTAAGCTTCAAAATTATATATATTTTTTCCCACATGAGGTGTGTTATTTTGTCAAATTTTTTCACTTCTGTTCCACAAGTTGCATGCAGATCTTGTTCAGTCTTCTGGTTATTAATGGAGACATCTGCTCCTGGTGTCATATTCCCTGCGAAGCAGTTAAATCAAAGCTTAAATTTGGTAATATTTACATTGCCAATGTAATCGTACAAAGGACTGAAGTTTAACCTCTCTAAGTAAGACATGAAGACTTACAGCGTCCCATTTGTACTATCAAAGGCATAAACAAAACATAATGGGCCACCACCTTTGCAACAAGAGCAAAAAAGAAAAAAAAAGAAAACATTGAGTAGCTTTTCTTCCACTTTTCGACCTACCTTGGGTTAATTTAGCCTCCTAGCTTATGCTACTTTCTTATTTATTTCATGGATTCCTGAAAACATACAAATCAGTTGTAAATCCCAAACTACAAGTAGTCAGAACTGGTTGCTTCAATCATCTGTGTGGGAAATATGGGCTGTCTGATCTCACCTCTCTGAAATTGCTTGTGTCTATCCCTTACCAGGCGGATTTTTCTCACAACGTCTCGTAACGGAAATAAATTACAATATATATATATATATATATATATATATAAAAGTATTATGGACATGTTAAGAATGTTAAAACTTTGATTATTATGAGAGAGGAGCTTTTGAAAGAGCAGTGTGTTTTAATTAGTGGCATCAAGTAATAAAATCCGAGACGCAACATCCTTTAATCCCAACCGGCCAACCATTCAAGCAACATTTTATATTGGTGGACCAAATTACCCACCGAGGAGGAAATAAGTAACTTCGGTCTTCATCAATGTTCACACACTGTTGCCTGTTTATTATGATCTTTAGTTTCTCTTGTACATTTTAGAAATGTTTTCCAAAATAGTATCCATACCTAATTTCTCTACTTTCTTCTACTTAGTGACCATCTGAACTGAGCTCTTCTTTGTGCCATTCATGGTGGTAATATGAACATTCTCCTCTGTAGGAGTAACTGCTGTGCTAATCGATTTAATATAAGGTAATAAAAACATTACAACTGATTATTACAGAGATAACATACTAATGTAAAACATAATTTTTAATAGTCTAATCAATTTTCTCGTAGATCTTGTGTTAGTGACAGTACTTTTCCTAGTCTGATTACGAGCTGGGCGGGGTTTGATCACTCCTCACTCTTCCTGTGTACTAGTTTCACGTCCCTAGTGAATTCAAAGCCGTTTGATTCTGCAAAGTGCCCACCTCCTACCCTGCCTCACCTCTTTTTTTTTTTTTGAAACCCCGTTTTTTTCTGGTCTGCCTTGTTCTACTTGATGCACAGGCCTTTTGAAATATTCAGTGCTTCCATCTTATTACTTGCGTATCCAAGTGGATATATGGCAGCAGAAGGCTCCCTGCTATGCAACTGCACTATACGTGTGTATGCGAGAGGTGTAAGCTTAAAACCATCCTTTTATTTTATTAATCCTCCTCTTAACACCGCCTCCTGTGTCTGCTCAGATGAGCAGCATTGGGTTGGTTGAACCCGCTCAAGTGTAAGCCCCTTCAACCTGAATGGATCTGCTACATTGAGGAGGTCGGTGGGCCTGGCAGCAATTTTAACTAGGGACAGAGAGAAATAGAGAGGTGAGGATGAGATAAAAGTAGAGGTGGATATAAGGAGGACAGATGGACAAAGAATGGCTAAGTAATGATTGCAAAGGAAACAAAAATAAAAGGGATGGATAAGGGTTGATGGAGATGTGCGAGATGGAGAGGAAAAGAGAGCTAATGATGGTAAGAGAGGGAGGGAGGGGAAGGGAGGAAGCGGCTGAGGTCTAACAGAACAAGTAAAGGAGTCTTGAAGAAATGAGGCGTTAATGATCAGAACGGGCAAAGAGGACAGAAATGTATCAGTGTGAAAGAAGGAAAAGGATGCTGCAATTAAAAAAGAATTAAACTTTAATGGAATTCATCTGGGATGAAAGGGTTTAAATAAATGACCTGACTCAGGGCAAAGCATAAAAACATCTAAACACAAGCAGATGATATATATATAAATATATATATAAATGACAGAGGAAAAAGCTGTTGACATCCAGCTGCTGGGTAAGATTGAAGACTGGGATTTCTCATGCTGATTATAGAACAAGTAAATGTTAAAAAAAATCGAATTCTGATTTTCTACTATCACTGGCTACGGTTACATGATGTTTTTTTAATTCGGAATAAATTTTTCCAAATCAAATAATTCGGAATTAAAGTATTCTCCTTCAGGTTTTACATGGAAATAATAGTTCTGAATTAAGGTTTACATGGAAAACACGTTTTTTAAATTCTGCTTTAGATTGGGGGTTGAGAGGAGTTCTGATTGGACAGGGGGCGGAAGTGACGTTCTTACATCTACCGGAAGACAACAAACTCTGCTTCCTGCTTTTCTTCTTTTCGACTACAACATGGAAAAAACACACAATAAGTACTATTTTCACTTAATTCTGATTCTAGTTTTGAAGTAGCAGCTAGTCAATAGCATACTACTTCACTTTCACATGCATAGACTCGGTTCAAGTCCAACGCTTGCTTTGGGTGGCCTGCATGGAATATGTGCGCCAAGATGACAGGACGAGGGAACAAACATGCGGTCATGATAGAGGAATTAATTTATTTGGAATTAAAAGGGGAATAAATGAACCACTTACTTTGGAATTAAGTTTAATTCAGAATGATCATTTTCATTCGGAATTATGTGTTTACATGGTCATTTTTCATCTCTTTAAACCGGATTTAACTTATTCCAGATTAAAGAGGAATTAAAACTCTCATGTAAACGTGGTTGAGAACTTTTTAAAAAAAAAACAAAATGATTAAAATCTGTTTAGACTTGATCATCGCTTCTATCAGCTGTGTCAATCTCATACTCACAGAAGTAATTACAGATGCAGGGGGAAAAAAAGGGCAGGATCCGCAAGCACACGATAAGTGACACCGAGCTCATCTGAAACTGCACAAATAACTGTTTCCATAAAACTGGAGCAAATGCAAAGCATCAATTCAGAAAATAGAAACATAGGCTAAACTATGATGGATGTTTACAACAGATTGTGGAGTTTTGTCCACAACACATCAGACAACGCCAGATTTGTTTGGTTTTCATAGTTTTTTGTACTTTTAAGATTAGAAAAATGGTAAAGCGGTGTGCATGGGGTAAATGCAACTCAGACACAAGACATCCTGAGAGGCTGGAGGATGGAGTTTATTTATCTGTCCTTAAACCTGACAGACAGCTGTTTTCTTTTCTTCCTTCACGGGCCCCTGACGGCGTCTGGGCCCCGATGCAGCTGCACCAGTTGCACCGTGGATATTTACACCACTGGAGTCAGGTGTTGTTACGGACAGTTGCATCATTATCTAATTGCAGAATTCCACATTTCAGCCATTTATCATGGGGTGCAATGATACTGTAAAAGTTCACAACAAAATTACCAAAAAAAGGAACAACCGTTACTGTTACTAAAACACTCATTATGTATATTTTAGTAAACCTCTAAACACTGTTGGTTGTTGAAAACCCTGGATTGCATTCATTATTATTTTAGAAGTTTCCACACCAATCAGCCTCAGCATTACCTGAGGACCTATTGACCTGTAAAGACATGAACATAGGACATCTGGACGTTTTGTGTGATGTCTGGAACCAGGATATTGAGACGTATGGTCTTGTGGGTTGTGGAGTTGGCTTGTTCTGACACATCATGCTGAGGTCACAACCCATAGAAAGGAGATGCAGGACTCAAGTGCCGAACTAGTAGCCGGGAGTTAAAGTGATTAGTTCATCTGGGGCAGTGGTCTCAAACTCAAGTCCTTGAGGGCCGCAATCTGGCAGGTTTTCGTTGTTTCCCTGGTCCAACACACCTGAATTTAATCAAATAGATCAAACAGCTTCTTGTCTACTTCTTCACAATGACCCATTAATTCCAATCAGGTGTGTTGGACCAGAGAAACAATGAAAACCCTTAGGGTGTCTCACGGGGTGTCTCATAATTTGAGAGAAGGAAACTCAGAGTGGAGGTTCCGTCTCAGGGTTTTATTTACCCAAGAAACTGCCACCGATTCCTGAAAACGAGAAATAGATGAACAACATGACGAGGGAGAAGAGAGAGTTGGGATGGATGTAGTAAGGGATAAGGAAGAAGACGAATGGACTGATGGGGTAGAAAGGTGGCTAGATGAATGAGTAAATGAATGGGGGAGAGATAGGGAGAATGCATGGATGGATGAAGGAGGGGGAGAATAAATGGATGAAGGAGAATGAATGAGGACAGGGATAGAGAGGGCAAGATATAATAAATGGTGCTGATTGGGTGAACCATGTATAAGAATGCTCACCAGGGGATTAGAGGTGTGGTCTTGCTCCCAAACCCGAGTTAACAGGTTTACTTAATTCAAGTGGAAACTGATGAAAACAAAACTCTGACTTTACTGACTGATTAACTGACTCCGATGACATGTGTATAAAACTATAGCATCAAATAATGATAAAAAACAATATCTAGCAATGGACAAAGGAAACCAGCTGGCAGATGATATACTGAGGAAACTAATTACTAAGAAGCAGGTTTAACAGTGGTGCAGGAAGGAAATACAACAGAATACACCAGGGCGATAAACTCTACTAAATAAAACAAGATTTAAGCTTAAACACACAGAAAACTCCACCTGGTCTAAACTAAAAATCAAAGAACAGACATAGAAATCTAACAGGACCGAAACTCAACAGAGCCAGAACTCACAGACCATGAGAGCTGATGCTTGACCAGATCCAGATCCAGAGGCTTTTTGTTTATTTATTTTTGTTTATCTTGGACTATGCACAAATATCACCTCCTCCGCCGTCGGCATCCTTAGTCTGCAAAAGTGTTTTGGGTGTCAAAGTATGAACGGTATAAATGTCAGAATGATTTCCCGAGTAGAACACTGAATTTTAATAAGATGTTTATAATGATGTGCCTGATTGATTTATCTCAAGCCTATCCCCCCCATGACAACTGCAGCAGCATATGGTGAAAGTTTGGGAAAGATCGGGGCGAACATTCACTGCAATCAGCAAACATTAATTTGGGGAAAGTTTGATGGGTTCTGTCTCTCTCCATAAAAAGCAATTTCACTGGCACTTGCTGCAAATCCTGACGTGAGGGATCATCTCATATGAGCACAGCTCTTGGAATACTGGCAGGGAGTTTCAGAAGAAGTCAGAGCACATTTGTGTTGGAAGACTGTGGAAAATGGAACATCTGTTACTGTAAATGCAGTCTCAAGGGGGCTGCGTGCTGCTCCACAACACTCCGACTGAGCCAGCCAGTCCGACTATTTGTCACCTCCCTTTGCTTTGTTGATGCTCTCTGATTATTTCCGTCTCGTTGCCCTCCTTCCCTCCTCTGTCTCTCCTCATCTTATTTCTCTTTCGTCCTTGTCGTGCTTGTTTTTTATGCTGCCTGCCACGGTATTTTGTCACGTTACTCTATCTACTCATTACCCTTTTAACTTCCTCTCTGGTCTCCTTTCAAACCACCATTCTCCTTGCAGCATGATATGCCTCTCCTCCTCTGCGTGACAGTTCTCCCTCGTCTCCTTTAATCTCTCGTCCACTTCTGATTTGTTATGCTACTGCCATTTGCTTGTACACGTCTCATTGGTCACTGTGCTGAGCTTTCTATTACCCTCTCGCTCCTGTCTCTGTCTGTATCCCCCTTCTTGCGTTGTTTGATCTCATACTTTTGCTGCCAGAGATTTGTTTCTCCCTACAGCATGCTACTGAGGTGTTTTTCATCTGCGATGCTTTTATCAGCAGAGAGCACAAAGGGTGAGCTGTGTCGAAAAGCTGCTTGTGAGGCCAGCAGCTCCAGGTTTCTCCGTATCTCAGTTCAGGGAATTATGTAGCGGGTGCCGCACACACAGTGCAGGTATTGCTATTTCAATCTATCATTAGTAACAACTGAATGCATTCACGAGGATGCTCGGGGATATGTGCCCATAATCGGAAAAACAGAATAGGAATATACTTTGTAAAGTAATGCACTCCTGTTTCATGTTAGATGTGATGGCATTAGTATGAACCTGTGTGTGTATGAGGGCAAATTTATGGAAATACAACATCATGACAAAAGGATTTGAACTTTGAAGTCATTGAATCACACACATGAGACATACTGTACAGCAGCTCAGGCAAATCATTTCTCAGTGAATATTAATTAGCAGAAAGTGTCAAGAAGTAGAATAATATTTTCCTTTAAATTTTTGAGTTAAAAAGCTCTAGTGGACCAATTTTTTCGCACTCCGTTGAACCCTTATTGATTGAGAATGGCATGATCAGCAACCACTGATGTTATATAACAGATTAATTGAAACAGTGAAGGAACAGTGCTTGTCTTTGCAACTGACAGGGTCGGAGTTTTTCTTTTTTTTTTACAAGTGTCTGACTACATTATCAGGAGGATGCAAACAGAGATCAACTTTATTGTTTAGGTTTCCTTTCTAGCAATCACCATTGCATCATCCCTTAGTTCCTGTATTATTCATAACCTGTATTATTTGCTCACAGGGAGAAGTTGTGGGATGTCTACAAGAGGAGAAGCAATGCCCAATCTAATCAGAGCATTTATTTTTAGTGGTCATAGTTTCAGATAGAGTGCAGAGGAATTGCTATCAAACATTTATTTCTGTTTGCCAAGCCTGAATATTTAGTTTACTTGGAGGTGGAGTTCCTCGAAATAACTGAGGACAAGGACAAATAGCAACACTCTTTGCTCTTGGAACAGCTTTTCCTTCAGGAAGGGTGTTTTATCTTGTTGGATTGTTCGACCAAATCAAAGTTGAGCCCGAACAATTTTCAGTGTTGTTGGATCCTAGTATAGTTGCACTTTTCAGTTGTAGGAGGTTCACATTACAACTGTTTAGCAGGCCAGGACAAGTCTTCACCAGACATCAAACCTTTGACTTGTCTATTTGGTTTTGACACATATGGTAGAAAGGGAAAGAGGAAATAATATGAGTCCATGGCCTGTGGTCCATGCATAGAGTGGAATATTTCCACAGTATGGTACATGTTGCAAACATCAAATAGCCTATGTTGAGATGATCAAATTTTTGCCGTATGTTTTGTTGTAGTCATTGCATAGTTGTCTGAGACACTGCAGCAGAGATCCTCTCCACAATGTTTGAAACCATCCACCCATTTGCTATACCGCTCAGTCCCATTTAGGGTTACAGGGAAGCTGGAGGTTCCAGCAAGAGGCAGGGTACACCCTGGACAGGTTGCCAGTCTATCACAGGGCCAACACAGAGAGAATTTAGAGTGACTAATTAACCTGACATGCATGTCTTTGAACTGTGGGAGGAATACACACATACACATGGAGAACGTACAAACTCCCACACAGAAAGGCCCCTGTTCAAACTGCTTCCCAGCCAAGGCTCAAACCAGTCACCTCCTTGTTGTGAGGCACGGTGCTAACCATGTTTGAGCCCACCATCTGCAAATATATGCACTTTGTATTCACTTTGTTTAATTGTATAGCATATACCATTCCAGATAAAAGCACCCTACAAAGGCGAAACAAAAGAACATAAAAATCCCAGAATGCCTCTAAGTCCTGTACACATTTAGTATGATAGATGACCTCCTGTGTTAGTAGGTAAAGGACATTCTATTTTCTAATACGCTGTAAACTGAAGCACCAGTTATTTCTTCACATGACACAATGAGATTAATGACTGTCTTCAGTTCCAAGGGCAGAAATAGCACGAGACTGGGAAAATGACCTTTTAATGATATCACAAGAAAAAAACTGACATCTTTTTTTCCTGCATTGTTTTAAGCTAGGGGGGTAAGGAGTGATGGCTGAAAGGGTTAAGGCAAACTATTGTGGCTGAAAAGATACAACATTAAAACAGTAACAGGATGTGAGGAGCAGATATCCAGCTGCTCAGGAAGGAAGCATGAACAGGAAAAAAATCTAGTCACTCCAACTATTTTGGCTAAATTCTGCCTAATGCTTCCCACATTGGACATACAAAAAAGTACATATTTTGCTTTGTTCTGTGTATGTACTGGTTAAATAAAAAGTAAACCAGAAAATGTACTGAGTTGAAAAATGTATTCACACCTCTTGCCTAATGGTGCCTTAGAACATCCATGGTGTGGGAAAGACGATGGCTGTGGAAACACGATGAGGTAGTGTGAGGGTGTCCTCCATTTCCTCAAAGGTCACTGCTGTCAAGATTATATCTCTTTACACAACTTCCCCAAAGTTGAATGCTGCACGAAGTTAAGTTTCTTTTTATAGAAACACACTGATATGATTCCAATAAAATCACGTGCCCTGAAGAAAATAAAAAATAAATATAGATATATATCTATATATTTATAGATATATATATGTTTTTTTTTTTGTTTTTTTTCCACATACAAATGATATTTGAAACAGTAATGTGTTGCTTTTGAAGACAAGTAATTGTAAAGGTATGTGAGTATGTTGTGAGCTCACCAAGGTGAAATTATGCATGAGTAAGTGGTCATTAAGGGTAAACGGGTTAATGGTATCCAAGCACAAAGCTGAAACACAGCAGTGCAAACAGATGAGTCTGATGGGCTGTTTTTTTATTTTTTATTATTTCTTACCTCAACACTGGTTTATGCTTAAAGAAAACTGCCTTAACTCCCTCACTGCTGCTGCCACTGTCCAACATATGAGGGTGGGCTAGTCTCCATCATGTGGGAGTCATCATGTCTGATGGCTGTTTTACACAGTCATATAAAGGCCAGGTTATATGAGGGAGTTTATAGCCCCAGATGTGTGCCTTTAAGTGCAAATATTGCTCTCTTGTAATGTTCGTATATTCTATAGTCATTAACTCCCACTACTTTAATTATTAATTAGCTGGATTCATGAGTGGTTTCATGGACACTTATACTTCTAAGTGTCCATACTTGCTCAATCATAGCTTAAACACTGCGGTGACTGATTATTTTCTCCTGCTTTAACCAACAGTAGAACATGAATCAGACATGAATGATGTGTGTGTTCATGGAAGCTGCTTTCCTCAAATATCCTCTCTAAATATTTTATGACACAGGCATCCACTTCCTTAATCCTTCAAAACCCTCATATAAAGACAGGTCCAGTCTCACTGCTGCAGTTCAAGGTCAACCATAATGTTAAATATCAAACTCCCCCTTCATATTTCTCACAGTCTTGCATCATCACATACAGTTCATGTACAGTGTATTGTATCTGTGTGCTTGCTGCAGTGAAGATGTATTGGTTTTACTGAGGGAAACATCTTGTTCATCTGGTAAGCAGAACATGTTTTCCTGGGATCTCGTTGCAGACTCTTTGGCCCTGAACAATACAGGATCAGCTGAGGATTGTCTGCAAGGTTTGGATGTGGATTTTAATTGGAGTGTAATGCTATTGCTGAACAAGCTGGAGAACTTTAAGAGATGTGTTTTATGGTTTCCCTAATTTAATATACATCCATTCTGTCTGTCTTTTCTATTTGTTGTTGCTGTATTGGTTATGTGATTGCTTTGGTATTGATTTATGTTTACTTTTTACTGCAGTTCTTAAACTGGGGGTTGAAAGAAAAAAAGAGTGGACCTTGGTTGAATGAATATGATTTATGAGGGAGAAGTAAACAAGAGTTTGCTGATGCTGCTTCTGGTCATTGTTAATGACCGATTACAAACTGTGAGAGTTGGAGGAGTGTGAACATTTTTCTTCTGAAAGGCAAAGCTTTGAGGATTGCTGTGTTAAAATGTGTACTTTCGTGTGTATTTGATTCCATTTATGTATATTGAACTGCATTTGTGCAGGAAACACCTAACCTGATTTAAACAGCCACATCAAAGCTGCCACCAAAGCAGCTTTTTACCAACTCAAAAACATCAACAGAATTAAAAGTTTTGTCTTCCAAAAAGACCAAGAGAAACTCATCTATGTTCATCTGCAGTGGACTGTATTACTGTAGTGGTCTTGCTGGACTTCCGAATAAAAGGCCATTTAATAGTTGCAGCTCATCTAAAACTCTGCTGCACTGGTTTAACCAGGACTAACAGATCTGAACACATCACACCAGTTATAAAATCTTTACACTGGTTTCCAGTCAGTCACAGAACAGATTTTAAAACTCTACTGCTGAAAAATCTTATGAAAATGCAAATGTGTGAATATATGCAGAAGCAGCTGTGAATGTCGCCCCTGCAGTGTTATTTTTGTGTGTTTCATGCCTTCTGTCAGGATACTCGAATCTCATGTTAAACCTTGACTTTTTGTCTCCCATTTGACTTTATAGTAGATTTTGCATTCCTTAAGCTGGCCCCTGTTTGTTAAATGAAGAAATTTGTGAAGTGCCAGCCTGTCTAATTTCTTAAGACTTCAATCATCCAATCCAATAAAACACACCAGACAAGAGTCAGTTGCAGAATAAAGCTGTTAAGCATTGCTACAGAGGGTACAAGTATAATACATAGCCTATACTCAATTCTGCTGCTCAACCTACATTTTTCTTTCTACAAAAACAAAATAATCAACCAAACATAAATTTCCTTATTTTTTGTGCTAAGTTTATATGTTGCTATCTTATGGTTTTAATTCTGAATTGTGACACTCCTACATTTATCAAAAGTTGAACAGATACTTTTACTCATTCTCTTGTGAGACTAGGCTTTAATAAGTCACTGGAAACTGTTTCTATGTAAAACCAGTACCACAGTCTTCCCCTAATAGTTTATATAAGTAGGTAGTTGCTTTAATATTTGGATATTTTTGCAGAATTAAATGTGTTGCTAGTTTATTACATTAAACCTGAAACTTAATGAAGAATAATCACAATAAATACAGTTTTAGTTGTATCCTCGTGCAGGTGTCTCGAAATGACAGAATTGCACATAAAAAATGTATTCAAAATAAAATGATAAGCGGTAGACCTTTGATATTAACTAAACATATGTCTCTCACTCCTTGAGTGTTTTTGTGGCTTTTACCTGTTTATTATCATCCAATACTTTCCTGTGCTTGGAGAGTTCCACGTACTTGTGTGCATTTCACAAAGTGACTCCTGCAAAAATAGCCCGTTTTCAGATGAGGGCACATTAACATCAAATAACACTTGAAGCGATGGGGACTGAGGGTAATTGACTTCAATATGCGTCCTCGATAATGAATTCCAAAATGGTTGTGCAGAAACTGGGGAAATTTCTGAAATGAGAACCTTGATGATTTCTTAAGGTTTTCATAGCAAGTTCTCAGTTGTTGGAGCTCTGAAAAAACAATCTATCCAGGTCAAATGGCACTTCTTTCACTACCTCAGAGGAGAAGATCAAACTTATCTACTGTTAAGAATGTATAATATTAAATCAGAAACACTGTGTTTTTGGACAGCTGCTGGATTTAATTCTAATGCTGGAAAAATGAATGCATTTATAAATATACATAGTCAAAGCATGGTTTACAGACAGCATTTGCACCTGACATAAGAAAAATGATTTGAAGCATATCAGCTGTGTGTGAGCTGGTCCCTTCCTCTCTGACTTTGCCGTGGGACGACTGGTGACTGCTGTCACCATGTCTGACAAACGGGGTACCGCTCCAACAAATCAGTCTTCTCCCAATCGCAGTCAATATAATAAGGCCAGACCTGCAGGCAGCTGTAGATGTTTGTGTGTGTGTGTGTGTACGTGTGTTTCAAGCTGCTCACTGAGAGGAAGGAGGAGAGAATACTCAAGAGATTAGAGATTTATTGATCACCCTTTCCTCCCCCTCTTACTCCTTCCCTCTTCCTCTCTCTATCTTCCCTGAGTCTTCCATTCTCTGCCAGTTTATTTATAGAGGGGTGGACGGGGCTGCATTTTTGGCTTTGCAGTTTGTTAGACTTAGAGTGACTCTCTTAAAACATCATTCCAGCTTCAGTGTAATGTCAGGAGAACACGAAGCCAATAATGTCTTTTATTATGCATGATGTCACTTTAAGTCTTTATAAATGCTCTGCTGTCTCACACAGTTGCACTTTGAACAATATTAAAATGCAAATGTAGCTTCTTGGTGCAAAAGGATGCACTCTGTCACAGCGGCTCTGATAGGCTTGAAAAAACAGCAAATTGTAGACATGTAGATGATAGCACCATCCTCGCGTGTGCTCTTTGATAATGACTGTGTCTGGAATATGAACGAACAAGAACCAAGGGGGTGGCGGAGGCAGGTATTGCTTGAGACATGGCTGTTTATATGAAGATTTACTGGAGGCTGCAGGGTTGTTACGCCAGGATGTGTCGGCTCTGGAGGTCTGCTATATAGGCATATGTAATAGTTTGATATGGGCTCATGCTATTGAATCGTATCCTCCATTCCAATATAAGCTAAAATATGAAACCGCGCTATCATATATCTTGTTAAATGCTCAAAAGTGACACATGCTCACTTCTTAACCCTCAGGCCTTTAATCATGAATCTATTCTGGTGGGAGCGTACAAGAACGTCAAGTATCATGAAAATCACTAACTATGCAAAGGGAAGTATCTTAACATTTATGACTTTAACACTTTTTCTTTTTCTAAAAAAAAAAAACCTGCAGCATTTTCTTTTGACCATAATACTCTTCTGTCCTTATGCAGCTTTGGCCCTTTTCAACCTTTTCAAACAAGAAGGTTTCATTACAGAGTACAGGCTCTATCCTGTAGGCAGGCTAGTATGTCCACGAGTGATGAAGCATTTTGTTGCAGCTCATTCCTGTTGCATAAGTCACACTTGCAAATTTCTAGAGCTGCTTCAATAATATGAATTTAACCGACTCATTGCTTGTTCTTATTCTGTTATTTACCAGTCTAATTTAGCTGAAGTAAAAAAAATGGAAGCTTTTGTTGGAGTCATTCAGATCTGGCTATAAAGTAGACTTGGAACAATTTTCACACACACTTAAAGCCAGAAAGCAAATGTCATAAGCAAGATTGAATATCATTTATACAAATTACATATGGATGACAAACTTAGAATATTTTGACACTGTTTATGATGAGCTAGTTAAGAAGCCATGCAGCCCCCATCAAACCAATATCAAGACAATCATGAACAGATCAGACGTGTGTGCTGTGGGTTGAAATTGCAACAAATAAATAGGATGTGAAAACAAATATCAAAGCTACTTTTTGCAGACTGTAGAGTGTAAAGGACCGTTCACAACAAAAACAACAACTTTAACAATAATTGCAAAATGATAGATGAGCTCCCACCGGACTATGATGACAACGGTAGTGTCAAACAATATTGGGATCACTTTCAGTGTGATTTGTGAACAATAAATTGACAGCCAATCAAAGTAAAGTTAGAATTATTTCTTTTTTCTCCACACTGCTAAAAGACAGACAGCTCAAAAAAAAACTGAGCTTTGCACAGTTCTTATGTTCACATTCATGTTCCTTACAATAGACACAGATAGATACTGAATCACAAACTGCATTATTCTTGGTTCTAACTTTTATATGCAAGCTGAAAGATGGTGGAGGAGACTTTGTCTTGGCAATAGATTAACACTCATTAAGCATTGGATTGATATGTTCTCACTCCAAATATGATAATTCCTCTTAATATACAATTTTCCGTTGACATCCCTTCTGGTTTTCTTTTCCTGCAAAGTTGTTAAGGGTAGGGAAAGTCAGGCCGAACCCAGGAAGGAGCAGACAGGGAGTTTCCGAGACAAAAGATTTATTTCACAGAACAAAAACGGCTGTGGCTGAGGTGGCGGTGAGGAAGCTGGCAGAACGGTTCACTAGGGGTTGTTGCAGTCCAAAAAAGGTAGTTCTCTGAAAGGAGTTTCAGACAAAACAAAGGTTAATTTCTCCAAACACTTGAATCGCAAAACCATGACTTAGGTAAGGCCTGTTTGTACCACGGAGTAAGGCAACAATCTGGCGATGAGTAGACTGCAGGCTGGCACTTAAGTAGGCAGTCCTTGATCGCCACCAGGTGAGAGGAATATCCTGATTAGCAACACCACCACACCCAGCTGGAAACCTGAATACATCAAATCAAGTACAGCCAAAACACAAACCCTTACAAAAGTAGATATTAGCATAGCGGTTGATCAAAATCCCGTTTGAGTCCGTTCACTTATTGTTAATGAATTAAAAAGTAACATTACAGTCAAAGTCAACTTTATTTTCAATTTTTCAACATTTAGAGTAAATACAGATGATTAACATTGTTTCACTCAGACCATGGTATAATTTCCAGAGTACAGGAAACTTTCATCTCAAAATGAAAAAAAAACAACAAATCCGGCTAAATGTTTACATAGACTGCAACGTATATGCTGATAAAAGCACAGGACAGTTTCCAGCTGAAGCTGCTCCGCTTCACGGACTTTCTGTCCATGTTGTGATACACGATCTCATGATTACATCTCAGGACGAGATGATTTTTTTGCCTTTAAAGGAGTGAGAGTGATAACGCCCCCACATTTTTCTGAAAATCCTGTGATTTTCAATGAGGAGGGATTGTTGTGGCCACACAATAAAAAGTGGAGTGCTTTAAAAAAAAAAAAAAAGAGGAAGCGATGTGCAGTGCTTTCACAGGAAGCTATCCGCAACCTCGTTGTGAACTATTGATCAAAGACTCTGATGGTGAGCAACAAAAAGAAACGTTTGAAAGAGGTTTCAAATTTCAAAATGTGTAGCTCTGGAGGGCAGATAAACAATATCTTTTACTCAAAAGAGGATTTCTTTGAAGGTAAGGTTTTCATATTTATGAGGTAAATTCTGCTAAAATGAATGTTGCCAATACAAATAAAATCAAGAATTTGCAAAATTTGCAGAAACTGTTTTAAAATCTTTGAAATACAGACTTGCTTAAAGCCAGGAGAATATAACCATTATATGAGTAGGGTGCTCAGACATGTTGGCCAGACCGGCTTTCTCTACGAGTCCCCTTTCATTACAGGGAAAAGAAAATAATACACTTAGAAGAAAGAACATTTCATTCATTGTACTGGAGAGAGATTGTTCTGCCTTGTACCTGTCGAAGGAGGCAACAAGCATCCATACAAACACCCTTCAGGATTAGAGATTGCCTATTCTCCATCTTGCCAGCAAATACCAGGTTTAGACAATACCTCCAGCCTAAATGAGTATTTCAACATGTCCCAGACTGTCAGAGTGAGAGTAGGAGGATAATAGTGAGAGGCTAAACCACACATTTTGTGTGAGAGCCGTTTCCAGTATGATTTTATCACAGAACATGAAACACCTGATGGGAAATATATGCCTTTTATCCCACTGCCCTCTCCTAATACATAAAAGATATTAAATATCTGCATGCAGATGCCTATTTTTGTTTTGCAATTCTGAATAGAGCTGAGACTTAGTGGAGATGCTGTGAGCCCCTGGAGCAGCCAGTTAAAAATCTTTGCACTTAACTAAACAGGAAATGTCAGTATGAATGAATTTAACCTCAGATGCAGAAACTGTACATTCCCTTTATCCGTGACAATGTGTTAGTGTGAATTTAGGATGAGAAACAGACATCTGTGATGTTCGTGGAGTTGGGATTTCTCTCCCCTGTGTATGGATAATTTGATGTAACTTGAGTAATATGATTTCATTTGGATGATATACAGAAGGTAATCCTTAAACGCATGCCCACACACATACAGATTAGAAATGTACTGCCAGCAGTTTCACCTGAGAGGTTAAATACTTTTTGTGACTTACATGCTGGGAGAAATTGTAGTAGAACAAGATCAGCTGGATTGTCAAAATTGAAAAAGGCGTATAAGTAAGAAGCCGAGCAACAGTCATAGCTGCTTGTAAATTCTGATCTAACAGAGGCTTTTACCTTGGCACTCTGATAAGAGCATCATATAAATGCCTGGAATGAATGTAAAATGTTTTAAATTGAAAGAGAAAGAGAAAATGGGAGCTGGAAAGGAGGCATCAGGGATCAGAGTCACTTTAAATGTGATTGCTGTGAATCAACATTGCAGCAAAAATTCTCCTCACTGGCATCCTGCTCTTTTAATCCTCCATGCCTTGACTCTGTTATTGATTGTAGCCATGTTTTTTATCTGATATCTAAGTACAGGTGTGAATGCACTCAGGAAATGTTGTAAAGAAACTGGGATCTGATTTCTCAGACCACATCGGAAGGGATCTGGTTCACCTCCAGCCCAATTCTTCAAGTGGTATGTAAATGTATCCAGTTTGAAGCCTTGACTCTTTCTCACTGATTGTAGGCCCATTGTTTATTTATTAATTCATTCATTATTCATGCACAGATAAAAGAAATGTGCATACTTGAATAAATCCTTAAAGGGTAAATTTAGAATCACCAATTACCTTATGTATATTTCTGGACAGAGACAACCAATACATGGGGAGAACATGTAAACTCCACACAGAAAGGCCTCAACTGTAGTTTGTAAAAAAAAAGAAAAACATTTACTCTGAACAACATTTATTCATTAACTGGTAATCCATTAGTCTGACGTTTTCTTTAAATAGACATACAGTATATGATATTTATATTGGCTAATACTACTGTACATTAAATAAATGATCATTCATTTGCCTTTAAAAACTCAACATCCTAAACAATAAATCAAACCACAAAAGCAGGCTCTACCCATGCTTTGGTGCTTTTAACTTCTCATAAAAGCACCAGATAAGACATGGATCAATCATGACATGACCGGTTCAGGTCAGGAGATGATTGGGGGGGTGAAGAACTGGGACACTTGCGCTATAGTCTTTTGCGTTCTTACCAGGGTTGTGCTAATTACTGAAAAAATGTAACTCAGTTACTTTGTTGATTACTTACACCAAAAAGTAATGCGTTACTATAAAAAGTAACTATTTAGTTACTTTTTAAAAAGGATAAATGCCCCAATTAATATCCTCATAATTTCATTCATTGTGGTAGGTAATATAACCTCAACATGGAGTCATTTTTCAACACTTATTTATTTAAGTCAGGCCTTCAAATGATTTGAAAATAAATGAATAAATAAAAAAAATAACACATGAAGGTTTTGGGGATGAGGCAGCATGTTGCATGCAAGGCTCACAAAGTGTACTGATGCAGTTTCTCCTACTCATTAGATATTTTCATTTTAAATATTTTCTTATTTATTTGTGGGCATTGTCACTGTCTCTCTGTCAAGTGAAGTTTTGAGCGTGTGGGCGGGTCGGTGCGGGCGAGTCGGTTCAGACGCGGCCGCGGTAACCAAAGACACGGGGCTGTGGAGGAAACTTTTCCAGAGGGAGCAGAGGAAGCCTGAATACGCAACTACACTTGATAAAACAAGCTCCAAAACCTGCGACTGACAACATTGGTGACTTTCCAGAAAAACAAGCCCAAACAGGCGGAGGTTAACATGACGACCCGCAATGTATCACTGCTGTAAACAGGAAGAAGCTGCAGCTGCTGGTCAACATCAATGCAGCTAGTAACGGACTAACGCACCACAGAGTAACTGTAACTGAGTTACTTTATTTTAATGGGTAACGCAGTAGAGTATTAGTTACTGACAAAATGAACAGCGTTACAGTAACTCGTTACGCGTTACTACCCAACACTGGTTCTTACATGCCTGCAGTGCTGCTCTCCTGACATCCTGTCTTAAGTCAGACAGCCCACTGTGCGCCACTGAAAACACTCAGACACATTTTAAAATTTTTCTTGTAATCAGGATGAAAACGTTTTTGCTTTTGAGGATGTGGTGGAGCATTGCGTGCAGAGGACATTTTTAAAAGGCGCGGGTGTTATGAGCAGCGCCAGTGTGTGGCATCTGTCTCTAGGCAACCCTGACAGCAACACGCAGGCAGAAAGGAGGGAGGGAGGGATCCTGCCTAGATCCCGCCACAACAAAGTTGCTGGCCTCAGTATTTTATTTAGTTCACTATTGTTAGATTAAGTGTTGATGTGTGTGTGACAGACATGTCAAAATACGGAACAATTCGCGTTCCATATTGAACCAATAAAACGTCGGGACACGACGCTTAATTGTCAAATAAGGACCGATTCCGTATTTTACAGGACGGTTGGCAACCCTACCGCTAGTGTGAGCTACAGGCTTTGCTGGCTAACAGTACCCAACCAATTGCTTAAACTTTTAGCACCTGCTGCTAAACCAAATTACGTTTTCAAAACGGGCTGTCACGTGTCTATTCATCTTCATCACTACTGACACGAGACCAATGCCTTACTTTAAAGTATCATTGCAAAAGAAATTACATTGTTCTTGCGAAGCTTCTTGTTAAGCCTTCTTTTAAAACCTACATTGAGACAACCTTCTTCTTTAGGGGGCCCCCTAGTGGTGCGGGGCCCTAAGCGGCCGCATAGTCTGCTTGGTTACAAAACCGGCTCTGACTGACACTGTTTATATTGTATAAAACTACAAAAACCTGTTGACATCTGGCTTGTAAGAGCAGCAAGAAAGTGTTTAATGATCATACAGAGCTGTGTCAAAATGACTCTGCTCTAGTTTTGGCTATCTGTGGATTCTTCAGTCACCATGGATTGGAACACAACACCTGGGTGCTCATGTTATCTTTTTTCTGCACACAAACACACATATACTCATGAGGTTGTGAGCTTAGCCCAGATATTTGGGCGTAACTATTTGCAAATGTTGACCTATGGAGGATTCAGACAGCTGATATTTTGTAAAACCAAATTAACTTTGTGTCGGATTGCCACATTAAGCATGAAAAGAAGAACCAATCACAGGTGGTTGCTCAAGATGCAATTTGAAATCCATTCTAGCAACAGGTGTGGACAAGTTTAATAAGAACTGTCCACTTTTTATCACATATGAACCTGGCCTGTCTGACTTATTAGATCTCTAAGAGAGTAAAACAGATTTTCAGGCTGAGTGGAGGCTGCCAGGCAGTCATGGAGGAAAGGGAGTCAGCATTTGAATGTCAACCGTGCATTTTTCCTCCAGGAAAAGTGTCAAAGACAGAAAGAGGTTATTCTGTTGAGTGTTTGTGAGCTTGGCAGGCGGGGGGGGGGGGGCAGCAAAGGAGGCACTACCCTAGGCTAAAAAGTCTCTGTGTATAAGAGCTTAATAAGTAAATAAACTTAAAAGAATGCACTGTTTTGAGAAAAATCTAAAGCTCCATGTTTCCATCTTTATGTCTTTTCCAATAATTAGACATTTTTTTTGTCTTAACATTTCAGCTGGCTTAATTCATGACTTGTGGCCTAAAGATGCAAAATTATACTTTATTTTATTTCACACTTAATATGGTTGTGCTCCGGCATTTCAGAAGACATTCAATTATTGTTATGCAATACTATAGCTTAAACTTAGCATGCCCATAATGTGTCCTGACCTTAACAATCTGTATTATATGATCATGCTGACATGTAAATACTCTTTTAATTTTGATGTTTTAGGACATTATTCAAGAGAAACTTAACCTTATCAGATCTTAAAATAAAATATGATACAGTCTCAGAAGAACAACAATATAAATGACCCTGTGTAACTAATTCAAAATGCAAACACATTTTGTGGAAAACGAGGCACTTAATTACAGCTTCCATAGCAATTAAGAAGGTAAATAACAGCAAGGTCCATCTAATAAAATACACTTGATTAAAAGATCATCAGTAATTATGTGAACATAATGCCAAGGAGCAAATGCAATAGTAATAACATCAGAGAGGCAATAGTTGCGTTTTAAGGCCATTTCCAAAGAATTTGGTGTCCATCATCCTACAGTAGCCATCGTTACATGGATGCAAGCATTCAGATTGAAAGCTTGATCAAAGTTATAATGCTTCATGTAACCGTACCAATTGTAAGATTCTGATCTGATTACACTCTTTCGGATCAAAATGAACTCTGATCAAGATGTGGAGGGTGTGACTGTAAAAAATATGGACAAACCATCCGCCACATGACCCGAAGATTTCTGAAGAGCTGAAAAGAGGCTCGTTGGGCGGTTCTTACCATCTTGGCAGCGTCACGAGTCTCGTCACTCTCAGAAAATACAAAAATTGGCGACGAAGTGGCGCGGAGAGGGGGGCTGTGAAGGGGGGGATGATTGACACCCATCAAACTCTGAGCTTTCTGTGGCTTCGAGCTAACAAAGCTAACCCGGAGCTAACGGAGGTAGGCGGGCTAAAGCTAAGGCGCACTGTTAGCTGGCTAAAAAACGCGGTTGTGCTACTCTGTGCCTCCTTTTGCTGAATATCTGGCACCTGTCAATCAAAAGAACACACCCCTAATTATGAAGAATTTCAAGATTAAACGAATGAGTTATCAATAAATTCACTCCTCCCACAGTTGTCACGAAGGTAAACTTGACCTATTAAACCTAAAATGTTTTTTTGAACCAGGCTATAAACATGTTTAATTCTGCTGTGAAATTGGCCTTTTTAACACGGGAGTCTATGGGGATTTGTTCTGTTTTGGAGCCAGCACCTAGCGGATGAGGGCTGAACTGCAATTTTTGGCACTTCGTCATAGGCTTCTCATTTCTCAGGTAGAGGTGGCCGCTTGGTTATACCGATTGTTGGTTCTGAGTCGTGTGCATGAAAATACATTTGGATAGAAATGAGTCTTACTGCACATGCCTGTTATGTCAGCCATATGTCAAAGTTTATTTAAAACAAACAAACAACTGTTACAAACAAAACTGGACGGTATGTGATAACAAATACATTGAGATTGAGATTTTATAATAATTTGACATGATTAACTGGGAGAAAGACGGTAATAAATACATACATGCAACAGTGTTGTGTTTACATTAAAAATCCCTGTTTCTTCTCCTGCCTTTCATGCAAATTTAAAGTTATTTATTCCATTTAAACATTTAATGTTTGTAAATGCACGTCGTAATCAAAATAACTTTTTCAGGGTCAATGTAAACAGTAGCAGGTCCGATTGGAATTGTAACCTTATGACTGAAGGAATTTTGCACATGTAAACATGGCAAATGAGAGTAGAATATGTAAAGGTTAAAGTTCATGACAGTACAGTTAGAAAGAGGTGGTGGAGGGGTGATGATTTTTTTTTTCTTTTTTGCATTTTGATTAAAGACTCTGATGGTGTTTAATTTTTGAAAGTATTCCAGAGTTAAATTTGAGGCGATCTGACCCCTAAAGCTTGGCACAAATTTCATCATGCAACAAGGCAAGCATACCAACAAATCTACAATATAATGGTGCTAAAAGAAAAAAAGCGGTATGCAAACTTTTGCTTCAAGGAGCATGGATAGTTTGTACTTTACAATCTTTTGGATTTTTGCCCAATTTTTGTTCAAATAAAAACACGACACAATGTAATATACCTCATTTTAAGATCTGGTAAGGACCAAATCCCTTTTATTTTCTATTGTGCGTTGTTGTGAATATAACTATAATTTCTTTTTCACATGACTGACTTGTGAAACAACTGGTGTTTTAATTATAACGCTGTTGTAATTTCACTGGAGCAGAGTTTTGAATGCATGACATTTTTATTCTAATGATGTAATTTACATTAATTATACAATAGTCGTATTGAAGAAAAAGTCTGAAAATTCACTGGTATCAGGCAGCATCAAAGACATGGGCTTGTGAAGCCACTCTGCGCTGCTAACATGAAAATGCTCTAGGTGATTTTGTTTCTCTTTTTTTTTACTTTGGAGGGAAAAAAAATCACACTCGTTCTCTGCTGCTTGGAAGATTTCACTTAATAAAGCCCCAAAGGAAGCACAAATTGCTCTCTAAGCCTCTGACTTCTTTCCAGCAGTCAGATGAGACTTATGAGTTTCTATTGAAGCAATATGACAAGATGCACAATTAAATATGACTGATATGATTCATAATGATATGTTGCCAAGGTGGTTCATGGGTAACCTTGATGCACCAAAACCAGAAAGACCAGTATGTTATAAAAGCTTCTCCTTTCTGAGATAGTAATAGATTGGTCAAGTTTAGGTATGATGTGTGTGCGTTCTTTGTTCAGGTGTCAGTTGAAGTTGCCGCCTTCACAGTCTGCGGAATCTTACACTGTTTCATGGATAACAAGGCTTTTATGACTTTCTTGTAGAATGTATTGTGATGTTTGTCATTTTGATGCATTTTATTATTCATTTGGCGGTGAAGGAAATACAGTTGGATTATTTGATTATCAAAATCTACAATTTTCATTCTTGTTGCTGGTATCAGTAAGAAATTAATCATTCTGGTATCTGTTGCACAAACAATTGTGTCTAAATTAAATGCAGCATCTTAATAAAATCCACATGTCTTGTCACACTGACTGATAATGTACAGTTAAACAATAAGTGAGCAAGATTCTATGACATGTTTTAGAGTAAATATGCCACTCTCGTGTGTTCATACAGATAAAAGAGCCAATCTCTTATATCGATTGAGAAAATGTTCTTTTTATACCTTTGTTAGATTTTTTTTTTTTGGGATCTAAACAACTTAATCACCCAAAATTTAATTGGAAGTAAAGAAAAAAAAAAGCTCACATGACCTGTGAGGAGAGGGAGAGAAGTTTGTTTACTCTTTGAAGGAAGACTTCAAACAAGAAAATAAAGATCACACAGTTATGGAATAGCTGTGGGCAAAAACCTACCCTTGATACTTGTTTGTTTAATTATTAAATCACAGGAAAAAAAACAGTAAAACTAAATGCCTATTATTGTGTTAATAAAAAAAAGAACTTGGGTTTTTATATTGTGGTTTGTTGATATAGCCTTTCGCCCTTGTCATATTTCTTCTTATCTTTCTGAAATTCCATTAGGCACACAATGGGAAAGCATCAGGGCATGGAAAGGATTTTTCTCACCAAATCTCTTAAAATCTAATCAGCAACAAATTGATCACTGTAGAGACTTTACTGTAACTCTAACAAATGGACTAGTTTATTGTTCAGATTCTTTCCAACAGGCTTATAATTTATTGTTTGTCAGTCAATAATCAATTTATAGTGACTTTCCTGATCTCTATTGAGCTTTTCCTTCATCATACCTTGCATTGAATTTCTATTTCACTGGATATTTATTGTATAGGTATGATATTACTTCAGGGACTATTTGATTGTATAACATTATATCCCCCTGGCTTATTATTTTTCATCTTCCCAGCTCAGTGAGGGATGGAAATGGATTAGCTAAACTGGCACATTGTCAGAGGAGTATCAGAACAAACCCGCATATATTTTGCAGCACTGAAGCATTTTTCTGGTTCCTTTGAAAAGCCCAGAAAATCTTGTGCCAGCATCCAAACTAAAATATGGAAATGATGTGAAACCAGTTGTACTTGGCAATATGCATCTTTATCCCGCAATGAATTAACAATTTTGCATAGAAACAACCACCTACATGTAATGTCATAGCTCAGTGCTGTAGGAAACAGCGTCCACATGCAGATAAACAGCCTTGCAGCAAAATAGCTAACTGTGACAATTTATTGCACAAGACGAAGTGGTTTCACATTAAAGGATGCAGAATTGCGAGAGGATCACTATTTTGTGATGTTATCAGTCTTGTAAATGACAATATTTTAGTATAATCTGCGTCGGTATGTGTTTATATTGTTTTTTATGTTATGTATTACTGCTGGCTGCAAACAAGGTTAACCCTTGATCTTTGTTGTTTGGGCTGGCCTTCACATATTCATTTTCAGATATTACCAGAATGATAAGAATGTTTTAGTAATAAGACAATCTATTCTGATTACCTGTACGTAGAACATGGTACGAAAAGTTATGCACAACATTTTGTGCATTTGCCACGAGAGATCAGTGCGCCTGCGCAGCCATTCATCCTGCTCATGGTTTTAGTCAGAAAAATTTCGACAGTGATACCAAACTACGGATAGTATGCATTTACTTGACAAAGTTTATGAGAAACAAGTTATAATTTTTTGGGTAAACTATGAAAGTTTTGCAATCTAATAATGTCATTTTTTGTGTGTGTTTCTGTCACCGCTAATATCCATCCACCCATCCATCCATTTTTCTATTGTTTATCTGGGGTCGGATCGTGGGGGCATCCTAACCAGATGTAGCTATGTTTATCATTTCATTGACAGAAACTTTCAGAGGCTTAGTTTCAGAGAACACTTCTGAGACAGAGTATATGAAATCAAGCTTAGGACAATTATATAAGCTTGAAAGTAGGCTTGAAACTGTGGATTTAGGGTTGGTGTACAGTCTATGGGCTTATGGGGTTATTGAAGCAAAATTGAAATGTAAAATCAGAAGGTAATAGCATATAGTTCTTAAACTGGACATAAAAACATTTTCAATATTTGCTTGTGCAAAAGTAATTTAATAATGCACTGCTTTATTTAACTAAGTCCAGTTTTATCGAATAAATTAAGGGACAGCCGGGTTTAATGAGATATGTGGTATATATAGGCCTGTATAACTCCATATTCATCATCTTTTTATAGTAATAGTACAAGATTTTATCTGCACATTTGGTTTTTCAATTACCCTTGTAGTTAAGTGTAATTTCAAGTTTCCATGTCATAAAAACCAGGTCAAAATTTTGAATTGCTTTACTGAATGTCATTGCAAACTGGAAAAAAAAGAACCAAAAAACCTGTATATGCCTGAAATATACATGAAAATACACATAGACAAACCCTATAAAACTCTTAGGCCCTGATTTATCAAAGGATTGCGCCTCTTAAAACAGGCGCAAACTTGATAACGAGCATAAAACCATGCTGCAGCTGATTTATCAACCTGTCGCAAATAGGAATGCGCCTTCAAAACGGTTACAATAGCAATGCATTTTGCATTTTTGTCTTGAATGAATATGCAATCTTGGCATTTCTGCAAGAAGGTGCAAAATACTGGGAGAAGTGGATGCAAATATATCAGCTTTGCACATGCAACATGATTTACTTAACATGGAACTGATTGTGCAAATGAGTTTCCTCCGCAGGGTGGCCGGGCTCTCCCTTAGAGATAGGGTGAGAAGCTCGGTCATCCGGGAGGGGCTC
>JBBBVU010000001.1:7368786-7382064 GCA_037177055.1 Atherinosoma microstoma | reverse complement strand
TGGGCTTCCCTGCTCAAGCTGCTGCCCCCGCGACCCGACCCCGGATAAGCGGAAGAGGACGGACGGACGGACGGATGGAACTGATTGCGCTGGCTGTTTTTGGGCCTATATTTAGCGCTTCTGAAAGGCAGGTGTAAACTGGCTCATATATATGCGCACAAGCAGCGGTGGATGAGGGGCAATGATCAAATGCTGCAGGATTGAAGAGGAGCATCAAACTCATTCAGAATATTTTCTCATGGCCGGTCGGAGGCAATGACTGAACTTCTGGAGCAAAATCATCAGGCTACATAGAAAAAGTTTATATTGTGTGAATGTTACTTACAACTGTTGTTTAGACAAAAGTTGACAAAAGGAGGCACTTTTATATTTATTATGTTTCTAACAACTATGATGTCATTAACAGAACATGTTTTAGTTTGTGCACATACCTTGTTCCACAACCGGCTCATAGTATCATAAAATGAATTGTCTGCTCCTCGCAGAAAGTGCGCTGCACCTGCTGATCAATATTGGTCAGAGGAATCTCCTCTGTTGGCCCCAAATATTTGCTGAGGTTTTATTACTAGCTTTTTTTTCCTTCTTTATCTAATGTCTTGCCATCTCTTCTTAACTTCATCTGATGTTCTTCTTGTTTTTACGACTTGTTTTACTTTTTGGCAACTATCCTTCATTATTGCAGTCCTTCTGGTCCCATTAAGATGTCGTTGCTATATTTCTATTGGCCTCTTCTTCTAATATTTCTATCTCCATTTGTTTTTTGTTTGCGCCTTTCTTGCTCTCCTACACAGCGAATCAATTGTGCATGCAAAATCATCATTAAAATTAGGCCATTTACACCTGTTATCAATTGCGCAATCAATCTTAGTAGATCACCCGCAAATCATGAAAACACAATAGGCGCAAATCATTTGTGAGGCAATTTTTTTTTGCGTTTGCTATTTGGAATCTTAGTAAATCAGGGCCTTAATACCTCTGGCCAACGATAATTTGAAATGAAACGCAACCCATTGATGGCAGACAGCCCAAAACAGGATTGGAACATGCACATAGCAGCATCCATAACAGCTACATTAGCAACGATCTTGCGAGACCTGAGATAATGTTAGTAAATAAAAAAATACTTTTTAGCTTTTCTATTCATTAATTGAATTTGTTCAAGGTGCATTGGGAAATGAAAAGCAACCTTTTTGTTGTTGTTTTGCTCATAGTCACAGTTTAAATTTCTTAACTTAGGTGATGAATGAATGAATGAATTATACTTTATTGATCCCCGAGGGGAAATTGCATAAAGGTCTGATGTCTCCACATGATGCCGCTTAGGCGATGCGACTTAGTTCATGCCACTTAGTTGATGAAATTTTATTTGAGTTCTTCAATGCGACTTAGGTCATGCCACTTAGGTGATGCCGCTTAGGCGATGCGACTTAGGTCATGCCACTTAGGTGATGCCGATAACAAGTGATATTTTCACTGAGGTTTTCTTTCTTTCTTTATTCACTTTTGTTGTTTACTTTTGTTTTAAAATTTTCTTAATGCTTTCTGCACCCCGCTGTAATGTTTCTAATGTTTGTATGTAAAGCACCTTGAATTGTACATGAAATGTGCTATACAAATAAACCTGCCTTGCCTTGCCTTAATTTCACGTTGTTTTTCCTGAAAATGGGCCGTAATGCTGAGGATTGAGGTACGCCGGCTGACTGGAATGGATTGGGAGTCTTACTGTATCAGTGCTGCTGATCAGCAATATGAAAAGATGACAACAGTTCACTGCTCCAAATTGGCTGATAACCACTGATAATTTTCAGTCGAGTGATGACAGTTCAATGCTATAATTCTTGTTCTTACCATTATAAATGGTGAATTGATAATAGGAGAATAAAGTGATCTTTTCAATCATGTAAAGGAAACAATCCAAGAGTCAATGGTGAGGTTTCATTTAAAAGGATCTGATGATGTAAAAAAAAAATAACAAAACGAAAAACACACATCACACAAAAAATGATCTTATTAAAAAGCAAAACTTTCACAGTGTACCGTTGATTCAGTGAGGTTATAATTAAGATTTTAAAAACATTTTTTCAGCATTGTCTGCCTTTTTTTTTGGTTTCATAACCAGAAAAGTTCTGCAGACAGCACAACAGAGCGCCACCACTGATTTATCATTGCCCTGATGGGATCAGGAGCATGATACCACATTTGGACTTACTAGTTCTTTTCTAAGCTGCTTCAAACTCTTCATTACAAAGCAAAAGAAAACAATAAAGGGAAAATATAAACCATCCTACAATTTTAATGTTTCCATAATGTGAAACAACAGTAACAGGTCATGCTGAACAGAGAGGGGAAGAAAAGATACTTCTCTGGACCCTTTTATCAATTGACTTAGAAAATAATAATCATATGCCCATGATATGCTGTTTTCTTTCGAGTACAATTTCAATAACTGAAATGAAATTTTTTTTGGGTGAAATATAATCATATTTTGCAAAGATTGAAACATTGTAGGGGCAATAGGGGCAGCTGAGGAATCAGTCCCCAAAGTAAAAAGAAAATGGCACAATGAAAAGCAAACCTTATACAGTAGATTTTATTTTTTTCCTGTGGGTTTTTCTGCTGGCAAAAAGATGGAGAAATAGCCCACCCGGCCTCTTATCTTAGTGCCATGAACTGCAGTGATCTGGCAAAGCAATTATAGAGTCCAAGCAGATCAAAGAAGGTCTGTGGAATGAGATTTTTCCCTCTAGAAATTTCTCAATAAATCTGTGTTTACTGCATTGTTCATACCATCCCTAATAGTGACACATATTTACATTGCTACAGAGTTTGATTGACTAAATGCATAAGACATTGATTATTAGAAATGGTCATAAAACCTTACTAGACTGGCTTTAAAATGTTGAGTATTCAAAATGTATCATTTTGTTTGAGATCTAAGTGTCAGAGTCCTTAAAATCAGACAGATATCAGCCCTTTCATGCATAGTCACTACAGTTTAAAAGCTGTTTTCTAGTATATTCATGGGTGGTGATGGTATATTTGTGAATTATAGCTACTTTAGTGGACATTAGTGAGTCCTCCAATGCACTTCCACTTACTGTAGAATAAATAAACATATTATGTAATTTAACATAACGTATTGTAATTATCAAGTTTTCCTAAGTGCATATACGGGAAAATACAATGATACAGATATATTTTAATGGAATATTTCTATCATGTGAATATGATGCCATAATATTTTAAAGATATTCTCACAGAGTAGAAAAAATAAAATACATGAAATTGAATATAATTGATATATATAAAAAGAATCACTATATATATAAATATGTAGAAATAAAATACTGTACAGAAATAAAGTGACTATTTTTTAATATTTCATGCATGAAAGAGTTAAGATGAAAAACTGGAGCTACACTGTTCAAACCCATGATGGGAGTATAATAGTCTAACTCCTGCTGAAATCCAGATCAATATGACATGGACACATCACTGTGCTTTATTATTGATTCTTTGTTTTAGGTTTCAGTCATGTGTTCAGGTCTGTGCCCCCCCTACTCCATGAAAATGCATTTGTACTCCTGCAAGATCTGCTTGTATAAATGTTTTTGTCAACATAAACAGATAAACAGGTTGGACTGGTGCATCTGGAGATTACTTACATAAGAAATGAAATGAATTAATTTAATTTGTTCAACTGAATCAATTTGTCTTTCCAAATTGCTTATGGGGTAAAAAGGAAGGAAGCAAGAAAATATGCAATTTTTTATATCACCAATTTCATTTTGGGAGCACATGTTCCATTTACTTAAAGACTTAGCATGCCATAATTTAATTAGCAGCTCTAATTAGCAGTGTATTCTGGTTGTGACAGCTATCTAATGAGCGGCAAGCTGCATGGGTTGAAGCTTGTGCTGAAGAGTCTCTCTGCACTTGAGGCTTGTGAAAACCAGGGAGGAAGGTGCTGGAGGGAAGTTTGCTGTTTTTACTTTCCTTAGCAACAAGAAGCAGTTTGTTTCGCATCTTTGAATCCCCAATTTGAAGGCAGAAAACAGCCTGTGGAGAAGAACAGCTTCCTGTTTGCTTACTGGCTGATTTGGAAATACATATCAGTATTTATTTACTTAATTTTTTTTTATTTCTGCTTAAAGATTCATAAGATCCTATCAAGTCTTGCACACATCACTGTAAATATTTTTCCAGACGTTACATATTATACGTACACACCAAGACTCACTCATGCACATAATAAAGACAGCACTTTTTGTTTTGCTGTTGCATTGAATGACTTCACTGAGACCCTCAGAAATTTCAATTAGTGTTGGGAATCTTTAGGTACATTACGACTGGATGTGATTTCAATTCAGATTTTTATTAGCGACGCATCTCAATACGTCTTTGTTCCCTGTGTACAGAGATGTTAACAAGTCCTTTTTCACCAGTCCAAGTCAGGTCGCAAGTCACTTTTAATTATAATGATCTGTAAAATCTGTACTCACCCTTTATCTAGCAGCATTTTGTAACAGCACTGATCTTTAGCTTAAACTGACAAATGCTCTGTCCCTCTCTTCTGGACAACTACTTTACTTTATTTGGAAAACTTATGGATGAACATGGAAATCTATTTAGATTAGTAATGCTCTTAACATAATTTATCCAAGAGTCTTCAATGTGTGCAAAAATCCATCTGGACCCACAAAGAAATTTTCTAAACTAATACAGCATTTTTTTCCTGAATGTAGAGGAGGGCCGATATGCTACACTTTAGTGCAAGGATCACCAGCTGTCCTGCAGGTTTTAGACATTTCCCTGCTGGAACACACCTGATTCAAATGAACTTGCCAAGTTCTGCACAAGCATCTTAGTGAACCATTAATAATTTGACTAAAGTGTGTTGCAGCAGGTAAACATGTCAAATCTGCAGGACAGTGGCTCAAGAGGTCCACAGTTGGTGATCCCTGCACTAGTACATCAGAAAATTACTTTTTCTTATTATCTTTAAAAGGGGCTTGAAATAACTGCATGGGATGATAACATCAAATACTTTTGATTAAAAACCCCTCAATATTTTGATTGATTTAAATCAAGTACTTGCAGGTCCAAAAAATATTCCTTACATTCCTAAATCAGTAGCAGCTGGACTTTCCAGAACAATCGCATTGTTTACAGCGGGTCTGATCCCAATTTGGTCCCAGTTTAATATCATCATGATTGCAGAGTCATGGAAACTGTGTTCAGTAGATGTCTCATTCCTCTTCTGAACACATTCAGTGGAGCCAATCTGATGGAGTTTACATTATTTTAGTACAAAGGTAATAACGAGCAAACATTTACAATGCTGTGGCTCTAAGCTCGTTGCTAACATAGATGCTAACATTAAGCTTTCATATTCAAGTGCCTAACCTCTCCAGGTGTGTTTTAAGGTGGATGAAGGTGCCAATGGTGGATCCAGCGTCTTGGATTTTAATACCACAGACACTGCAATTTGCTGCTTATACCCAAACTTTACAACGATATGTTCGCCGGTGCTGCCACTGATTTCATTGATTGCGTGTGCGGAGTCTGTGTTCGTATTATTTGGACTTTAATTGAGAAACATCCACATCGTGTTGCATCTATAAAATAACTTTTCCCCAAACTCCTCCAATAGTGAAAAGACTGACAGGGACGTTACTGACTTTGATAAAGAATAGATCGTTTAAAGTTTCAGCCAGTGGTTGCACTGCATGCCTTTAAAGTCATTTCTAATTGTTTCACTTATTCAATTTCTCACGCTACAGAAAAAGACTTCCTCCGCATCCCACAGGAGAGTAAAAACGCCTGAATGATCAGCTAACTTTAGTTGAATACAGTATCCCTGCGGACTACAACAGTGGTTTGTGTATAAAAGCTGAAAGGAGTGAGTGCACAGCCCTCAGGAGAGCTGGCGGATGAAAAGAGCATCACTAAGAATGCAGTTTACCCTTAAACACTGCAACATCTTTGTCAGAAGATCTGCTATCCAGCCAGTCACTTTCATACATTCACTTGAGATGAGATTAAAGTGTTTCATCTAACAGATGTGGTGGGATGGTGTTATGTGCTTATGAAAAATTCTGAGCTGTGCAAGAGTCTTTAAGCCATCCACACTGCTGGTGTAAACATAATACAAGCCAACCCGTTATTAAGTACACTAAAATAGAGTCATGTAGGTCTCAGTGTGGTGTCCTATATACAGTCCTACATAGATACAGTCATTCCTCAAATGGCTCAATGACCAAACACGTGACTGCTTCGGGACCTTTCTTTTGCAGCAGGGACGTTATTTGTCTGAGGACCCAGAATAATCAAAGACTTTTCAGCTCAGATACATAATTTATTCTTCAAGTGTACGATAGAAAACCAAATGTCTACTGGCAAATGTGAATTCTATTTGACTCCAGGGAGTTTGGTTGGCAGAAGAAGCTGTAGCAGGGGGATATCTCAACACCCCATTTATAAGCGGCATCTTATTTCTACAGAGGAAGCTGCTGCGCCCATTAGAGCCAGAGCCGAGAAAGACTTACAGCACAACACATTAGTGCTAAAACATCAAACTTCTGCTTATGAGGCATCACCACAATTTGAAGAGTGATTGTAGAAAAATTATTTAATGTTTAAACCTCATTGGGAATAATTTTGGAATGCATCAAAAACATCCACCGTATTGCCTTTTTTTACAGGTTTGTTGCTAAAATTCTAAATCCCAGACCTGACATTATCAAGGGTGGTACATCAGAAATATACTCAAATGGAAACTTTCTGCACTTCTGGTGACTTCTACTAAACTTTACTTGTTGATTTGTGTCTGATAACTTACTTTTTTAGCATGGGTTATTTCAGGATTTTGTTTTTCACACTGTGGTGGCGAAAATTTTTATGTGTTACATATTTTTGAGCAGTTTGCTTCAGGCATAATGTGAAACCACATGGCAACAGGTTTTTTTTTTCCTGGCAGCCCTGTCTTGTTCACAGAAATTACTCTGTATTTATACCAGTGGGATATGGGGTTTGCATCTTGATAAAAATTTTAAATTTTGTCAACACTCAGAAAATATATAACTAATCTTTGGGTTTGTACAGTCTTACAAAAGTCTTACATTTCCATTTTTAATCAAAATTCAACCTTTGATGAGTTATTTTGGGTGTAAGTTTGAAATATTAAACTATAACCTTTACTTCAATTCGAGAATCAGTTCAAAGTTGCATCAACTAACATCACAAATATCCCTGATAAAAAGGAGAAATAATGGCTTTCATGGTGGGAATGCACTGAAAACTTCACTCAGCCCCGCTTTACACTCATCTCACTTAAATCAAACTCATCATGTTGTTTATTATTGACTCCCCCTTGTTTACAAAAATCCCTCAAACATAAGATCTAAGAAACTGTTTTAAGACTTCTAACAAAACTTTGCACCAAACAGTCGCATTATGTGGTTGGCTTGTGGAGAACATGAGATGCACACAGTGCTGCTTCTCCAGGAGTCCTTCTGGCATCAAACTGTAACCACTGGGAAGCCTTAAGCATTTTTTTATACACCTACAGAGTTAATGTTGCAGAATGGAATATTTGAAACTCAACTATTATCTTTTCCTCACTTAAAGTTGGCCTAAAGCAAGCTGGCGCGCCATACACCTGTGCAGAGACGACCTCAGCTTTGACAAAATGACAGCATGTGACGCTTTGGGAATGAGAACGGATCTGCTGGTGAGAACCAAGCCAAAAGAATAAATATCCTCCCAGGAAAAATGTCAGTATGAGTCATTTCAGCACAGTCAAGTGTCAAACTCTATACCATCAGCGGCACCTATAACTCTTATTAACTGGGAGCAAAGGAGGAATTCAGTTTTGTCCCTGGAAAAAATAGCTTCTCATTACCTTCATACAGGCACTGATAGCTTCCTTTAACAATGTTACTCTAATTTGTTGCTTTTAGTTTTAGGAAATAGTGTGGTAATTCATTCTGATAAGAGACTAGGGTTGTTTTATTTTTTACATAAATGTTAGAAAATATTGCATTTATATAGCAAAACTCCCCTAAGGCTTTAGCATCAATTCTCCACTGACACAATACTTATTTTATCAATTATTTTCCAGGACAATCACTTTGATCTGCATGTGATTGAATTTCAATCAGAAGGAAGAAGCATTATTTGTCACAAAAATGTGTTGCTTCACTTGTAAACGTTGGTGTTAGGAAGTGGACACAACTTATAATTTCAAAGGATTTATTATCTAGTGAAATTGTCAAAACATGAGTAAATCTCATTTTTCTACAAACAAGCAATGATGCTGTCAATTATTTAGTGTTTGACTTTTCCTTGCAGAAGGTTTATCCGCCCCTTATCCTTCAAACCTAACCATTAGGCCGTAACCATGAGACCAGATTGAAGGACAAGGAATCCCCCTTGGGGGTCCAACTGCAGATATTATTCACACTTCAAAGTACCACAAAGGAAGTAATACATGAAGGATGTGAATTCAGACAGCAAGTCTTTGCTGTGGTACCCGTAAAAACCCAGTAATACACCACATTCCACATTCGAATTATGCATTTAGAATTCAGATTTGGACTTAAATCACATCAATATCTAGTTGATAAGTACTCCTGACACATGCTTAGGATGAAACAATAATAAATGTATTAATTAAACAAGAAATATACCTATGTTATGCTAAACAGAAAACCCAGGAGTCCAGTAGATCTAAAGTACATTCTACTGGGGAAATTGTTAGAGACATGCTTTAATCACTACATCATCAAGATGATACTTGTGTGGATATTTCTGATGCACTGTCTACAGTTTTTCTCTTTTCTTTTTTATGTTTAGAGCTGGTTTTGTTCAAAGATACTATGTGAAGTAAACTTAACGTTCTCCCACAGAATAGTCACAGTCTAGGGTCTAATCAGCAGCCAGATTCTGTTTCAAATACAAAAGACCTGCTGTGAGATGAGGAGGCAGTCCAGATGGCTGCATCAATTTAAACACTGCAAAATCTGTGAGACTGTAAAGATGTAGGCAGCTGGTTTTGGGGATGGGTGCTAATCACGACCTATTGTGATCAGTGTGAAAGTAAAATTGCATCTAAAAGCTGTTGGGGGGTTTAAAAACTGCTTGAAAAATACCATATTTTGGACACTGATTTCATAAGAAATGTCAAATACCTCTGTCCTACGTTTAAAAAATGTATATTTCACACAGAATTGTGGTGAAATGATTCATGGCTGCACCAACAGACAATGACTGTCTGCTGACTACATTTGTTCAGTTTCTTGTCTGTGCATCAGATTACTGTTGGTAAGCAAAGATGTGTCTGTTGTTTTTAGTTTGTTTTTGTTTACATATTGTGATTGCATTTTAACTGTTTTTCATACATCATACACTAAATTCTTAATAGACTAATTAGGTCTGATTGATTTAAAAAAAGAAAAAATATGAACACGATTTTTCTGCAAAAGAGGGAGGATCATCACATGAGATGCCAACAAAATATGAACTTAGCAACTACAAGATGCAACCTGTGGCCAAAGAACTGAATCCTGAAGGTTACATTTCGTCTAGAACAGATTTATACCTTATAGTAAAAACTAAACAGTCTTGATGTTGTCTTATTTACTCAGCACCTAATTTCTCTCTATATTTTCCACCAAGTTACACCTCAGTTGTGCACACAGGAGAGTACGCACACGCCAGCAGACAAGAGGGTGCATGTCGAAAATGATGTTGCTTTAACCACCTGAAAATCAAACAAAAATCTGCGTTTTTTAAATTTCTCCCAGGTGAAGATGAAAACACTCTTGTTACGCTGAGAAGTTGCAAGCTGAATTTACTGTAATTGTAGATGCTTCTGAGCCATATTGCAGCTTAATTTGGATCAAATATTCTTTATCTGCGATCTGATAAAAGCTTTTTCTCTCAGATCTGACATTTGAACTGGAAGAATATTTAAACTCAGTAAAACTGTCTTTATTCACTTCAACGGGAGATTTCAGAAGTTGGACTGTTTTTTATGTTCTCTGTGTTTTTTGTCACAGTGTAATTTATGGAAAATTAGCCAGCGATGAAGTTTGAAAATTTGACGTCACTTCACAGCTGAGTGTAGCTGTCACATGAAGTTTACATGTGACAGATTGCACACGAAAAACGACATGAATTACAGCTGAAGCAGGTGGATTTGTGAAGCGGTGGATTTGTGAAGCGGTGGACGCTGCTGGTTGGAAACCTGCATCAGACGCTGTGTAACCTGAAAATGAATCGTGCTTCTTTGCAGTTTGCTAATTGCAATGTTTGAAATTGCGTTTTCAATTTTAAAAACGATTAATCATTCAGCCCTTGGTCTAATTGGGGTTGTGAATAATCTTGGTACATTGGTATTTACATACTGAACAATGTTTAATTCCATTTTCATATCTGAATAAGTCAGTCACATTAAAAAATAAGAATCATTTGGAGCTTGGAATATTTTTTGGAAACTTGTTGAACCAAATAAATGTGACATTATTCTAATCTGTCATATTATTAACATTAATATATGTATTACATTTGCAGATAGTTTCAGTGGCAATGCTCTTTCTTGACTAATTTAACCTTTGAAATAGCATATGTCCTTCACTGGTATATTACAGCTGTGATGTTTAATCCTACTTCTGCACATGCATGACAAATATTGTTCAAGCATGAAGTCCTTTTTATGTATGTCCTTCCATTACTGAATAAATCAATAGTTAATAAGTCTAATTTGAGAAAAAGTTAATTATTTCCACAGTTAGATCTTCTTCTCAAGTAAGAAGAAGATTTCTTCCCTTAAAATGTTCACCAACACCTCTTACTCCCAGCTTTACTTATTTATTCTCACCCTTCTAAGTCCTGCTGGTCTTCATTAGAGAATACACACCATCATCATCATTGCCTCTGGCTACTATCAGGGCATGGGCCGCTAACAAGATCTTTACAGTCATCTCCTAGTAGAGAGTCCACTTAGGGGCATAAAAATGGTCCATTGTGCACAGCAGTGACCCAAAGACCTGGAATTTGCAAGCTGCTGAAATCTCCCTGTTGTCATAGATTGGGGAAGAGCAATTCTCTCCATTAGAGTTCTTTTTTTTCCACTTTGCCCTACTTCCAGCTTAAGAGCTCATCAGATAAGATCTTGAGCTTTAGCTAGAAATAGAAAGTAAAGAGGGGAAGGAACAATAATCACGTATTTAGCTATGTAAATCTTATTGCCTTTGGGAGATCCGGCAAGTGGGCGTATTATAGTGTGTGAATGATGGATGCTTCCAATAGCCTTATATGAAAACCTTTATTCTGCCCAATAAAATTTTGTGTTTCTGAAGGTAAATACAGTCTGGATTCTAAGGATAAAAATAGACGAAAAAGCTAAGTACCTGTATTGGTTAAGTTCAAATAGTGCAGCTTTCCTCTCACAAAACTCAACAGTGACTGAATCATGTTCAAAATATCCTAAATGTCTCCAATAATTAAATTGAGATGGGTGAAATTCAACAATGAAATGTCAAAAAGTCATAGAAGTTACAGACTGACTCCATTATACAATACGGTGAAAGAGGATCATTCCATCACTGCCACAGCTGTAGCTGCTATACTCTACCTCAAATGAGTCTGCAGTGTAACTACTGCAGACTCATTTGACTTGGGAATCACTGCTGGATGCCAAACTGCTGCATGAGCTGTGTGAAATATGTCGCTGCACGGGGCCTTGTGCTTCGCAGAGCCTCATGGTTGGCGAGTTCTGCACACAAATCTCAGGACAGAAACACTCTAGATGTCTTTCATAAGTGGGGAAGATTTATTGCAATGATCTCCTCAAGCATTTTGTTTACTCAAAAGACCTGGGAGGATTTTCCCAAATCGTTCTTCCTGAATTTTGCCTCCAAAAAAGGCAAATAGTGAATTTGACTAAATTTATCATGGTGAGTCAAACTGAGGGTGTGCACCTGCAGCTATATTATTCTAGCCTGCTCGGTTAAATATATTTCCTATTGTACAGCCTGTACTCACTTTATGGATATATAACAGTAACTGGAAGCCACATGTGATGACCAGTGTGAAACATGATATTAGCTGCACACTTTAGATACAAACATAGCAGTTTGTCATTCAGCATGTCAAAATTAATAGCTGAGATTACTTGATGTAGTAAAGCAAAGAATTTTAAGCTTATTTGTGTGAAATGTTATGATAAAAAAGTCATGATGAGCAGAGTCAATGGGGGTTGTATTGTTGACATGTATATAAAATAATTTACAGCTTTTTCAACATAACTGTGATTGTGTGGACCTCCCATCACATGTTTGGACTGTGCAGAGCCTCACAGCCCCTTTTTATGGGTCTGGTTTTTGTCTTCAATGGGAATGTCTAAGAGTGAGCAAAGCTCCAAAAGAAATTTTAAAAACATTTATTTATTTGTTGTCTGTGGTCTTACACATGGTTGTACATTCTGTCACATACACATTTTTCCTTTTCCTTTTTTTTCTTTTAATTGCAGGTAATTCTCTCTTTTATTCTAATGTATTTCAACCAAACTTACATCTCATAGACCCTTGCAATGGGCTTGATTGTTGAGAGATTCCTCATAGTTTGGTGTTGAACATGAATAACTAATTGAGTTAAAACAACAGTGTTGAAGTCCTCCACTCACTGACACACTCAAGGGTTTTCTGAAGTGATAAATGGGATGAATGTAAAACTTACAAATTCAGGAGAACGTTTTAAAGTTCAGCATACAGATTCATACATAGGATTTAGTTTTTCTGTGTAGCACACAATTATTGAGCTGATTCTAAAACTACTCTTCCAAGATCACTCCATAAAAACAGGAAAAATGTGTGCCCTTCACATGGCCCTCCAATGATCAATAGATGATCCCATCAACACTGAGGGCTTACTGGTAGCAGTGCGATATTGGATAAAATAAGAGTTGAGACGAGTTACCTTAAGCTGTACCATCAAATGAAGTCTTTGACGCTGACAGGGGCATCAACCAAATACAAAAAGTTGTAACAGATCACTTTTGCCAGTTTGTAAGGTGGCTGGCAGCTCACTTATTCCCGCTGGGTCTCTCTCTCGCAGTTCAGTCAAAATTAATTACTATCTCTCTCAGAAAGTCAGGCTTAGAAACAGCTGTGATCCACAGCCTGCGGGACAGTCTAACACTAATGCTTACTGTTGTAGTAGTCTGCAATGTTGCCATTGGGACTAAAATAGGAAGAGTTAATTTTTATATATACA
>JBBBVU010000001.1:7343851-7355443 GCA_037177055.1 Atherinosoma microstoma | reverse complement strand
TAGATAGATAGATAGATAGATAGATAGATAGATAGATAGATAGATAGATAGATAGATAGATAGATAGAATAACAGCTATATACTATCTGACTGATAACAGACTTCGTATAAATGATCAGACGCTATTTTTGTAATGTTGCAATGTATCCTGTCCTGTGATCTGTATATAATTACCAAAAACAAAACATTACTAGTCAAAAGTCACTAATAATAATATTACGGTAAATATTTCAGTTTGTGCATTTTTGTGATTTGTGCATTTGTAAATTTATTTTTTGTGCGTAATTTCTAGATATTTATGTGTGCATATGATCACACATTTCCAAGTCGCCCAAAGTTACGCATAAAACTTTTTATACGGTTTACAAACCACATGTTACACATACAAGTACCCAAAGTTACACACAAATTAGTTTACACAGTTTACAAACCCTGTATTACGCACACACAATAATATTGAGTCTAATTTCTCTCCATAAACTGGACTCACAGCAGTCTGACCAGCACTTATCCAGGCCGTACCCTCCTATTTGATTTATCGCTTGTGTTCTCTCAGATGTAAGTCACTTTGGAAAAAAACCTCTGCTAATGACAGTAGTAGTAATAGTAGTAGTAGTAGTAATAGTAGTAGCAGTAGTAGTAGTAGAAAATAATCACATTGATGAATCTCTACATGAATAACTGCAAACATGAAATACATACAGGTATTTGCACAAAAGTAAAACTGTTGATTTCATCAGTAGTGTAGACTAGTTTAGTCTAGTGGTATACCTTCCCAGTTTCGAACACCCACATACAAGAACCACCATCCTCATTAATACATAAAGTATACACCCACACAAAGGTGAGAACATGAAAGACTGGTTTTGTATTCCAAATATATTGGCAGCCACCACAACTGAAGAGTTGTCTCTCTTCTTTAAATCAAAAAATCATCGGATGTCTATTTTGACCACTGATGATGATCGCTCGAAATAATACCAGAGTTCAGATCAGGGATAAAACGCCGGGCTGTCAGCCAATAAAACACAGAGTTTTCCCAGCTTCTGTAAAATTCCTCTCTGATTGGTCATATTGTTGTACCTGTGTTGCATTCACCGGAGCCAGGAAATTACAGAACTACTGTCTTCTTTAACGTCATAAGGCGCCTCAGTTAATGTAAACGTATTCCTTTTGGGGTGAAAAAAAACCTTCGGGGCTTGATGTGAAATGTTCGGGGCTAGAGCCGGGAATGCCCGGGGCCAAACGACGCCACTGGCATTTATCGTAACCCCCCCAAAAATTGTACCTTCTTATTCCTTTAAGTTTTTTTTAACACCTTTAGGCTTATTTCTGTGTGTTATTTTTCACAGTAGGGTCTTATGACCCTGCTGGGAACCAATGGACTATTTATTTAGTGTACAGCCACATGCAAAAGAACCTAACCCTCTGTCACTTGTAAGGTTTAAATAAGAGATCACAATCTATTTTATTTGGTCCTCACCAGATGTTAAAATGAGGTTTACTCAACCTCAAATGAACAGCACATTAATTATGCTGTGTCACTATCTGCCCACTCTTCTATATAACATTGCTTCTGTTTATTGAGGCATGCAGGCATCTGTTTATACACAGCTATCTTTAGGTTCAAATACACATTTTAAATCAGGTCCATGGACTCTGAGTTGACCATAATATGATTCTTTATTTCTTTAAAGCCATTGTGAGCTTGGGATCATCATCCTGTTGCATGACCCAGTTTTAGCTGGGCTTTAGCTGTTGGACAGATGTTCTCACATTTGACTCTAGAGTACTTTGTTATACAGATTAGTTAATGATCAATTCAATATGCTTAGGTCCTGTGGCTGAAAAGTAAGCCCAAATCATCAACTTGTTAATCCTTTTTCCAACTGTAAAAGGATGGAATCTGAATTATTTAGAGATGCTTTTATAACCCTCCCCATATTAAATTCAGAAATAATTACTACCCCAACGTCACTGCTTTTGTCTGTCCTCATCGGTGTTTTATCAACATCTGAATGTTCCGGACCAGAAAACTGTTAAAGAGGCACTACAGAACTTTTTGGCGTTTTCTTACTGACACACCCCTTATCAACATTTAATTCTGCATCCGTCTTGCATACCTGTACTGCAAGATCTCTCCAGACAGTAAAAAAAAACAGTCTTATCTTGGCTCTTCTCTTATTCTTGCTCTATCTCTGGCTCTCTTTTGTTTCCTCTCTTCTTCCAATATGTCTTTGTCTAATGTTTCTATGCTGAATCCGTACGCACATTCATATCCGCTAGCTAGCATGGGGCGTGTGCGCAAAGCGAAGCTCAGCTGCAATGTCACACAGCAGGATGAGAAAGTTGTATAGGGTGGTTTCTCAGCCGCGGGACACTGTGATGGCTCCAGGAATGCACACAATAGATGTCATTGTGCCATCAAAATGAAATAGTACAATATGTCATGTGTTTTTGTTTTTCTAAGGCTTATGTAGTCCATTTTAAGATATGATAAGGACCAGATGAAATATCTTTATGGTTAACATTCAGAATCAAAAAGGGTGCATTTTTTTCCACATGACTGTAGGTCCAATTCAACTACTGCTTATTCAATAATTCCACATTCTTGTTATTTTATAAAAGGTTATAATCAAGTAGTCAAAGATTTTTTTTAAAAACAAATTTTCTTATTTTGATTTAAATATGTTGTCCTCCTTATAACTTTTTTCTTTTCTTCCCCCACTAAAGTCAGATCTTCAACAGATCCTTGACTTTTCTGGTTTCACAGATGAACGTCCTTGTTTTAACTAAAGTAAAGCATATTTGTCCTCGGCCATAAGATTAGAACTCAGCAGAATCGATGAGCACAGGAAAGTCATTCGACAAGTCATTTTATGTTTTTACTATAAAAGGAATTCATTTATGTACTTTATTTTGTTTTCCTTTATTCTAATGTTTTATAAATCTTTTGCAACCAAAAGCCACAGCTGCAGACAGAAAAAGGTAGCTCAGTTTGAATAATGGTAACTAGAGAAAATCCATACCACGGCTGCCTTTGTCCTCCTGTAATAAGAGAGTCTTACTTTATAATAATTCATCACTGTAAGGGGAAAATGAAGCACTAAACAACCATGCTTTAGCTACAGGTTTTAGCTTGGATGACTGTGTCCATGTTCTTTTCAACAAACCTTACTCTGAAAGTGAAAATAAATCTTTTCAGCATGCTTTTTGGATATTTCTGATAATATTAGTAACTAAGAAATTGCCTCTGTCCTTTTTAATTACTATAATTTCCATTAAAGCAACTGATTGATTGTTTTTCTTTTGATTTGACATTTTGTAATTGTTTCTGTTATTGGTATTCATGCACATTCAGATCACAAAGGGATTTTTATCATTTGCAGTTAATTTCTCAATCTCTTTGATAATAATAAACAATTACATGCAGCTGTTTCAAAATACTCAAGCCAATTTGACACCTTCCTCAAAATATTGTTGAAGCAAAATGCATTTTACGTCCATAAATGACCATGTTGCATCCACCTCTTGCCTGTGGTCTCAGAAAGAAGAGTTAAACTCATTAAGAATAAAATTATGGGAATTTTTCAGAGTACTGAAATAGGCCTTTTTGTTTTTCCAGGTGAGTATCAATCTTTATTCTTAACGATGTTCCAAGAACACACTGAAAAGAGACTGAAAATTATTTTACAGTAGTTTTTGAGTCCTATCTATTGTTCCGATATGTGTTTACCTCAAACTCGATGTTCTATGACACAGCACACTCCAAATGACTTCCTCACCAGCAATCAGATACTTAGATGATCGATTTTAAGATTCATACTTTAAATGAAAAAAAACTGCTTTGTGTTGAATATGCTGTTTCCTGCCTGTTAGACAAAGTTAGGCGATAGCAGTTATAGAAAAATGAGTACTGAGAAGCTTAAGAGCCACATGTTTTATTCAAAAGCTGTTTAAGAACCAGAGCCAAGAGGAAAGTGAGTACTGGTGGCCAGGATTCAAGATAATCCAAAAGGATGCTCCAATTCTGCTAATAGCTTGGTCCAAAATCACTGTGTGCATCTTTGATTTTTATTCAGTGACTTAAGCTGGCTTAGTGTTGGGCATAATTGCCATTTCCCCCCATTAGAGGAATAGTAACAAAAAAACAGACCAGAATTTGCAATATAATGTCACAGCCACAGGCCATTATATGTCAACTTATAACTTATCTATTGGCAGGTAGCTGCTTCTGTAGCAACCACATGGTTTTTAAACTTGTTTTGGGGATCATATGCCTTCAAGCACATAAGATGAAAGCCTAGCTAAATCCAGGGTGGTTTAAGTACCCATAGTAGCTCAAATCAATCCTGACTTTTGACCATTTTTACAGAATGCGAATTTCTTGTAGTGTGGTATTACAAGAATAACATAAAGTAAGACATGGCTTTGCAAACCACCTTGTTCCCGTCAATTTAAGAAATATAGTGTATCATTAAACGTGATTAGTATCTAGAGTAGAAATGTCAAATATTTGGAGTTTGGTGAAACTGAAGTGTTTTATATCTGGCTACTGTATTTACATATATTCTATGGCTATTGACATAATTAACTTCTCTAATGATTTCCTCAGTTCAGTGGGCTGGATTTCTTAAACATATTTCCTCAGTTTAAATGCAAACCTAAATATGTCCTCCTCATTGGATGGAGCTGCACAGCATAGAACACAATGTTCAGACAATGAAGCCTGGTAGAACTGCAGAAATTGAATTTAGAGCTTATTTGAGAGCACATCTCAAAAAACATCACATATGAGTCAAATACACAGTCTTCATTGTGCTGTTGCTTTGTTTCCTAGTCGTTCTCTAGCATTCCAGCATTGCCACAAAGGCTTTCATCCTTTCGACACAAAGCGATTTATTCACATAGATGCTGCCAAACAGACCTTACTGCTGCTGACAGACCTGCTTAATGCCAATCCTGTGAGCTAGCAACACTTACATTCTCTGTCAAAGAAACGTGTGGAATACATGGAGAAAATAACACGATGATACTTTAAAAATATAATCTCAGATGAACTTGAAGCTACTTTCACATTCTGTGAGAATCTCATGCTGTCATGATAAAACACTACATAATGAGCACATTATTAACTCATGCAGTATGTGAAGTAGGTAATTGGATTAGTAAAAGGTATTGATGTATGGATACTTAAAGTCTTGGAAGAAAAGACTCAGACTCAAGGCCTATTCACACTGGCACTGTTTGGTCCACTTTAGATGAACCCTGGTCCACTTCAACAGACAGTATGTTTCTTTTAGAGTAGTGAGTGTGCATTTACACACTGGTGCAGATCAAAGAAGTAAACTCTGGTCCGCTTAAAAACTGAGGGTCTTGTTTAATTTGTAAGTGAACCCCCGGTGCAGTTTACTTGCAATGTGGAAGCAAACTGACTATCCAGTGAACCAAATAGAGGAAGTGACATTGAACGCATCACAGTGCAACAAGTCGGATAGTTTAGTGCCTCTCCTGCTGCTTATACCAGGCAGCTTCTAATTAAAACTCTATTGAGTTTGTACACCAAAATAAAAACAGAAACCCCAAGATTGCATCAATTTGGCACTGCTCCATTGTTTACTCACAGGGAATGAGCTGGCTGAAGAATGGAAAGGATTTCTGGTTTTGGTTCTGGCCAATTGATGAGCCAAATTTTCTTCTTAATCCTGCTTTTTTCCATCTCTTCATCAGTGGTAATTTAGGGGAATATCGCCCCAGTTGTAACTACATGGCATTGGCTAGGCAGTTTGGTCCACTTGAGTACTACGCCATGTGAAAGCAAATCAAACCGAAGGTAAGAAATTTTTCAGGATCCCCCAGATGAATGAGATGAAGAAGTAAGAGATGGAGCAAGGAATGAGGGATGATGACAATTAAGGAGGATCAATGAAGCCTGATAGAATAGCAGAAAAGCACATCTTGAAAATATCCCCCCAATATTTTTTTTTTATTTATTTTTTTTTATGACACTTAAATACCAAAATCCAAAGTTTGCTAAAAACCCAAGAAGCAAAAACATCGGGCCAGATTTGTACAACTCTAAGCACACGATCAGGCTCACACTTTTTCCAGAACACCACACATAGTTTAGAATGACAAGAAATGAACTTTTATATGCAGTATTTAAAATGAATGTATGAAGATATCACTTCATTGCCTTTTCAAAGTACTACCTTTCAAAATGACCACAACAGTGAGTTAGAGGGTTAAACAGCCCCCAGATTTGCAGACATATAAGAGTAAAATACATTATTGTCACAGTGCTATTGTCAATATACCAGGGAATCATGGAGGTAATATTACTGTTTGTGCTGCCTTCAAACAGATTGGGGTCCTGCTCCACCACCCCAACCCGGGTCATCACAACTCTGCACTGACTCTTTCCATTTTCAGACAGATTACACAATATCATCATAGCAGCAAATGAAACGGGCCAGGTGTAATACATCGCTGTGTGAGACAATGTATCTTTCCAACATTTTCCACAGGTTCTATCTATAGAACTGGTCAATCAGCATTTACAATTTAGTTTGATACCTCCCACATACTCTTCCTTCCTAAACCCCATAGTAATGGTAATCAAAACAAGCATTTATGCTTGTTTTTCTCCAGATATTCAGTAGGATTCTCACTGCTTTGTTGTGATGGTTGGTAAGGACGTGAATAAAAGTGAATTAATATTTGCAGACTTGCTCTCATTAGGTGTTTGTGAATCTATTTTTACTTCCTCTTGAAGGTGCAGCATGTGACAAAATCAAAAGGTCAATGACAGAAAAATGCTATATATATCATTAAAAACTGTGTTTCCATTAGTATGTAATCATTTTACTAAAATCACTGTTATGCTTTTATTTTCTTAGAATGAGCCATTTCTATCTACTTGCTGTGGGTCCAGATAAGCAGCTCTGTGTAAGAACCCTCTGAGCTTTTAAGCTGCAGTACTGGCTTCATCTGATTGGTGCTGATACTCAATTCGGTCCTACGAGGGCTGCAATCCAGCAGGTTTTCCATGTATTCCTGCTTCAACACACCTGCATCAAATTAAATGGATGTAACAGCCAATCAAGTTCTGCACAGCGACTCATTAATTTGAGTCAGGTGTGTTTGAGCAGGAATACATGGAAAACCTGCTGGACTGCGGCCCTCGTAGGACCGAATTGAGTATCACTGTCTTGGAATAAGTAACGCCTTAAATAGAAGAAGACAGTATACACACATGTACACAATTTTGAAGCTACCAATAGAGCAGTCATTGCTGCTGCCGAAGACACTGGATCCACTCTCAGATGAAAACATACCTGAACATGTCTGGTTTATTTCTAGTGTATGTTTGAAAGAATTTTGGCCACTGATGGCCACCGTCCATTCACAACTGTGTTGGCATTTGAAGTAGTTTCTATGTCCATCATACCACGATATATCTGTAGTTCTTACACTCTGTACCTTTAAGTGCTTGAATCCTTGAGAAATCAAAAGGTTTATCACAGTAGGTTGTAACTCTTTCAAAAACTTTTAGATAATATCACTTGTGTATGCAATATGACAATAAGATAGCATTTCTATCAAATATAATTTTGATGGTTGTGCTTTATTTAGCAGAAGAGGCGTTCTGCTACTGGGATGTGGGGTTGTGCCAATCGTGTGTAGTGTTTGGTCAAGTGGACCCTTTTTTAAAAGAAAAAGTGTTTTAACTTCATAACATGATGGGTAAAACCATCAATATTAACTTTTTAAAAATTTTAGAATACAGGAGTTTGCCTTTCAGCAAGGTTCTTGGATGGTTGTACAGAACAAATCTCTAAACTAATCTTTTACCAAATTGAGAATAAATTATATGTCAGTCATCAAAATGGCATCTCTGGGAAAAGATCAATAACACCTTCCTTTGAACCAGGGATCTAGCATGGCTAAACAAAGCTAGCAATCATGTATAAAAATGCAGCACAGTGCGGATGTGTGAACATGAGTTCATCTACAGACTTCTACTGATAATCAAGTGAATGCATGGAGTTCATTTTGTGACCGTCTGGAAAACTGTGCCGTTGTCAAAATATTTCTCTCCACTGTGGTTCTGACAGTCTGCTCTCTCTGCGCGAATCTGAGCCCAGTCCTAGCACAGTAGCTGATGGATGAGCTCGTAACTGTTTTAAGCACTCAAATGGGCCCACAGGAAGAAGATGTATTACCCATCAAGAACCTCACCCTCGGCGCTACAGAGAGAGGGGGATAGGTGGGGACGGGTGGGGAATAAAATGTGGCTGCTTTCAACAATTTCAAAAGAGGATGGAGGAAAACTGTATATCACCTCTCCCAGTCTGTCCTGCTCGCTTTGATAGTCACACCTCTTCCTTTCTCTCCTCTCCTGACCTGTCAGCAACAGCACATCTGAACAATACATGATTATTTCTCTCTCTCTTTGCCAACTCTTGCTCCTTGACACTTTCTTTAAGGGTGTGGTTTTAGTTTCACTCCCTAACAGAGTTAGTTTTCTTTCTAACATTAACACGACATCATTCATGCTACACCGACAAGATGCCTGTTATCCCTTTGTCATTTTTCTCTTACTGCACTGACAAATGGTGTGTTAAATTACTTTGTCTTTTCTCTTCACTTCACAGTTCTTCATCCTCCTCCTGCTCATCTTCTTTCTGGAAATCCTGTCCATCATGCTTTTTTTCATCTACCAAGACGAGGTAAGACATCTTGATGACTCTTATGTTGAACCCAATTATTTCCTCCGCCTGCAGATGAGAGGAAATTTGCTTCTGAAGAGTCTGTCCGGTTTATGTCCTTCATGATTTGACTCAGTCGTAGGGATGTTTTGAAGACCACACATGCTGGGAGTCTGTCAGCGGGCACAAAAGCTGAATAAAATTGCTTGGGAAATTCAAAAACAAAGTCATTTAGGTTTAGGCCAATGCTTTGCCGCAATCCCACTATCAGAGCCTAAGAATTTCCCCTACAAATAAAGAAGTCAGACAAGAGAAAAGAAGTGGATGAGCCATCCTTCTCATTTACATGTATAATCCCTTTGCATTGAAAGGTTATGTCTCAATTCCATCTGTCTTCAATTTAATTAAGAATTTTAGGGCTGTGTGTTGGATTAGTTACAAAAGAAAAGACGTGTGGTACTTCAACTATCAGACCCTAAAAAGTCATGTGAAACCACATACAAGGACTCTTGTTGTCCATGTATATCTACAATCTTAGTTCCAGAAAAGTTGGTACGTTCTATAAATCTGAACAAAATGAAAACTAAAAGACCTTAAAATCACATGAGCCAATATTTTATTCACAGTAGAACACAAATAACATTGTAGATGTCTCAAAATAGTTGGCATGAGGTATGTTTACCATGCTTACAATGGTGTAGCATTTCCTCTTTTCAGAAAAGTTTGAAGACATCTGGGCATTCAGGTTATGAGTTCATGGAATTTTGGTGTTGGAATTCAGTCCCATTCTTGCCTGATGCAGGTTTCCAGCTGCTGAAAAATTTGAGGTTGTCTGCCAAATGTTTTCTGTTGGTGACAGGTCTGGACTGCAGGCAGGCCAGTTCAGCAGCCGGACTCTTCTCCTCTAAAGCCATGTTGTTGTAATAACTACAGTATGTGGTTTAGCATTGTCCTGCTGAAATAAACAAGGACATGACTGGACATGTTCTATTATGGCTTCTATTTTACAGGATAGAGCTTTAGTTGGTATCTGCTGATGGTACGGAGGATTGTGTTAACCAACAGTGGTTTCTGTATTGACTATCAGCACCAACAACTGTGGGCAAATGCCATAATACAACTCAATGACTGATTCTTTCATTTTTTTTATGTAACATGTGCTACACCAATTACTTCCATTGTGGATTAAGCTATTTTTTAATTACCTGTTCAATAAGCAATAATTAGTAAGGATTATGGATATGTCCTGTGTGTAAGACACTGGTAAGCACAGATGACACTTTAACAACATGCATTTATCACCAAGTTAGATTAAAAATGATTTCTGTAATTCTCTTGGAACTAAGAGATTTTAAATTTTTTAGTATCTGTATCCATTTCCTTATCAGTGAGGCTTTTGGGTTTGCTTATAGGTTACACCAGATGACAAGCGAGATTGTCTTTATAAGTTCTCGTACGGTGTAATCAATGACTGACTGGTTTCTGGAACACTGTAATGAACTTAAACACTCTCATTCTGGTCTGACTTTTTAACAATCCAACAAGGAAATTGGACTTTTAAAGCTATAAAGTTTAGGAAGTGCATTTTATAATAACTTCAAAGTTGTTCTTTCTTTCCATCTTTCATGTTTTGAAAATTACAAAAGACAAAATTTGTCAAGCTAAATATTTAATAATCCTTCTTTTGAAAGTATCACAGCTCATTGATGCTTTTTATATCCGCCGAGAGTCTTTCAGTTCTTATTTGGAAGATTTGTTACCCGCCATCGTTCCAAAAAGTTGATCTAAAGTCTGTGGATGTTCTGTATGCGCTGCATTTTTTAGGTTTTTGGCATATTTTTGCAATGGTTAGATTCTGCCACTGAGAAAATATTCAGCTTGTGCTTCTTTAGTTAGACCAATTTGTGTTTTGATGTGTGTTTAGAATGATTATGCTGTTGTAGAAGGGTCTGTGTATGTTTTGGTCATTGGATTTTAATTTCAGAAGTAAGTATCAAAAAACAAAAAACGAATGTTTATTTGATTTTTGTTTCAAAGTTAAAAAACTAAAAATGTAATATGAGGCATTTTTCATCTTAACTGTTAAAATGGGATGAAGAAAAATTGAAAACGGTTTGATTTTGGTTGCATAATTTGCAGAATGAAAAAATGAAATCACTCAATCCAAAAACAAAAAATAACCAGTTTCAGTGTATTTCAGACTGGAAGTGGTTAAGGATGAGGGGGAGGGGCTTACAGTCAAAGGCTTTGTGTCTGTTTCGTTCAGATATGGCAGGGAAAGGTGGGTACACATAATCTTTGACAATGACACAGCTGTAACCAGCTTTCTCCTGAAGTCGACATCATGATCTCAAAGATGTAGCTTTAGGTTATTTTGAGTTTTCTGTTCCAGTGATCCAGTTCTATATTTTTTTTATTTGATTTTTATTTAAGTGTCATACACTTACGTGCCCAGCCCATTAGGCTTATATGACACTATTGGCAACATCCATACAATAAGCGGATTTTATAGAGTTACTCTGCAGTCATCTGGGCCCGGCTCCGATGAGGTAATCCCCCGGGATGCCCTCCAATATCAGGTGGTCTCGGTCGATGCTCACCGCCAGCTCCTCCACACGGGTGGTTGTTGCTGTCGCACCGAACCTGTTCTACATCCCTCCGACATTTATTGGCTGTGAAATGGGTATACCCTTTGCTGTGAGCCTACAGTAATATTTATATTATTGGTTTCAAATTTTTCCTAAGGTGCAGATGAGAAATTCTTACCAGTCTGAAGAATGTTTATATAGTTTGTTAGGGTGCGGATAGTTTAGCTTAAATTTGTTTATAATATAATATAATATAAAATAATAAGTAGTTTAAAACTTTAGTACAAACTTTG
>JBBBVU010000001.1:7332799-7343751 GCA_037177055.1 Atherinosoma microstoma | reverse complement strand
CCTCCGGTCGGGTCCAGCAATAAGGTGCAGATTCAAAATAAAAAACTAAAATAAAGATTTTTTTCAAGAGTGACTTTGTGCATATTAAGCTCTACTTGACAAAGTAAATTTGCTCGGCACAAATCAAATTATGCTTGCTACAATGCTGGACAAGACAAGTGTTAAAAAAAATAATTAAATAAAAAAATAAATAGATATGGCAAATAAGAAGCTAACTCCAGCGTTGTGTGCTCCTGCACTGTCTGAATGAAACTGTCTGACACAAACCCGACGACTTCGTAAGCCCCTCCCACTGGGTCACTGTGATTCGCCCACATAAACTACCACTTCCTGTATAAAATGCGATAAAACTGGTTGTTTTTTATTTTTGCATTGAGTGAATATATTTTTTTCATTCTGCAAACTATGCAACCAAAATTAAACCATTATTTTAGTTTTTTCATCCCATTTTAACAGTTAAAATGAAATATGCCTCATATTTCATTGTTTTTTAAACTTTGAAACAAAAATAAAATAAACACTGTTTTTTTGTTTTTTAATACTCACCTCTAAACAGAAAATCCAATGACCAAAACATACACGGACATAAAAGGATGACTTTTATGTCCGTGGGATGTTGGCCTCCAAAGGTGCTGATGTTCAATTGCATCCACTCTTTACTTCACCAGAAAATATTCCCTCTGCAACTTGCTCTAATAGAAGCCAAAGCACAATCAATACAAACTCATACAAGCTGGACAGTTTTCTTCAAACCTTTGCTTAAAACAATCGAAAGTACTTTGCATTGCATAAAGTCTGTTTTAGATATACATTTGCAAAATCTTAATGCTGAACTCTAACAAGAGGATCATACTTTTGCATATTTTCAAGATTGTGGTGTGGCTGCAGAGAATAAAGCTACAATGCTCCAATCTTTGGTAAATTTTTCTAAAGGTTGTTTGCTGTTAAACAGGGATTTTAATTTCCCTTTCTTGCAATTATTTACAGCTCTTTTGGAAAGTATTATTAACCTGTCACATCTCAACTTGACCTTTGCTGCTTGAATTAACTGGCATTTCTTAATTACATTACTAACTTAGAAAAGAAAAAAATACAGCTACCTGAAACACCGTCTTCTAAAAGCTTTGTTCTGCCTTGTAGGCATCAATTATTTTAATTTCCAGAATGATAGGCAGGTGCTTGAAGGATACAACAGCCTTGAAATCAGCATTGCCTGGTCTGTTCTAATGAGTACTGTGGACCAGCTACAGGCCAATACTTGTCTGAGACCTTGATAAAGGTTAACATGAGCTCACATCTTTTGGAGTTTCTCAACTTTAGTTGGGTGCTTCTTTTCTTTATTTTCTTTAAAGATGTTAAAAGAAATGTTTCATCCTCAATTTAATTAGTTTTCTATTGACTTAGCTATTGATCAACCAATTTCAATCAAGTGAGCCCAAATTTGGTCACATAATCATGAGAATAATCCAGAATTGCATGTAGTTTTAGGTATATAACCATGGGCGAGCTAAGTGGATGCAGAAAATAAAGTTGCTTCATAAATCACTGGAAATTTCACACCTACCTCTGTTCCATTATTCATGTGATGAGACAGAGACTGTTATCCCCAAAGACTTAGGCCAATGCTAACCCTGAATGTAATTCCTTTATTTATATTTTGGTAAATAAAAGCCTGCTTTGATATTTCTACTTCTTTATCTTTGAATTATGTTTGCAACCATAAACCTTGGACCTGCATGTACTTTGTTCTGGCTTTTATCTCTTTGCTATTATAATTCTTTCATGATCATATAAATTGCCTAATGTGTTGCATTTCCTTTGCCATTTGTCTTTGGTAGTATAACCTACTTTAGTATTTCTGTAGCTGCTAACACTGTAGGGCTTTCATTCATTCAGCATGGCTCTGTTCTGCTTTTAATGAATCTTGTTTTTGTAACACCTAACCTTTCCCTTAGTATCTGCCCTGCTTGGATTTTCGGGAACTCCATTTTTCAGCCCATTAATAATTATGGTTTGTCTCTGAGTGCTTCTTTTTTCATTACCTTTCCCTTTATGAAAATGAAGTTGTAAGCCAGAATGAAAGGAAGGACTCTGTCACAGTCCTCCATTCCCTCCACTGGCTCCCTGTGAATGTGAAGATTGAGTATAAAATATGTCCTCACACTCCGATCCATTCAGAGAAATACACCTGTATATCTAAAAGAACTCCTCCAGTCACCAAAAAATACCAGAAACCTCAGCTCCACAGATACTCACCATCTCATTGGTCCCAGAACAAAGGGGACAATGGGATACGGAGTGTTCCAGGCAGCAGCTCCACGGCTGTGGAACGCTCTACCTGGATACCTGGGAACTCCACACTATGGAGTTTTTTAAGAAACTTTAAAAAACTTATTTCTTTTTTAAAAAGCACACCAGTGAAGTCAGTAGCAGTATGTATGTCTGGATTTTAATGTGTTTTTATTATTCTTTTTTATGTGGTTTTACAGTAGTTGTTTTTACCACTTTTATTTATTGTGTTTTATTTTTCTTTATTGTGTAGCACTTTGAGATCTGTTTCACAAATGCAATTTGCTTATAAAAATGCATTATTATTATTATTATTATTATTATTATTATTATTATTATTATTATTATTATTATTATTATTATTATTATTATTATTCCTTCACCAGGTGAAATGTTGATATTATCCATAAATCATTCCATAACTCATAACTTGGTAACTAAACAAATAATACTCAGAATAAATTAAGTTGAATAATAGCCATGTCTAACCAAAGCAAACAAACAACACATAAATGGCTGTTACAATGTTTCTACATTGGCCATTCTGAAGTGTTTTTCCTTTAACAAGGTAAGAAATAAAAGGAAGAAAGGGGGAATTGCATCATCATGAGCAACACTTTCAACCCTGGGATGCAAGTTTGATGCCCAGATACTACAACTTCTTTTTTTATTTTCTTCTCACAGCTGGTTTGTGTTCAGTCAAATAAAATTGCAACACTTGACTGGATAACCATTGTCACTTCCTGTTTAGGTCTAAGCAATAACATTGGTTAGGGTTAGAAATCAAAACAATACAAAAGGTTAGAAATATCACAGTTAGGACTAAAATATAATCTTTACTATTAAATGAAAGTCATTATAAACATTCACATGCAGTTTCTCTTAAAAACACGATGCATCTTGGTCGCAACTTAAGGACATTACAACCTGCATGACAAATGATACATGGGGTTGTTTTTTGGAGGGCAGTCTTAAAGAATCTTCAAATAATAAACTATAAATACTTTTTTTTTTTTACCTTTAGTGTTTTGAACATGACTAATACAAACCCCAAACAAAAAAAACAAATCAAACAAAACAAAAACTTTTGTTTTTATTTGTAGCTGCTGTTCTGTTTAGAGGTCAACATCAGTTCAGGGAAGGGAGAAGACAGCTAATCCCAAAAGAAGTACAAGAAATTATTAATGTAAATTGCTTAAAAAGATACATAGAATAGTTACTAAGAGATTTTTCCCCACAGCAGCTCTCCCATTATTACAGCTTCAACTAATAATGAAGTTATTGAAAGCATTCTGCATATTAAACTTGGTCTTTTTGTCCCTAAAGAAAATACTGCTAGTCTTATACCTTGAGGTAATTAAGCCAATTAATTTATTCTATTAATACATAGAATAAGTAATGAATGTGCTCCCCTGCATGATAGCTCAAGTTAAAAACAGCATCCAAGCTCAGTGGAATAAGAAATCATGGCATCAGCTGTGTTAGGACACCAGAAAGCCAAAGCTCTACTCTTTCCAGGTAGCCACTCCCACCAACTTCTTCTAACTTCCTCTAACTGTTATTTATTAACAAATATTAACTAGTATATTTGATTGATATTTTGGAAAAATAAGTTGTATGATTATTGTTTATGTGTTTTGTGATTAACTGTTGGTTGCGAAGGTTAGTACTCGGATTCATGGCCTTCATTTTCTGCTCTGCGCATGTCATTTCTGTTCAAGATTGACACGTACAGAGACAAACCCTCAAAACTAATATTAAAGGTAAAGTTATTAGCTCTGGAATTTCTCCAGTGGTCTTCTACATTAATGTTTTATATTAATACCTTTATTAAAAATGAATAATTGTCTATAGACACTTATTAGTGGCTAATAACAAGACTTGGTTATATCACAACTCAACAACAGTAAATACAATCCTGTGCCTTTATTATATTATTAATGATTTTTTTCCCCCTCTTTGACTCAGGGAATCAAACAAATATCTCTCGGTATTGTTAATATAATTATGGCATATAACTAACTCAAGGCGTAGTGGTAACAATTAGACATTGAATAGTGCTTTTTAACATCAAATATGTTTAACATTAAAGCCATCCAAAAACATCCAATTTTGTCTTGACTCTGTAATTCCTGTGGTTCATTCTAGAGATCTATAGAGTGAATTGTTGTGAGAGACAGATTAAAGCGTAGAATATCTTCAAAAGGATTCCCTAAGGATGTTTGTTTATTATGAGATCAAACCAATCAGACATTTTATTGAATAGACTTTTAGGCCAAATGGATATCACAAAACAAGCACAAAAATATCTCTTGAAATAAGAGATTCTTCTCAGGATTACATTTATTTCTATCTTCTAGAGTCTCTTTTGGTTTTCAAAGCCAGTCCTTATCTGTGATTATCAGGACCTGCTACTTCTCACCTCTTCCATTGCCATGATAACATCCTAGAAGCAGTCTAGTGGAGTACAAGCAAATGCCATCTCTCTTTCTAGAAGCCATAACTTAAACAGAGTGCAGCAGTAGGCGCGTGTTGATGAACTCCATCCTACGCTTCAGGGATGGTCACGCTCAGTGGTCTGGTTTATTACACCTGCTTTAGACCTGATAAAGAGCTGAGTATCGCAGCTGGAAACTACTTCAAACACCTCACAGATCTTCCACATGCCTAAAACAGTCACCATTTGTTTCACTTTGTTGGTTCCTAAGGATGATGAAAAGGTCCTGTGAGGTTAAGTTCAGTAGAACCAGTGTGCTTTATAGTGTCACACGGAATAAAAATATGAAACTCAGTGACAGGGTTATTGAAAATTCATGTATCAGTGCTTTATACCACCTATGGATGGGTTTATAGTTTTGTGCTCTTGACTTTCATAATCACTTGAAGGAAAAATGACCTGATCAGTCAAGCAAACACAAGATACCTGATCTCTTATGCTGAGATTTGACTTGTGTGTTTTAAAAAAGTTCCTGTTGAATGAAGTTGGGCACAAATAACTTCATGGGAACGTTCCCTTTTGTAACTAGTCAACTGTTTAGTCACTACTGATTCCTTTGCACTTAATGATTCATTTTCAGCAATGAGGAATTGCTTACTAATTCAGACAAGTTACGTTTTTTTATTTTCATATTAAGCGACCACTCATGCTCTTTTTATAAACCCATCCTAAAAATAATCCCAGTTTGAAGAAATTAAATGATTTGAATTAATTCAATCATGCAATCTGTGGTAATGTTTAGGACACTAAGATTACAGGGTCAGAGATTAGGATTTTGAGAGCATGTGGCCTGTCATCCCAACACAAAGACATGCATTAAACACAAAAAGCTGAGTGTGTTGTGCATGGTATATTGTGGTTGGGATTTACTAAAGAGGGTTATTTTCATGGCCAAAAGCCCTACCACTTCCAAGAAATCATTTCCATTCAATTTGAGCTTATATGTCTACATTGCTGCTCAGAGAAGGTGCTCAGGGGATACGTAATGACAGGAGACAATTTCATACACTAAAAATCCTCATTATTACACAAATCAGAGCACAATCATTGAAGATGTTAAGAAACCTTCAACAAGAAGTCCTTTGATTTTGATGAATAGGTTGCATAAACATTCTTTTAATCAGAGCCAAAAAGCCCAGCATAAATATTTTCAAAAAGCAACCAGCAGCAAAATCATGACCATATAAAAGTTATTTACCAAATTAAGGTATTTTGTCCGTGCAAGCCTCCATGTGTTTATCATTTAGCCCATAGTTTGGAGCTTCTTTCCTGGTTCTTCAAACACATTAATGTCATACCCGTACACAGTGTGTCCTTATTATGCATGCGTCATGCCACAGCAATTCCACCATTCCTGGACAGTTGGGTGCACGCCTCCAATTCGGTGAAGGACAGGACAATGACTTAGATGCATATTAAAAGTGCACTCAGTCACATTTTCAGCATTGATAGGTGTAGTTGTAGAGCTCCTTTCATCTGACCTCTGTGAACCAGTGTCACGATAAAGTGGTGCTTCATGAATGGTTACCACGGTCACCTTCACACTTACAACCTGATTGTAATCTAAGTGACAAAATGTGCACGCATTGTTCGTTACGTAGGCTTCCCGCACCAAAAACTTTAAGGTTGGGGGTTATCTTGATATATTGTATCTGTCAGTGGTATAATCATCTGATTACATCTGAGACCATATTAGCCCCTTTTAGAAATGATCCTCCTTAGAATAGGACACTTTCATAAGGATTTATTTATATATTTAGATTATGACCATGTATTTGTTTTACTTGCTTAATAAATCTGGCCTACAGTTGCATGATGCTTGGGTTTAAAGACATATACAAAGTTTAAAACAAAAAAGTATCCAGAGGCTGAAGGAGCAGTGGTTTTCTGGACCAGACCAAAGTCTTATATGGTCTAGATGCAAGCAAGACATAAATTAATAAAATTAGCTTTATATTTTATACAATAAAAGATCCTCAACTCAGAAGCTGTGTGTTAACAAGTCTACATGCACTGGAAAAACGATTCAGTCTGGATTTGAACATCCTAAGTTTAGTAGTTTTTCAGCAGGACCTGGTCAAATGTAGTCAAGGTCGCCAAAAAAGCAGTGGAATCACCCTTTGTGTATATCCCAAATCAGAAGCTAACTTCAGCAACATAAGGCTGCAGTCTCTGCCCATTTCTTCATCCACGCTCAGCGCTTGTGTTTAAAAAATGAACAAGCTTATCTTATTTATCTTATTTAAATTAAATAAATAAAATAAATTGGGGTGGTTTCTGCGGTGACGTCTGCAATGGATGGGATTGCCTCCGGTGTGGATGGGTCCCCAAAATAATATTGCTTCCTCACAAGAGCGCCAAGTCAGAGTTTTTATCTTATTATGTGCTATTACTTTTGGGTGGGAGTGTGTGGGGGGGGGGTGAAATGTTGGTTGTGTGTGTATGTGTGTGTATGTATGCATGTGTGACAGAAGTGAGCTCTAATTTATAATGTGGTGAGATTGTTTTTTATTTAATATACATTGTTTTATCATGTAAAGCACTTTGTTTTGCTTGTAGTCTTTGTCTCACCAACAAAGCTGCCATGTGGTAGCCTTTACAAGCTATTCATCAACCTCTCTATCGATCTAGGATGCAACTGGATTTATCAACCGTTCATTTTCCAAGTTTCCTCAATGTCTGATTGGTTCCTAATGTGTTTGAGAGGAAAGCTGTGTTCCCCCCCATACCTTTAGATGAACTCAACGTGACCATAGACCCATTAGCGCACACATCAAGTTATTAACTCGTCTCTTTTTCTTTTCAGCACAGAGTCTGAATACTTAAAACCCTGCATAACCTAGAGGCTGGTTGCATTTACAAGGTAGCAGAAAACCTAAGTTGATATAATTCTGCTTTTGCTTATAACCTCCCCCTTGCTCAGCCTCAGTTGGTGTTGTTCTCATACTGCAGTTGTCAAAAGAATTATACCACTGGTACCTGATCCTGCAGGCAAAGACAAAGAGAAGCTCTGAAACACACGACGCAACACTTACGAGGTCATTCAATGATGTTATAATAATAATATTTACAAAGAAACCAGCTCATTTAACTGATGTTTTAAGTATTCTAGTATAAACTTATTTTAATTAATCTGGGTTCACTATATGCTGTAACTATTTATCTTTTTCATTACAGTTTTCAATTTTGCACAGTGATTCCTTTCAAAATAACTTTTAATGAAAGGACTAAAATACCTGAAAAGGGTTCAACATGTAATGATACTGAGTTTAAATTCAATCTTGGAATGAATCTTCCTGCATTCTTTACATGCCATTTTACACACTGTTTCACACATTCACACTTGTTTATGAGTTTGCTAATAGAATCAAGATAAAGTCTTGTTGCGTCATTTATCAAATTAACTGATTAATAAGCTCATTCAATAAATACCCTCAACTCATGTGAGATTGCTTGTGTACAAATGTATTTCCCCCTGCATATGTAGCAATAACAAATGAAACTCCCCATGCTCTTGAAAACATGCTGTCTGTCAAAGTGCTGCTCTATTTGCATCCATCAACACAGATACAAAAACAAAGAGCATCAGGAACGAAATATGAACCCCCTCAGCCCCTGACAGCTTTATGTGACCCATTTCCAAGGACCTGTCTTCAACTGACCTTAAAGCAGAGTGCAAAACCAGCTACAATAAAATGAAATGGCAATGCACAACAGATAGACTGGAGCATCAACAAGAAGTGACAAAAAATAAAAAAATAAAGTGCACAACATGGAATGCTGGAACATAGAGAGAAGGACATAAATCTAGAAGTAGCTTTCACAGGATTGTTAAATGCAAGGACTCCTCAGTTGAAAGTGTTGCTCAGCAGTTACTCCAGTATGAGTACAGAGAACTCACTGTTACAGCTGTCAAGTCAACAAGTTTAAGATACTGAGTGTTGATGTTATGAAACAGAATATGCACATACTTTGATCCAAAGGCAGTTGGTCTAACAAAAAAAGCAGATGAGCCATACTTTGGCTGCTTCTGATGGATTACTCTTGTTTGGTTGCAGGTATACTCAAGATTAAGTCTGCACACATGTACCATGAGGAACCAGAGGGATCAGAGTCAGATACATTCTTTACACTTAATAAAATTAATGATCTGTAACCTGCCTGCCCATTTGTTATCTAGACATGGCAGCTCCCCCCCCCCACACACACACACACTCTTTACAGAATACATCTACCACCTACTACACAGATCAAATGTCTGTATGCTGCATAAAACCAAACTGGACTTTAGAGACTGTTCAAAGAAAAACACCAAATATGACTGCAACATTAAAAAGCAGAAAAGTTCTGACCAGTATACGATTAAAGTTTACGTTGAAATACAGAGAACCATTTACAAAATCCTAATAACATTTGTCACTACAGTCGTGATAGATTCATCTCAACAATGACACAAAAAAAAAGATTTACTTCCTGTTTTGATGGTTTTTAAAAAAGAAAATTGATCTCCTTTTGTATTGTGTTGTGTTAGCATCCAGTTTACCATACCTGAGGACCTGTCCCAATACCCACACTACGCCCTATGGTCTTCTAGGAAGTGTGCACTTGATAGAAGTGCACGTAAGGGTTCGAGTGCGCAGGGTACAAGCATGGGAAAACAGCAGAATGGACGGTGATGTTTTATGCCATCAACTTGCACCATTACATAATTTCTGCGACATCCACGATGACGGCACCGATGGTTGTGTTTGCTATTCTACTGCTTAAAATGATCATAAGGAATATAAGATAATTAAATTGGCTGCTTTATGACTGGTTGAAAACAAAAAGTGATTAAATTGTTAGAACAGAATATCCGTAAATAAATATAGATACATATCAGTGAAATAACTCTCAGATATTTAAAGCATATTTCAAAGTAACAAGGCAAACTTAGAATATTATAACACATGTACAGCATAGTAAAAGAGGGGATATTTCAATACTTCAAGACATTTTTTTGGCAAAGGAACTGTATCGCCAAACATCGCCATTTTCCCACTTTTTTGCTTCAAACGGGACATGCAGCAATGAATTGTATGCTTCGGCGAAGTCTGCATAGATGCGGACTTTCGCCAAAGTGTGGACTGAGGGCACAAAAGGGGCGGGGCGAACGTCCACTCTGGTGAATCGGGACACCCTACACACTTGAACCCTCAATGCGAACGCGCAATCCAGGGGGACAAGGGCGGAAGTGCGGATATTTGGACAGAGCCTGATTCTCAGTCACTGATTGGAAACATCTGCTTACTGTTTTCCATTAGTCCTCCAGTGTATTACCCGCTTGGTTTCCTTAATTTCTTTCAGATCCTTGTTTGTAATTGTTACCGTCGTCACCGTCGTCACTTTAGTCACCGCCTTCGTTGTCTTCATTGCCATCTTCAGTTTAGTCTTAGTTTCCTTTGCGGTCATTTCTGTTTTCCTCCTAGGTTTTTGTTTCTTGTTAGTTTTGAGTGTTCTGTTTGACATGTTTTAGCCACTTATTAAAAAATGATAAAACAAAGTCTTGAGTTCCTGCATTTTCATCCAGAAGGTCAAATGTCAGCTTTCCAATGACATAGTTTTCTACTAAAACACTTGTCTGTTGGGTGGCTCAGTTGGTTAAGCGGGCTGTTCAATAAACAGAATCCAGTTTCATCCCAGTCAATCTGCTGTTGTGTCCTTATGCAAGACCCTTAACCCACACCGAGTATGAATGTGTATAACTGTTTGGTGGTGCTCGGAGAGTTGGTACAGATTGACAGCCCTTTCCTTCATTCTGCCCCAAGGCAGCTGTGGCTAAACATGTAGCTTACCAGCTCCAGTCTGTGAATGTGGAGTGAAGAATTATTTGATTCAATGTAAAGTAAGCCATTATTCAAAACATTACTCTGAAATAAAAGTAAACCATATGCTGTATCTTTACTGGTTGTTGGAGTTTTACCACTTGAAAAATTTATAATTCTTTTGTCAGGTTTCAGCTACCACAACAAAATGATCATTTACATACATACATACATACATACAGACATACATACATATCCCTTTGGTGCATAGTGTCCACTACAGTTGACATCAATCTGACAGCTGGTTTCTAGTATATTCATGGGTAGGGATGGAATATTTGTAATTTTGCCACGTCAGGGGA
>JBBBVU010000001.1:7312607-7323454 GCA_037177055.1 Atherinosoma microstoma | reverse complement strand
CATTTCTTTGCAGGTTGCTGAACCTCTGCTTATCTTTTCTTTTTAGAGACTCAGCTTCTCTTAGGTGCTCTTTTTATACCTAATTATGTTACAGACCTGTCATTAAGCTGGGATACAGTTTAGATGTACTTGGTTGCTTTGAAAAATTGATTTAGTAGTTGGATTTAATTTAAAACATTAAAAGAGGCAATTACATTACAACAAAGTATTTCTAATCATTATTCATTATCTGCAGCAAATTTGTTAAGGCAAATTTACAAAGCCTATTTCTCCACCAAGTCAATATCAATCACAGAAGTCACACAAAACAATAGTCTTTTCAAGACTTCATTATGTTTAAAAAAGGAAAATGACTGAGGTTAAAACGCTGACAATTGGGTCCAAAATTACACTTAACTTTTCATTTAGCATAACAAGATATAACAGCTTCATTACTGTGATTTTTGTTCCTCAGCAATTTACTACAATCAGAAAAGTTGTTCATTTGTTAAATTACTTTAAAGCTATTGGGGGGGGGGGAGTCCCATCTTACTGCGTTTCAGTCGCTTGTTCAATTTCAAGATCAGGATAATATTGTCTTTAATATTGTATTTATTCTGGCAGCAATTTATTTGCTTCACTCTCTCATTTTGCTGTCTGTTATTTCGTTGAGGTTTAGCTTTTATCAGTAACAACTCAGTGAAGCCAACCAGCAAGCCAAAGATGTCTTCTTGTAACATGTAACAGTTACTTTTGAAAGGTGTGCCTTTTTCATGCCATTATACGTTACCTTAATCTGCTACTGCAAATTTTATTAGTCTATGTCTGAAAAACAAATGAGTTAAAGCCTACACGAATATAAGCACAAGGCGTCGACTCCAGTCATCTGCTGCACTTAAATTGCACAAAAGCCACTCGTTGCAAAAAACATCAAATGCATTGTGTGCTGCTCTGTCTCTGGCTACTGCTGATCTGAAAGTTCTCTCTTGTTGCTGCTGTTCAATAGAATTTCAAATGAACCGTACCCCCACCACCGCTGATAAGCCCACAGTCTATGTTACCAGAGGAGGGAAGTTATTCTGTTTTTATTATGACTCATTCTTTGCTTGATTGTGAGAACAGACAACGTCAAAAACTAAAAAAGCTGAAGCTAAAAGGTGATAAAACGTCAAATGATCAAAATAGATACTTTGATGTAAAACCGTTGACAGGCTAAAGGTGATGATGGCTTTAGAAAAATGCACCTGTTGATATCAACAGCTGCAGGCAAAGACTTTAGGAGATAGAAATAGCGGCATATCAAAATATTTTTATGCTTTATGTGAGCTTCAACATGAAAACACAAAGATTTCTGTTGAATTTCTGTTTTTAATAAATGAGTAAGCTCCCTGAAATACAAAGTTTCTGTCTCAGAAATTATGAGCCTTGTCCTTTATCTTATTGTCCGACAAGTTGTCTTTGCTCACACTACCTTGATTAAGGCTGTACAGGTATTATCCCTTAAAGCCCTGATTTTCCTGGTTCATTGCTTCCCTGCAGTTAAAGGCATTGATTGTCTGTTCACATTTGCCAAGTTTGCCAAGTGTTAATCAGAAACTGATTAGAAGCAGAGGATGGAAAAAGCCTGGATTGTAATTGATTTGCCCTGGCTAAGGACTGAGATTAGTTACTTGTAAGGGGAATGGCAAGTGCTTTAATAATTAATGTTGGTTATTGCTGTTCCTCAGGACAGAATTAAAAGTCAGAGACAGAGACCTTAGAGCCTTGAGACTTGTTTGCCCCATCCATTATCTGTACAAATTCCAGGGTAACTTCTTGAGTTTCTGGTTTTAGGGAAGAGTCATCTAAACTTAAAGATATTGAGCGATCTTGGGGCTAAGAAATAACATATGTGGATTCTTCAGATGGATGGCAGGTCCTCTGTAACCCCTGTTCAAAATGCAGTGCAACACTTCCACAGGGTTAGGCTTTTGTTCCAAGCTGAGGAAAGCAAGCCAGACTGGATTGTGTTTACAGTCAAAGGGTCTGCCCTTGAAAAATGCTGACTCTGGTCCAAATTGGGTCAATATCAAGAGAATTTCATCTTGTCACCCTCTGCTAAAGAATAAAATTGAAATATTTGAAGGAAATCAGCTCTTGCCAGTAAGTGTAAGCACCTATTAGGTGACAAAAGAAAGGGGTTGGAAGTAAATTCAGAAAACAGAGATGACCGAACAAGCAAATCACACTTATTTAATACAAATGAATCATATCAGTTGTTCAAAACAACTTTTACATGGGGTGATTCTGAGATATATATATATTAAAGTCTCATATGCTTGGAGATTTTAATATTAATTTGTTTAAAAAGGATTCTGGCTCTTCAGCTAATGAATTTTTTAGTCATTTACATGCAAATTATTTTTTTCCTTCAATTATCAAAGCAACTAGAAATTACAGAAGATTCTCCCAAGCACATGCTATTTGTATCATCACACAGTTTCTGAAAGGGCTGTTCTTTTTTTGTTTGTTTTGTTCTTTTTTAAAATAAAAAATCTTTTTTTATCGTTTATCTATTTTTTTGTCATTCTTATTATTCTAATTGTAGCATTTATGTGCTAAATAAATAAATAAATAAAATGAAATAATGAAATAAATATAAAGATTGCAGTGTTGCTGAATTTCAGACTTCAAGGCAGAGTCAAAGCTGAGATGAGTTTTTTTTTTTTGTCTGTTTGAATAAGTATCGTCATTGTAAGGGATAAAGTGGGACATTTTTTAACCAGTCTGGCATCTTAGACTGAAATAATGTGACCACAGGAAATCAGAAAGGAGCATTATCATAGCCTTTTCCTAAGTCTCTTTATCTTCTTTTTTTGCATCTCTGATTCTGTCTTCCCCACACATTCATGACACAGGTAATGGATACCTGCTGTTAGGAGGGTGCAACAAATTTTCTTCTCATTATTTCCTCTCCTCTCAAGTCATTGTCTTGTGCTCCTTGAAACCCTGGGTACTTCCTCCTAGACTATCACAGATAAAAAGAGTCAGTACTGCCTGTACCATCTAGAATACATTAGCCAGATTATCACTTCACCTGCCCCTTGGTGTATTTATTTTCACATATTCTGTCTTTCATTGCTTCTGGGCTCATCCTATCCTTCATTTTCCTGTTTACTTCTTCCTTCACTCTCTATCTTCCCTCCTTCCATCTCTCTTACTCTCTCATCTTGTCTCCCCTCTGTTCTCCTCCCCATATACATCTCTTATCTCTCCTTGTATCACTGCCATATAAATAATTGATGGCCCATCCATGGCTCGCCTTGTGTAGTTAAAGGGCGACTGAAGTCCTGAGGATAACGTCAATACTTAACTCAGAGTGCAGCCGTTGCTGATGCGCAGTCTACTTGCCACACTTTTACAGAAGTCACTCTTAAATAATGACCTACTTAGATTTGAATGAAAAGTATTTTTCTTTTCTCCCTTTTTAAATTTGCACAACTTCAGAAGACTCTTGGCCTTCATCCAGTCCACTCAAATGGGGCTCGAGGGCTCCATTCTGGGCTGAGCTCTTACATCAGTTTGGAGCACGTATGTTGCCTTTTTGTTTGACTTGCAGTGTCTTGCTGTAGCTTATACAGCAGCACCACTCCGATCTGATTTACAGATCAGTTCTTTATTGTTACAAGAAATTACGTGTCATTTGTCTCCTCATTCAGGATTCTCTTTTATCATCATCGCTTTGAGGCATTCAACTCATGTTTTTTTCATATTTACAGATCGAAGTGCTGCATCATATTTTTATTGAGAAATGGCATTTTGCTGAGAGGGCTCCCCCCAAAAAAATATTACACTGTAAAATTAATTATGCTCAATAGGTACACTGATAACTTGCAAAACAAAATCTAAAAAATGAAAAAAAGTGGTTGTGCAAAATTAAAACTTTGCCAATCAATAATTTAACCACTAACATGGGATTAGTTTGAGGGATGGAAAGGGGTGAGTCACTCTAAGAGGCAAAAAACTCACTAAATGGAGTGCTATGCAATTTTTAACCTGTTAAAATTTTTAACCTGATCTTTTAACTCATTGCCTCAGTTCATCTGTGCATTGGCTCTGTGTTTCAGTCCTATCAATGAAGAATAAGCTCTCTGATACTCCAAATGAAGTGTGATACCTACACAAAACAGAAAGGGGAGTGTTTGAATATAAACTTCAATAACTTGGAATTGGAGGAGACAAAAGCGGGACTAAAAATTAGAGAGAATACTTAATTAATATTAGTAAAATCTGTACAATTTATAGTTAATTTTTTCCTTCTCTTTCAAATTAATGAATAAATGTAATAAATTATGCAACTTGAAAGAGGAAAAAACAGAATATTGTCTGATAAGGACGTGCTGGATGTTGATCAGTTAAATCTTGAAAGCAAAGTTTAACATAGCCAAGTGAGATGTACTTCCAACATTACGGTTGGAAAAAGTAAGAAATCTATTTATAATACAAGGCAGACTCAAAGAAAAATGCCTATTTCCAACTAAAATTTTGGTACTTTGATCATTACAGTTGTTTCAGTGGCAACCAAAAGTTCACATTAGTGCATTTTTATTTATGAAAGGAAACATAAAGATGAAAAGTGCTTTGAAATAGCTGGGAGCATTTAGACTATCTAGTGTAAAACTGTCAGATTCTCTTTATTCTCTTTTATTCACCCCTTTATTAAAAAAATATTTTCTATTTGGAAGAGCATCATCTTTGCATTCTGATATTTAGTATACAGTCACCGCGCCCACACAGCACTGTAATTGACAGCAGCATTGAAAAAAATCTATCATTTTCTTTTTTAAAGTTTATAGCTCATCCTTCCCCATGGGGTGCTTGTACACAGAAATAGTCAGGTCTGATGGCATGTCAGTGACTTGTAATAGATATATAGCCTAGCCTTGAAAATATCAATTTACATGTGAAAGATACAGTTTATTATAATAACATCCACTAGCATCACGGAATCGGGGGGGGGGAAAGGCTGAATTTTACACTGAAACCAACAAAAATTGGAATGTCTTTGCTGAACCGTCTGTCTTTACTTGCAAGAGAAAATTTTCATATGGTATATGTTTGATTATTATTTCCATCCATATTTATTGGCTTTTTGTCTTATTTTTTGTTGTCTCTGGCCCATTTTTTTTTTACATCTAATGGCTTGTAAACACAACTAGCTCATTAGCCAATGACATGGCAGCAACTCAGTGTATTTAGGCACGTAGACATGGTCAGGATGACCTGCTGAAGTTCAAACTAAGATTCAAACTGGGGAATAAAGTGGATTTAAGTGACTTTGAACATGACGTGGTTGTTGGTTCTGGTCCGGACAGGCTGGTCTGAGTATTTCAGAAACTGCTGATCTACTGGGATTTTCATGTACAATCCCAGGTTAACAGAGAATGGGCCGAAAAAACAGAAAATATCAAGTCAGCGGCAAATGTTGGGACAAAAATAAAAGCTATATATAACCAAAACTGGACAATAGAAAACTGGAACAATGTTGTCTGGGCTTATGAGTCCTTATTTCAGGTGGTAGGGTCAGAATTTTGCCCAAACAACATGAGAACATATGCCTGATACAAGACATAACAGATCCATTATGCCTTGTATCAGTGGTTCAGGCAGGTGCTAATGCTGGTTTAATGGTGTGAGAGATATTTTTTGGTAAACTATGGGTTCATTGGTACCAACTGAGCCTTTTTTAAACATCACAGCCTACATGAGTATTGTTGCTGATCATTTCCTTCTCTTTATAATCACAGTGTACCCATCCCTTTACAGCTATACTTCCAGCAGGATGATGCACCATGTCACAAAGCTCATATCATCTTAAACAGATTTTTAAACATGACAAGTTAACTGTACTCCAATGGCTTCCACAGCCACCAAATCACCAAAATTAAGGCAGTACTGAAGACAAAAGTGGGTCCAGCTAGATACTAGCAAGGTTTACTTAATAAAGTAACTTATGAATGTCTGTTATTTAGCACATTTACAGCTATTTACAAAATGAATACTTTCATTTATTGTCAATCTGCAACTGCATACCTTAATTTCCAGCTTTATTAAGTTACCAATTCTAGTGAGTTATGGAGAAAACCAATAAGCTCACAAAAGGGATTTAATGAAATTTGGATTTAAGAATGGTGTGAACATATGTGAAGCTGAAGAATTTCCCTAAGTATCCAATTTACAATCAACTTAGATTGTTTTTCTTAACCACAGTCCAAAAGGAGTACTTTCAACATACTACAAAATCAAAGATCACAAAATGCGTGCAGGAATGCATGGTTCTCGTAAATATTGCTTTGCAAAACGAAAGCTATATTCATTGGCTGGGTGTTTGAAGATTGAGGTTTAACAAGATGTTTGGTGTCTGCAGCACCTCACTGGCTAAAAGGCTTCAGAGTAGGAGAGAGCATAGACAGTGGAAATCAATGCTATATTGATGTCTGACCATCTAAAAGTGTAAACAAAGCTAAGCAGCTTGTGCATGTTCGGAGTATTTGTTTCTCATTTCTATCTACCAACCTCTGTCTGATTATATATGGTTCATTTACATAATTGCATTTTAGATTTGTTGTCAGTGCTCTGTGAGTTTAATGTGTTTTGTCTGTATTTACCTCATTGACAACATTCACACCAGTTTGTTTTCTTCTGTTTCAAAGTTTACTGGAAAAGCTGATTGTGTTAATGTTTTTATCTTGTTTGTTTTTGTTCAAATTCCTGAAACCAGATGTTTTAAACCAAACCTGCACAGAGCTGCATGAATCCTGTTTATTGAACAGTGGTTGAGTAATTTGGCATCCAAATCCAGTTCAGTCCCCTCACTGTTGGCAACAGTTTATTGGTCTTTTTAGCAGATGAAAAGACTTGAGGAGCTGTGAAATATCTGCACAGAAAAAGCATCAGATTTTAGATTCTGTCCATTTAAGCATGAGAAATTGCAGCTGCTTTTTCCTGCCCTTAATACTGCATCATTCTGATGCAAGGTGAGCTGTCGTGTGACCTTAAGAGTTGCTAGTGCTCCTTGGAAACCAGCAGTCTATATTTAAAACCTTGTGATGTGGAAATCTGTGCGGAAAGCTGGTTTCCAAAATGCAAATCAAATAAATAACCCTTAAGAGTTTGCTTGCAACCAGGAGCACCAAATGTTCTGTGCAGAGATGAACGAAAAATATCGGAGTAATGAAGACTATGTCCACTGCCGGATTTTCAATAAAATGCTTTATCTTTTGCACTTATGTGTGTGTGTTAATTATTTTAGTTTGCATATTTTCTGTTTTGGTTAAGCAATGACACATTTCCTGCCCAGCCTTTTCTTATTCTTTCCTTTTCATCTTCTTAGCCCGTTTACCTGTCATACACAAGCAGCTCTTCAGCATATAAACAAAATAATTCATAGCTTTCTGTGTGCCTGAAAACAAACGTGAGAGTGCTATAAAAACCAGGCAATTTGTTGCTGTTGTACTTCAAACAAAGGGTCCAACAGTTTTTTTTTGAGAAGCTGTGTGGTTATTTCTCACCATTTGAGTTCAGATCATTTTTTCTTACCAGAAGTAGAATAGAAATGAGCTGCTGCAAACATCTAATGTGGGACCTAAAGGCATTGCCCATCACATCTAGTGAAAACTCACACAAAGGCAGAAGACGCGTTTAGTAAATAATCTCTTTTTTCTCCTTTTTTTGCATCCTGTTTTCTCAGATTGATCGCTACGCCCAGAGGGATCTGAAGAAGGGTCTCCAGCTCTTTGGCACTGAGGGAAACGTGGGTTTGACCAACGCCTGGATGATAGTACAAACTGATGTAAGATGTGAAATCCCTGGATTGGGTGGGGTGTGTTTGGGGTGTTACTGAAACATTTAGGTCATGCTGCTTAAAGACAATTTCTGCGCCTTCAATATCAACCGAAGTGCAATTTAGCAAGACAAGCCATGCAGAATTTCTTCTCTGAGGCTGAAATACATGACATCTTGATATTATACTCATTTTGGCATTACTTACTTTTGCCATAGACACCACTGTAAGGAACTGAGAGTGAGCAGTCCCACACTGAAGCACCATTTTATTTTACATTGCTACATTATTGTAAAATCTGTACCAAGCAATGCAAACCTTGTTCCTATTAAAGGGATCTGGACATTTACAAGCAAGCTGACACTTAAAAAAAAAAAAAAAAGCAATCTAAAAAAATGGCATCAGACAAAAAGCCTCTACTGGTTGCCATAAAATGGAAAACTTCTCCGGTATAAACGCTGCGTTAAAACGCTGTCAGAGAGATTAATACAAACATCATAGACTCTCAGAGGTAATCTTTGTTTCCAGCTCCAGCTTTGATGTGCTTTTCTCATTGTATTATTTAGATTTTTCTTTGTCAAATTCGTGTGCAAAGAAAACACAATGAGAGAAGCGAAGATTGGGAATTAAGGATTGCAGAGGGTGGATGCTGCTGCTGTTGTTAGAAAAAGCTTCTGGGAGACATCAAATGATAGATTGGAGACTTCAGGGCTCTTTGAATCCAGTGTTATGGCTTGTGGTTTGGTTCCATTTGCTAAAGTTTGGTGCTAATCAAGATGCATGCATGCTTCTTGTATCTGGAAAGCATATTGTGTAAGTTTGCTTCCATGGTGACTGAAATGATGTAAACGATGACAGGGAAATCTATTGCTATGCAAATAAATGCAGGTGTGCATCAGTGTGTGTGGGTGTGAAGGTGCAGAGTTTTTATCTTGCTGCATACAGGATGAGAACAATCTACTCGAATAAGCCACTGTTTGAAATTTTGGCTTGCAAGTGTAAATGTGCACTTTTATCCTTGTAAGATCAGTACAGTCGTGTGTACAGAGCTCCAACAAAGTCTGGTAGAGGCCAAGACCTTCAAAAGGTGGCTTTCATTCTGTCACAGCATACCTTTCAAGCCTTTCTCATACATGCTGAGTCACTGAATGGATAACGTGGCACATGACCCTGAAGCAAAGTTCACAATGAATAATCTTTAAAGTCACTAAATGTGTGGAAGTGTGCCTCTATAAGCGGATCCAAACAATCAGAGGAAGCAGGTAAAATATCCACAATACATAATGGGAACGCCGATATAATAAATCTGAATAATCCACACCCCTCACCGTGGTTGTTAATTTCCCAACGTGGTTACATTTGAATAAACTTAATGCAGTCTTTAGCCTTTCATTTGTTTTCAAACTCTATAACTTTGCATCAAATACTTTTTAGGAATTTAAATTCTGCTGTACTCCATGATGAATTGCTGACTTGATCTCATGTTTAAGTGAGTGTGAGAGTTTTAAATTAACACGCTGTTCTTAATTCTGCACACGCTGTGGTGTAGGGAGCAGCCCTGACTGCATTATTCCTGTGTGGAAATATAGTCCAAGAGATGAACAAAACATCAGGCTCATTTGATCTATTTTGATGAACTGGATTTTGGTAAAAGTCATGATCCCTTTTCAAAAATCTATAGCAATCACTAAGAGGAAGTTGTAGACTAAAAGAAAAGCTGGTGAGTAAGAAAGATACAGGAGGGCTTTGAGACAAATCTTACAAAAGCAGCTGAAAATCAATATCATGTAAATGGGGGTATTTTCTACAAATACGAGTAATTTCAGCCAGTAAATCTCATCTTGTGGGGTGAATAATATCACATCCTAGCGATTGAGGATGCTCATTTGTTTTCATTAAACAGGATATTAGCTGATAATAAAAGCCACACTATCTTGATACATCCTCTTTTTCTGATGCAGTTTCGTTGCTGTGGAGTCACCAACCACACAGACTGGTTTGAGGTTTACAATGCCACACGTGTGCCAGACTCCTGCTGCCTGGAGTACAGTGACAACTGTGGACTGGACAACCCGGGAACGTGGTGGACGGCAGTAAGTTCTGGCATGACAATAAAGTACATGTCCAAAAAGTGCCCCTAATGTTTATTTTCTTCTTCCTTTTTGATAGCATAAGTTCATGTGGGATTTTTTTTTAACCATGACTCTTAACAGTAACTGTAACTGGGTAAAGAAGGCTTGTAATGACTATTGCTGGAGTTCAACAAAGACATGTCTGTTATCACAATATGTTCTCCAACCACATTCAAATCCTCCAGTCACATACATTTCCACGTTTAAAACATTTGTTTTGCTCGACCAAGTTATCACCAAACAAACTGCGTTTATATACATTTTATTTTTTCTTCATGTGTGAGTATTAGCCTATGTCATGATAATGCTGCACATTTGTTTTCACATCTTACAGGACCACCAGTCTCAAGCTTTGTGCTCTTAAACCTGAAATTCTTCCGACCCAAGCCAGGTTGTTGGTTTGTTAGGGATTTTTATTTCCTCAGCAGATTTATTCTGCCTATAAATTACATAAACAAGTGACAAACGTTGATAAGATATTGTGTTGGAGTTGTTATGATAGATTTAAACAATTCTGAAGCCAGACTTACCCAAAAACCTGGGGGATGGCAGTTTATGTAGGAGAGCGTCCACTTGAAATTACTGGAACTGCCACCCAAATCAATATTGTTGAACATGTACATGTTGTTATGTGACAAGGTGTGTCAAACATTTACTTTATGATGGACATTGCAGACTTTGAGCATCATAATGATGATCATGTAACCAGCCATTAGTTGTCCAAAATTATTTACACTGATTTCTCCAAAACCAATAGCGAAGCCTTTATATGGGATATTGTAAGAAAAATATTGTATTTATGATATTTTAACCCCTGAAAGACTTTGTGAACTCTCCATGACTTCAAGACCAGGACTGTTTGTTATCAGTTGTGTTAATGTTATTGTCCTGAATGGCATTTGTGAAGAACTGTT
>JBBBVU010000001.1:7276255-7312507 GCA_037177055.1 Atherinosoma microstoma | reverse complement strand
CACACACACACACACACACACACACACACACACACACACACACACACACACACACACACACACACACACACACAAGCCATCATACACACTTCATAGCCTCTCTCTCCACTCAGATGCTTCCATGTTGACTCACTTGCCATGAGATGGATGGATGGATGGAAGTGGAGGAATGACGATCCACACTCAGTGTGTGTGTGTGTGTGTGTGTGTGTGTGGGTATGGGTGTGTGGATGGCGTGGCCTTGCTCAGAGTTGGTGTCAGTCTGGCATCATGATGACTGGCTGCACATGAGTGGTTAGTCATATTTTGTGTGTGTGATGACTTCATCATGTTATCAATGTAAGCGTCCACAGTGTGTGCGTGTAGTGTGGCGTTTTCCTCCGCTCATCACTCAGTTTAAACAATAACATCAGCAGAAGAGAATTTTTCTAGAAGCTGTTACCGTAATCTCCACATCGGCGCCTCCGTGGCCCGTCTGATCCAATCAGCATCGATTGTTACCGTAATGTTTGTATCAGCAGCTCCACTAAGTTTGCTATCAGAGTCGCATGACATAACTGTGCTGAGCAGCTTCAATCGGCTGCCATGTCAAGGTTTTATCGGCTTTAACTTTGACTGCTGGTGCCGTAGTGCTCGGACAGCCGGATGCTTTACTTTGTATAATCACATTCCAGCTGCACATGACTCATGGCTGGTCAACCAGAGCAGCTGCATGAGATGAGGTTTACTTCTACTCTTAATATCTCTAGGTTCATTAGGATTATATTTACTTTTTTTTAATTGTATGATTTGAATGTTTTTACTGTACAAGCCTTCGACATTAAGCTTTTTGAGCTACTTTGAGTCTGAAAGGTGGCGGGATATGTTTTAGCTAGCCAGCAGCCAAATAGACTTATCCTAAGTTATCGTACAAAACAGAACATGGCTGCAAGGATTCAAGATTATCAACATGAAATAACACTTTTTATTTAAGAAAAACCTCCGCTCATCATTGCAGTGCATATTTTGTTGGACCATCCTTAGCTAAATTATTGGTGAAGTATGTAGATTTAATCATAGTTTATGGATATTAATACAGTAAAATCTTATAAATATAGAAGAATTTAATTTGATTTATAGATAAACATTTTACTTTACTTGCAAAATCCTGATAAGGAGCCTTTTGTGGATTCTTAATGTCAAAATAATGAGATTTTTCTGACCATAACCTTTGTCACTCGAGTTTTATATTAGACTAGATGATGGATACGTGTCACACGGCGTGGAGAACGGACGGCCCAAATACAGTTTGAGAGGCAGGTGTAATAATGAAACGTTTAATTACAATAGAAACTACTTCCAACAAAGACACTGGGGAGAACATGACAGATGATCTGATGCTGAGAAACAGAAACTTAGGAGTATAAGTACATGGAACTAATTACAAAACAAGAAGAAGGTGAGGCAATTAGCAAAAGAAGCCAGGTGTGATAACAAGGGAGCAGGAAGTAAAGTTAACACAGAACACACGGGTCTAAACTCTGCAAAATAAAACGGGAAACAAGACCGAACCAAAAAATAACAAAAGGACTATAAACCAACAGCACAGATCATGGCAATGTGTTTGCAGTGAGATGAACTTTAAATGTCTTTTGGTTTGTTGTTGGTTTTAAAAGGCTTTATTCTGCAAGTTGGTTAGAAATTGGCTTTGAATTTAAAAAAAACGTGAACAAAACTGCCCATACTGTGTACGCTGAGCAGCACTGGTTTAAATGTTCTAGTCAATGTTTGAGGGAAGTTTTGTTCAGGAACATAATATAGTATTTATGTGAAATAGATACATGCATATGCAAAGTATATCTGGGCTGGAAAAGGTGAAGGCTAATTTAAGAAATGGTTTGAATAAATATCTCCTATAAAGTTTAAGAATGGATGTACAACAGATAAAGAAATGAAGTTGGGGGGGCTTTATCACATTTTTTATCATCATTATTAAGGATATTAAAAGATAATAACAGCATTTAAAGCAAAATTAACCTCTGCTTTGTGTAATTAACTTATAAGTATATGGTTTATTTCCATGTGTCTTTGATAAATTAGAATCACCAGCTCCCACCAAGTGTTGTGTAGTAAGGTGATAATAAATACAAGCGGGCTGAGATGAGTCAGCAGGAGAGCGCTGCTTAAAAGCCTCCCAGCATCTGCAGCGGCCTGGCGGGGGCGGCGCCAGCCGGGACGGGTCACTGCAGTGGGCTTGTAACCGCAGGGTTGTCGGTTTGAATCCCCAGATATCGTCTGCACAGCAGCAACCTTTTTCTAAGTCTCAGCATGAAAAGTCCTGAGTGAGTCAGAGCTTTATTCAACCAGAAGTCCGTTAATGCTGCAGCTAATGTCAGCCCCGATAGAAAACTTTATCTCTACACTTTAATACTGAACACACTGGCAGGTGCAGCCGTTCTTTAGTCTCCACGTTTATTTGGTTTCAACTTACAGGGGAGATGAACTTGTCTTGTTGAGGAAGTTGGCCGTATATCTGAACATTTGTTCTGGACACGGTTGCTTTCATTATAATCTGACCAATGCAAAAGACCCTGATGCTGGATGGCAAAATTATGATTCAGAGAATAAAAGAAAAATCTTCAGCATGTTTTAGAGCAAACAGAAAGGGATGAGACTGGAATACATTGAGCTATAGATAGAAATAATGTGGTTTGCACGCTTCTGTATATCTGTTTTCTGACTAAAATGCTGTTTGCATGTAGATACGTGGGGCAATTGCAAAATATATATTTTTTTTTTTACTGTGGGCAAGAACAATAAATGTATCTGATCACATTCAGTTTTTGATGCTAATACTAATTTAATGGAATTGCTTAATTCCTGAGACTGAGCAGCAGAATTATTGTAAAGAATTGATTAAACATGGCATTTATTGTTTATGATATACGTTGTTGAATCAGGTTAGAAGTAAAGAGCAAAAGGGGACAAGACAGTTAGGGCTGGCCCATGTGACCTTAAATCAATATCACTATTGATTGAACATGTTACCTTCATTACGTGTAATTAGCGATTATTTTAGTATTGTTTTATTTATAGCCCTCATAGCTAACTGAAAGTTTTTGTAGCAAATATTTTCATAATAGATGAGCAGATATTGATTTTAAAATAAAGGAAGCTCGCACTGTTTAACTATGTCTGGTCATTTAATGATACTTCTAAATATATTTAAGAGAAATAATTGAAATAATCGACTTATGCACGATTACATCGATTATTGGTTCTGAATAATGGTTTCGATTAATTTTCGATTAATTGCCCAGCCCTTCTCACAATTAGCCAAATATGCTGTGTTTTTTTTCATTTACTATCACTTTTGTTTCACTGCAACAGTAAAAACTCCAGATATGTTGTATCATCATCTTTCTTTTATTTGTTAATAACATCTTTTTTTGCATTTCAGGGTGCAACAACAGGGTTATTCTTCAGAGCTAGTAATGATGCTATTTCATGAGATGATGATGATATTCTAAAGAAGCAGTTAAAGGGATTGTGATGATGATGAAAAGAGGCTCCCATTAAAGACTGAGTCCCTGGTGAATATTTAATTTTTCAAGAAGGGCAGAGGATCTCCAGTTTGTCATCAAGTAGATAACTATGTAAGAAAATGATTGAACTGTTTAAAGACAATGTTCCTAAAGGAATATGTTGATGGCATTTGCATGTCTTCATTCAGAGCACAGAATATCATTAAATGATTCAGTCTGGAGGAATTTTGGTGTGTAAAGGACAAGGATGCAAGTCTGAGCTGGAAACCCTGACCTCTGATCCCTCAGACAGCACTGCATCAACAGCTGTCATTCAACCCTTAAAACCAGGCAATGTTCACCTATAATGGGTTTTCATGGCTAAAAAGACTTGTTGTGGACCAATTATTATGCTGGACTACTTTTACTGGACTCTTGATTATGTAACAGGACTTTTTTATTGCAGTATTATCTGCTACTGGAGAACAGTATTGCTTTGAAAAATACATTTCAATTTGCGACTAGTCTTAAATAAGTGTTTACTAAATCTACAGCTGTGATTGTAGCCTGGAGTGTTATACATCATTCAAATCCCAGGAATCTTAGCTTTGCAATGTTGTATAACATGTGTAGGTACTTGGAAGGGAGACTATGTAAAATACATATTTATTTGTCACGTCCCGCCCAGGGGACATCTGGTACCTTAATAACTGAAAACAGATGACTGAAGGAAAGCTTTGCCAAGCTTTACTATACAGAGTTACATTCATAAATGCCACCTTAAACTTTGCTATGAGGAGAAAAAGTTTGATATTGACTTTGTCCAGAGACGTTGATTTGTCTCAGCTCTTGGATGGACCATCACACTCTGGAAACGTGGTTTGTGGTTAGACCGCATCCTTTGGACCCAATGCACTCTGGACCAAAAACCATAAGGAACATCCAGACTGTTGTTGGCAGTAAGTCCAAAAGCCCGCTTTGTGATGGTGGGGTTGGATCAATGTTCTCGGAGAAGCTCATATCAACATTAATGCAGAATAGTTAGCTTAGATTTTACAGCAACATGTGATGCCTTCAGGACGACATCTTTTCCAGGGACATCTGTGGATTTTTCAACAAGATGATGAAAAAAACGAATTCTGCCCACATTGCAAAGTCTTGGCTGAGGAAGAGGAGGGTACTGGTCCTGGAGTGGCCTGCCTGCTGTCTGAACTTTTCTTCCTTGAATGTCAGGATGTCTCCCAACAAAAGTAAACGCAAACTGCAAGTAGTAGCTGCTCACTGGGAAGGAAGGAAAGACGTAGAATCACAATGAAAGGAAAGAGGTGTATAAACACAGCATCACAACAGAATACAGGCAAAGTGGAAAAGGGGAGTTTCTGAATGTGAAGTTGGTTTGTCTTCCTCACACAATCACCAGAAACAATCTCCCCACTGCTGTATGTCTGGGATTGTAAGTTGCAGTCAGCAGAGAGAGCCTCTCATCGTCTCGTCTCTAAGCTGACCAGCACGCCACCAACAGGACTGCTGTGCATCAGCGGATCAGATGTGGCCGTGTGGGCGGCGAAGAATGTGATAGGATATGAATGCAGGATATTAATTATGACAAATGCCTTCCATGTGTTATCTGTTCTGTCGCCGCAACGACATGTGTGGGCGGGTCGGAGTCGCACGCCGGTAGCAAGCATTCAGCCGTAAACAGTGATGAGGAAACAGAGGTGGTGTTTTTGTTAGGGACAAATGGAAAGATGGATGGACACATAGCCTTGAAAACACTGCCAACACCCACATCCTGCACAAAGCAGGGATGCTAAATTTTCCAAATCACAGGTGTAAGAGAAGCTGTAGTTACAGTTACGTCACCACCCACCCCCTGATCACATAACAATGGCTGACAACTTCAAAATCCTGAAAATCTCCTCTGTTCAATGTCCAAAAGTAAATAAAGAAATAAATCTGCAGACATTTCTGAAGGTGGTAAAAGATACTGACACATTTTCAAGTGGTTTCACAGCAGACACTGTTCTCTGTGTGTGTTTGTGTTACAGAAAGTGTCCAGATGGGTTTGACTGCTTGAAGACAGGAAGAAATCCCAACTATGGCTACACCAGCTTTGACACCTTTGGGTGGGCCTTCCTGTCTCTGTTTCGTCTGATGACACAAGACTACTGGGAGAACCTCTACCACCAGGTAACATTCAGGATCAGTTAACGTACCATGAAAGAAGAAAAGCAGTAAATTTGATGAAGACTGGGAAAGATCTAAGCGTCTAAAGTACTTTTAGTACACTGTGACTAAGAAAGGAAATCCTTTTTCAGATCTAAGGTTTTATGCATCAGGACAAAATTACATCACCTGGTCCTAAACCAAGGCCCTTGAGCAGACCGTTGAAAAAACGGCAATCGCCGTTTTGTGATCTCGGCACTGCTGCCCTAATGTGTAGCAGCGGCTCTGGTGGGTAGCAAAGTAAAAACGGACCCACTCTTTATTCCAAGTGATTATCTAAGAAGACTAATCTGTAGTGAAGGGCAGTTTGATACTGAAATATCTGTTCCTAAAATACCAACATGTCAACACTAAACTTTCAGGATAGGTAGGAACTACTTTTCCTTCCGCCTGTCATAGGCATAAGCAAAACAAGGCGAAGCTTAGTGGCGACGCAGTGCACGGTTCACTCATTGCTTGTGTTGCCAAGTCCGCTTGTTAGAATAGACTTTGAGCTTGTTTTTCTGGGAAGTCACTTGAAAATATCGTCAGTCGCGGGTTGCAGGTTTTTGGACTTGTTTTCTTCAGAGTAGTTGCATATTTGGGCTTCTTCTGCTCTGTTTGTGAAGCCTTCCTGATTCTCTTTCAGCTGTCCACATTAATGCACCAACCCCTGAACGCACCAACCCCTGAATGCATTACTACAGGAAATGAGTCTTTATTTTCACAATAAAGCCACAGTTGTACTCTTGTTAGTAATAAAAACTACAGGATGTAAGTAGTGAACAGATTCACTTATCCAGTTTACTCCACTTCAAAAAGAGGTGGGCTGGTGTAAGATATTAAACTCCCGGGCTGGAAATTGGTTCCACTCCAGCCCTGGATATTAACATTGTCCAGTCTTTCCTGTCCTCCTTAGTTTTTTTTCTCTTTTGTCTGTAAAAAATGTTTAATCTCTTCCTCCTGTGATATATCATTATACAGATAAAGATCTCACTCAACTGAAAAAGCCAACTTATGTGAAAATATGGGGATTGAAATGCAAAATAAGCATAACGATGCTCACCTTTAACCCATATCCTCAGTAGTATTCTGACTATTAACCTCATTCTAAGTAAAATAATAATCCTATAATTGTGCAGCTGGAACTGAAGTGCAGTAATACGGGTGCAATCCTTCCTTTTTCCTTTAGCGCATCTCTTATTAAAGGTGTGTTACTTGTCCAGACACTGACGTACACTGTCTTCATCTCTTCATTGTGTTGTAAAACTTTGGACTCTTGTGTCTTCAGACGCTGCGTTCGGCCGGTAAGACCTACATGGTGTTCTTCGTGGTGGTCATCTTCCTTGGCTCGTTCTATCTGGTCAACCTCATCCTGGCCGTGGTCGCCATGGCGTATGAAGAGCAGAACCAGGCGACCATTGCTGAAGCCTGCCAGAAAGAGAGAGAGTTCCAGCTGGCCATGGAGAGGCTCAAGAAAGATCAACAGGTGACTGAGTTGGGATTAGAACCACGATGACTGTTGTTTGTTAACAAATGAATATTTAGCTTTATTGAATGTATATCGTTGTAAATCTGGTTCCTTTACTTGTCCTGGTTGAGTTTATCTGACAACATTTAATTTAACATTTGAATCCTTCCACCAGCTTGCTGCCCAGAAAACCCTCGACTCTGATTCACTGATGTCACCAGACCTCTCCCCCTTCGGCCTGGCGCCGGACAGCCTGGAGGAGCGAAGGCGGAGCCAAGTGCTGATGGGTGTGGGTGACGCGGAGGCGAACCTATCGGAGGAAAAGCTGCTGCAGGTGGACATGACGGACGGGGGAAAGGTGAGAAAAGATCAGAATAAAAGCATTTAATCTCGTTGCTTAAAGTAACGACACAAAGGTTAAAAACCAACTTTATCCTCCAGCCCCTGCACCCCCTCCTCGCTCGATCCTTCTCCACAAGGACTCGGCGAAGCAGTCAGGTCTCCTCCATCTTCAACTTCCGTCTGAGGAGCCGGGGATCGGAGGGAGAGATGGCCGACGATGAGTACAGCGTCCCGGGTGACGTGGAGGGAGTCGGGGGCCGAACGTACAGCGGGGGAACTTTCAGCGGCATCCTGCCCAATCCGTGGTCCAAACGGCGTCCGAGCACCTACAGCACGGCCAGCAGGAGTTCCCAGGTGGGCTAAACACACTTTTATACGTTTAAACAAAGACGAGATGAGGAAAGATGTCATGTGACTGAGAATGAGAACTTTTATGGTCTGGGTGAGAGTTGAGAGTTGAGGATGAGAGCTGCAGATGAGTTCAGATTCATTTCAAAAGAGGATGCATGAGTAGAATCTGGGTAAACTGGTACATGACTGTGACTTTGTATTAGATGAGATAATCTGATCGGCTGAGACAGAAAGACAGGAGACTATGATTGGAATGAGGGGAGATGAAATACAGTGAGAGGTGAGACGAGAGTTTGACAGACGGATGTAAAACACCAACATGAGGTGAACATCTGTCCCACAAAAAGTGTCGGTGGTGACAAACAGGATGAGGTCATATTTTAGTTTTGTTTTTCTGAGTTCAGACTACATCATATCGGCTCGTTTACGGTTCAGTGTCAGGCGTGCCGTCTTCATTCGCCTCATTTTTCTTGTTCTTTTTAATCTGCATTTAGAAGATGTGAATAAGAAAACCTAAATGAGAAAACCACATGGCTGACCAGCATCTTGTCAAGGGTGATATGATATACCTGGTATTGCCAAAAAAGAAGTCAAGGAAGAAGAGCTCTTTTCATTTTCATCACGGCTTTGTTTCCTTTTCTTCAAGCATCACCACGTTAACCGGTCTATTTTATTTACTTCAGTACAAGCACTGATGCCCGTTTAGAATACAATTTTTTTTATTTTTGTTTTTTCTAAATATCAAACCGGATTTGACTGATTGCAGTCTTGTTTATATAAAGTGTTTCAAAGCATCTCATTGGCAGATAGTAAGACCAGACACGAGTTGCTGGCAATACTGACTCAAAAAGGTAGAGCTCAGGATGCTCTAAACGCAGCGGTCAAAATACGCTGGTGGCCGTTTTAGTGTTTAAGAAGAGCTTTCACAGTTCGCCTGTCGGATCTGGATAACGACAGATTTACCACTAGAGGAACAGTAGGGGACGGGAGCGCGTCTTTAGTGACGGCAGGGATCTCCTCATGGGGACTGATGATTGGCCGATCAGTCGCTTTTGGCACCTGTCTCCCTGGGCTAGGCCTCTGAAACACGAATAATTAAGGGCGTAACGTGTAAATGACGATTGATTTCACCTGCTGCATTTATCAGGTCCGATCATTCGTACGCTGGGATTGGTCAGATACGAACATTGCATAAATCACACGTGGATCCAATCGTAAGATCGTTCCTGCGGTCAGATGTGTGCTCATTTCCATGTTTGTTTCATAAATAAGGGCCAATGTGAGAGACAAGGATGCTGAAGATGGCAAGAGAACAATAAGACCATAGAGAGGGTAGATGGCTGTTGTGAAGGACATAAAGGAGGATGGTGATGAGAGGGAGGCAGCTGATCTGCTGAGACGAGAAGAAAAATACTTCTTCCTCATCAGGCCTCGACAGTCTCCCTTCTCATTGTGTGATGTTGCTTCACTGGACTGGATTGTAGGTATGTTGTTTCACCTTCCAACAATTGTTTGTGGTGGGAAGTTTTAAAAAGTTCAGCTTTTCAAACGGCAGGGCCGACACGTGCAGAAACAAAAAAAAAACCTGGCTGTAGATGACTGTGGTTTTACTGAGTGTCAGACGGATTCAAACTCACTACATAGGTGTGAATCCTGCCGGACTGTCGGTGACCAACGAACAAAGTGTAGTGTGTCATGTGTATCATCCAAGTCATGGCAAGTATTTCTGACCGTATGGACTCTGACACGGTGCAGTCCGAACCCCATTCAGCCCCTGATAGATGAGATTAGCAGAGGTGAGACCAGAAGAGATGAGATTAGACTTTGAACCACAATCAGCCAAGATGCATAAAGATCTTCACACACTCTTATTTTATTCCTATATATATGTGTGTGTGTGTGTGTATGTATATATATATATATATATATATATATATATGTGTGTGTGTGTGTGTCTCCAGGTGTTTTATCCAACTCTAAACGTCAACGGGAAGCTGTTTGTTGCCATGGACCAGAATGGGGTTTCCCCACCACCACTGCAAGGGCAGCTGCCTGCCTGCACTATGGAGAAGGTCAAGGAGGAAAGTGTAAGTATAGTGTCCTGTGTGTGTGTTATGTGTGTGTGTTTGTTGTGGTGGAAAAAATGGTGGAGTGTGCAGCCATCCAACACTCAGATATGTGAATTATGAATCAGCGCTTTGCATAACTACACTCTGATATCATGGCTAAACACACACACACACACTCATATCAAGCAGCTCAGATAACAATACTGTGGTATTCCCCCCGTCTGCACACACACACACATGCATATAATCGGAGCATACATGGTGTCACTGCTGTGGCATGATGGGCTAAAGCCACACATTCCAGCTCAGGCACATAACTGAGGTACTTTTTTTTTTTGCAGTGCCAGGAAAGAACACATCAACACTAACAGAGTTTAATAAAACAGCAGTCACATGGATTATCTAATGAATTTGAATTTAATTCATTATCAAATCATAAAAACACTGATGTAGCATCTGTGTGGAGAACAAAAAATTGGTGTGTACCTGCACAATTAATTAAAAAGAAATTGAAATAACTGCTTAATTTACCATCTAATGCCATCTGTAGAGAATATGAAGTTTAATTCATGTGTTTGTTCAGACGATATGTTCTCGCTTGCTCTGACGCTCTATTTTGTAAGCAAGGACTCTGAATTTTGACAACAGTATTATGTTTCTACACATACTGTAGAATCAACCTCTAAAATAATATCTCAGTCCACTTCTGACTGAGTTTAAATAGCGAGCTTTCATCCATGTGGATACCTCGGAGAGAAAAACTGAGATTTGTACCACGGCAGTGGAGTAATCTGGTGGGAATGAAAGGTACCGACAAGTTTCGTTTTCTTTAGAAGAGGAAATGTGGATCCATTTGAGTGAATAACAAGACCCAAAGATGTGTTGTATATTCTAAAGGGACAGGGCTCTAACACAGAGCCTTGAGGTACTCCATTGGGAGAATTGATGGGATGTGGACATTTGTCCTCCCTGACACAGCAAGATTAAACCAGAAATGCATTAAATAGCTGTCTCGTGTTGTATTGACAGTAGAAAGTAGTCATTTGCACTGAACAGCATTTTAAACACATGTAAGTTGCTCAAACACCAGTTTATGGCAGATATTGCTAAAGGTCACATCACTGAAAAACACCCACAGACTCACCATTTCCCATGTTGTACATATTTTATCTGTGTTTTTGCTGCAAGGCTGCTAAAATCCAGTAGATCAGCTGTGTGCCTGCACACATACATACGTATATCCTACATTATGCCCAGCAGAGGTGATAATCAGATCACTTTCATGCTGCATGAGTCACTGAATAAACTCATGCAGAGATGGAGAGAAACCCTGCTTTTGTTTATGGGGATGTTTGGACGTGCATACAGATCTGGTAACTTGAACTGGGTGCACATTTGAGCTATGTGGGGGGAAAAATACATTAAAAAAAAGAATAAAAAATGACACATGAATTCTTGTACATGGAAGCTGAAGTATTTTTACTGATCTGAAGTCATGTGAAAAAGAAACTACCTTTTCAATTAGAAGATCTAACAGAGTGGATATAAAAATTGTATTACAATTAATTTAAAATAAAATATGTACAATTAAACTCGTACTTCCCTAAAGCTCTTTTTGATTTATCCCTAGCATTCAGTCTTCTTGCCTCCACACCTGCCATTTATTAAACAGACTCTGAGAGGCAGAGGGGCATTTTGATCTGCAATAAATCTGCAATAATGAAGACTTTTTGAAAATAAATGACCATCAAACAAATAACAATAAAAGAAAGAATAACTTAATTATCTGTATTAAAGCTATATGAAATTAAAGGAGCACCTCTGAACTTTGGAAGATTTTGGCACTTTGGCGCCCCCTGATGAAGGTTAATTCAGCATCCATCTTGCATCCTGTCTCTTCTCTGAGATCTTCTCCAGCTGGTAAAAGTCAGTCTGATGTTGGATCTTGTCTTATTTCTTCCTCTTTTCTATGTTCTCTTTCTTTTCCACACTTCGTCCAATAATGTCTTCTTGGGTTACCTTGTGGGATGGACATTTTTTGAAGTCGACCAGTCAGGCCAATTCAAATCGACTTGTCAGTGAAATTAAAAATACTTATATGTATAACTTGTGTACTCCACATATGAGCGACTGTTGGAAAAATATTGTATTTATGATATTTTAACCCCTGAAAGACTTTGTGAACTCTGAATGACTTCAGGACCAGGACTGTGTTATCAGTTGTGTTAATGTTATTGTCCTGAATGGCATTTGTGAAGAACTGTTTGCCTTCCTGCATATCTGGTTGACTCACCCTGGGGGTCCGAAACACCTCCTGGTGGGGGTGCAACACATGATCATCAAAGAGGATTGTATACTGGGATGCAACATTTGGTTTACAATGGGGTGTTGTAAATGAAGGAGGGGCTGGGTCTTTATAAAAAGCCTGTACTGACAGAAACATTTAATGCATTTTGGTCTCCCGAGCAGAGGGTTAAAATGTATTCCTTCGCGAAGTAAAACAGATTTCAACTTCTACCTGATCTGAGTGTCTGTGGTTCATCAGGAATTTTATTTCCAACAGATATACAGTAAGTTGGACTTTGGCTGGCCCATTCCAAACTTAATTTTCTTGACCAATGTGGCTGTACATTGATTTAGCTGCATTCTATGTACAAAACAGAGTCCTTAATGTTTTGAATCAGTATCTGGCTGTAGTCCTCTTCTCCAAGAATTGCTCAAAGTCAGGGTCACCTTGATGAATCTGATTAAATTCAGGCACTACGATCTCAAGCCACACACCCCAGAAGACTCTGCACAAGGTTAATCTCCATGGAAGCTGACCACAGAAGTCCAATTTAGCCAGGCTGGCACACTAAAGCTCACCTTGCTTTGGCAAAAATTCTCTTCAATGGAGACTGAAAGAATTTTTTTTGCTGTGTGTAACTTTGATTCTTTTTTAAAAATGTTGATGGTTTGGGTTTCTTATACATCAAACCAGCTGAAAGAAACAGGACTGACAAGGAGCCCCGGGGTGGGTCTCCTCATGCTGCCAGCATCTGAACAAATAAAATAGCACTTGAACACACCACAAAGACAAATTCCAACAGTTACTGACAATGTTCAGTCTGTGCCTGTTGCAAGAAGACATAGCTCGCCAGTGCAGAAAAGATATACTTCATACATTAAGATAAAACGGCAAGCAGTCAAGTCAAACAAAGCTGGTCTCTTTTGAGTTGGGAATAACTGTTGGTCTTTAGTTTCTTCACTCCACATGAACACATTTTTGTGATAAGTGTTGTTTGTTTGGAGAAATGAAGATGATAAAATAGAACAGATTGTGTGTGACATGTTGAAATGTTTTGTTGTCACATCTATTCTTGTGCAATCACTATGCTTAACAGTCAATCAGAGTGAGCTCTCTCAACAACAACTGTGACGGCAGATCTGAAAGTTAAATAAGATGAAAAAAGAAATTCAGTGGTTGGCCTGGTGTCTGAGGCCCCACACCTGCAGCAGACATTGCTCAGAGTGCTTTCAGTTTGAAGAGTTTGGGAGAATTTCCAGTGGATACGCCTCAGTTAAAATGAATCAGAAGAGGGCAATCATAAGAAGAAATGTTTACTTACTCTCTTCAGTTATGGGATTGCAGAACATGTTGCAATGCAGTCAATGGTCCTATGCAGCACACCATGAGGATCCAATGTGTGTACTGTAACTGTGTGATGCAACTGAACGAATAGAATATATGAATAATAAATTATTTTGTATAATTACTGCACAGCCCTGCTTAAAAGAAAAGAAAAATCACTTTTTGGCATTTAATCATGTGGTTTAATGATACAAAAGTTTTGCCCGTTGCAAAATAAAGAGAAGCATCCATCATTCAGTGTGGTCGTGGGAAGGTAATTCTTTGTTCTGTTTTTCACCAAAGCACGATGCAACCCTGTCAATGTGAATGGCAACATGAATAAAGCAAGCCACATTAAGATTCTCTTGGAAAAACAGCCAGCAGCATGCAAGAAAACTTTGCCTAAGGCAGCGTTTGCCCCTGCAATCAGATAATGCAAGATATACAATTTAAATGTTCAAGAAATGATAAACACAATAAAAACAATACCAGTATTCCAGAGTGGCCCAATCAATGATCAGACATAAACATTACTTTACCCAGTAAGTTCAGCTTAGACATCTGCACCAGATGATCATGTAAATATTCACTACTATTCAGATTTCAAGTAATAATTAATTAAATAATTTAGTAAATGGAGGGCAAAGGAAACAGTCGTGTATATCATTACTTACATTGTATTCAACACAGTGAAGTATTATTTTAAGTATTGGAGAAGGCTATGAGCTTTCTTACATCACCTCAGGCAGAGATACAAAGACTAAAAAACAAAAGAGAGATTGTACAACTGGGAGGAGGGTGTCAAAATGTTGCTTATATTTCATTTAAATGTAAATTGTTAGCGTCAGCTCTATGCTTAATGTCAAGTCCTTTTAGGACAACAGGCAATGCTTAATGCATCTTTTGTTTCCATTATGAGATTTTATCCATTTAAAAACCATTTGACTCACAAAGAAAATGTCTGTTTTTGGAACTTTTGATGTGCAGTACCTGACCTTAAAAGGCAAACACTTTCAGATTTGTATTCATTATTACAGATACTGAATTAATCATATTTTTTCAGGAGGACTTCACTGCAGCTTTTCTAATGCATAATTAGTGTCATATTTTCAATTTTCTATCAGCTGTGCTGCATAGAGTAGTTTAGATTTTGGATTCTAGTATAATAGGGTGGAAGAAATTACAACACTCCAAGGATACACACAGATTTAGAGGTGTTTGGCCGGCAGTGCATCCCCTCATGTCTACCCTTCACAGACTGTTAAAAAGTCAATGAGATGTTGAATTCTGACCAGGTTAATCCAATAATATGAGCTCCTTCACAACCAGAATACCAAATTTATAAAGGAGTTTTAATTTCTAATGAAGCACGACAGAATCTGCAAAATATTACATTGCTGCATCATCATACCCCAATACAAATTCTTCAATTCCTGCAGGTTTGTTGTTGCATATCCAACACTGGTTGATGTTTTATTAACTTTGTGTGTACAGTATGTAAATGGATTAATCTGCACATGATTTAGCATCACTGGAGTGAGGTAATTGAGTATGTTGAGATAATATGAAGGGACAGCTGGTATTAATTGCGCATTAGTTCAGAACTAAAATTACTCCACCTACTTGTGACCTGTTCATCATACTGGTAAATCCCTGACCTGAATGCGTTAACACAGTTTTGTTACTCTCTCTTAAATAAAGCAGTATGTATCCCACACAAGAGTAACCCCCTGCTTTCTTTACACACTCTATATAAACATGTCAGTAAAACAAAGAGTCATAGGTTTTTTGTCAGCTAACGAATGAAGCTACAGATAGAAAGCTGGCATATGGTGTATTTTGCTTGAACGTGAACCACAGAGAAAAAGGACATTTCAGTCTCGAGCATCTACAGACTCACCTTCAAAATTCTCTTTCTTCCCAGAGTATTGAAACAGGATTTATTGAAATTCTTTCTCTCTTTTTACTTTGGAGCCTCATCTGGTCTGGTTTCATGAGTTTAATCCATCAGACACAATCAGTTCTTAGCAAAGATCTGCTCTTGGCAGCTGATGCTTCAAAATTTTGCCTTTGTTGAGCTTTTATGTCAGCCTTTGACACAATAAACCAGGGGATTCAAACCATTTTGGGAACCTTTAAAAGAATGGATTCACACACCAGCGGGGATGAATTAGAATGAGTTTGTTTTGTTTTTTTCTTTCTCCAGCACTTTTATTAAGGTTCTGGCATCCATGACATTATGTTCAGATTTAGGCTACTTATTTAACAATTAGGTCTTTAAATTTTCAAAACATAACTTTGCACATTTTGAAACACAACCCAACAAACATGGAAAAAAAGGTGATTGGTGGGTAGGTGGGGGGTATTAAATTAAATACAGTTATGCATTGTAATTGTAAATGTAATTAAGTTGCACCCCTCTGGGCAGTCCATTTTTATTATCCAAACCAGAGGGGTCCACGTTGCTTTAAACTGGCTACCTTAATAAATTCAAGAAACTGCTATCAAGGGTTAGTTTAAGTTCATTTTTTCAGAGGGAGTATTCTCAATACCTCCCCGTACTTATTCTCCAACATAGCTATCATAGTTTCAGTTTTATTTTAAGTGGAAATTGTCTGTTATCTATCTCAGTTGTCATGAAGGTAAATTTGACCTATTAAACCTAAAATGTTTTTTGTACACGCTGAAATAGATAACGTTTTCATCTTGGAGTCAGATATTTTTGTGTGATAACCTATTTCAAAATTCATTACCAGGCTGTAAACATGTTTATTTCTGCTGTAAATTTGGCCTTTTTAAACATGGGAGTATATGGGGATTGAATCCCTATTGGAGCTATAGCCCCAAGCAGATTAGGGGTGAACTGCAATTTTTAGCACTTCCATATAAACTTTACATTTCTCCGCCGGAGGATTCCGCTTGTGCCTAGCATAGCATAGTTCAGTGTTTCTCAGTTCTAGTCATCAGGACCCATTGCCCTGCATGTTTTGGATATTTCCGTGCTCCAACACATCTGAATCAATTGGTTGGACCTCCTCAACATGTTGTCATCAAGTTATTTGCAAGCCTGATGACAAGCTATTAATTCTATCCACGCTGAAGCAGAGAAACATCTAAAACATGCAGACATGCAGGGGATGCAGTGGGTCTTGAGGACTAAGATTGATAAAAACAGGCATAGCTAAACAGAATCAGAGTAAACAAGGAGGGCCTGTGTCAGCTGCTGGCTGGAGGAAATGTTTGCTAGGCTGATTATCATATTCATAGATCTACACTGACTTCTCCTTTTTCTTTTTCCTCTTTTTTTGTGCCAATAACTTTAAAAAGTACCATTCTGAGACATATGAACTTCAAAAGGGATTTATACTGCTGGAGTGGGACTTTAAGAGTAGTTTTTCTTCAAGAAATCTTGAAGATGCATAAGCATTCTGATCAGTTTAGCATAGTGGTGTAGCTTGCACTGTCAGCTGGGATTGCAAGGATATTTTTGGAAAAGTAGCAGCTTCAAATCTAGTCCCAATCAAAGCAGATATGTGTGTTGGAACCAAGGTAAAACCTATCCTGGAAAGTCTGTCCTCAGTGTGTGCACTTCAAGTTTCCATCACACATATCTGTATGTTGCATAAAATTAAGACATGAAGATTCACATTTTCTCTCCTTAGTGGATGAATATGAGACAAAAATGGGGGGTACATGCTTCATGCTGCATAATAAAATGAACTATATCTTAAAATCTTACGGAAAAAAACACACACAAAAAAGCAGAACAACAGTAGCCTACATGTATGAATGGAGAGGGATTTTCAGAAGCAGAAGCACTTTGTCATGGTGAAAGAAATAAATCAGTTTTATTGTTCTTGCAGCTTTCCTTGTCAGAGCTGTCTCAATGCATGAAATTATACCACATTCATACCCAGAGCACAACAAGCTAGTGTACATGTAGTGCCACAAATACTGAGATTATAAGTTTGAGGCTTACATATGTCAAATAATTTTTGGTATTACCTGGACAACACTAATTCTTAATAATCACACTTACAAAGTATGCCTCAGACAAGATACTTTACAGAATTCTTGACAACTATAAACATCTCGACACATTTCTTGGTGAAGCTTCCTGCAGCTGTCAGTATTGTCTTCTACTCTTACAGCTGCATTCAGGCTCATCTTGTGTTGATGGAAAACTGTTCTCTTAGTTAATTTAGATCAGGACTCATTGCTGACAGTTTACAACAATCCATATTTTCCTTCTCTGGCTTTTTAAGGTCGTTGCTCAGCCAAAAGTCCTACGTCTTCATATCAAACAGTTTGGTCTTTGTTACCAGAGGCAGCGAAGCATTCCCCAAAGCATGATAAATATGTCTGGGTGTAGATGTGATGACTGACCATTCTGACTATGTTATAACAGCGGAGACTGTGGTGATTCTGAATTCTTTTTTAGTTTTTTAAGCTTAGTTTAAAATGATCAGGTTTTATAATTCCTATTTAAGATCCTAAATATATTTTGTGCTTAGTGTTTGTGTCTGAGTGTTTCTATTCCCACTGACCTGATCTGCTGTGTTGGCCAGGACCCAGTTGAAAGTTTTCATTCTCTGATTAAATAAAAGTTAACTGACAGAACCTCAAACATGTTTTCTGTAGGTAAACATGTTGGAGATGTAGGTATGATGTTTTTTTCCTTACATGCCTTATCTTATTTACGGGTACCTTAAATAAACTGATGCACTGTGTTCCCATTCTATTCTGGCTTCTTCTGTACAAAGAACCTTATCCCAGAGGGACTGTGGCTTATCTTTAGAAGTTTTTAAAACATAAGTCTTGCCTTTCAGTACTTTTCTTTCAGTAGGTGGGTTCTTCTTAGGGTTTCCTTATTACTCTTTACTTGGTGCGGTGGGCCGCATATGATAAGTAGCATATTGTAGGCTGATTCTCTTTAGATATCAACACTTATAAATCTATCTCACTGAGTTTCTGCTCAGCTCAATGTCATTTTAATGTCTTAATAGTTTTGGGATCATAAAACCTTTTTAAAAAAAATTGCAAACAGCTGAAATAGGTATTGTAAGATGTTTGACTCCTGAATTGAAACCTGTGAAAGCCAAATGAACCCTGGTGAGGTGTACTTGCAGTGCGAAAGCAAGCGGACCATCAAGTGAAACAAGAGTGGAAGTGATGTAGCAGGGTCCTAGCACAACATTTCTGATATGTCGCTGCCTTTCCTGCTCATACTGGACATATTTTTGTGAATACCACATAGATTTGAACATCAATGTAAACCCCAGGACTACTTCCTGTATTTAGTTGCTGCAAACGAGCCAATCAATGAGCCGTTTTTATTTTTTTTTATTGCCTCAGAATATTTCAGGATTCCCCACCCACTGAACAGTCCCCCACACTATCCTAGTCCTGAGTTTATTGTTGTTATTTAGATAGATGGTTAAGCCACACTCTTGACCTGCCGCTCTACTGGTGATCACCAGGTTTTTCTCAGTTCAGTTAATTTCAAATTGTTATGAATTGATATCAATCCTTTTTACCTTCTTTTATATACTTATGCTCCTATTTCTATTTCTTTCTAGCCTTTAATCCTTATAAATCTCTTTTCTTGCCTGCCCAAGGGACCGCAGATGGAAACTAGCTAGAAAAGCTATAATCTTGTGCAATGCATCTCTGCTCAGTCTGGCCTGATTTAATGTTTTTACTGTACATGGTCGCTGAAAAAATTAACTATTAAAAAAAAGAGAATGAATAAATGGGGGGAAAGTTTGCTAGAAATCACAGCTGTCATAAAGTTATACTTTCACAACTCTCAAAACCCATGTCAAATGTGAGCTTGTCAGCAGAATCAAGCTACCATACTTAAAATAAAGACAAAAAACAAAAAAAACACCAGCAGGCAGACTCAACATCTGCTCACACAGCAAAGAAATTATACAAAGGCATCATCATGAAAGATTAATAATATTTGATAGCAGAAGCAATGAAATTAAAAATAAGTTTAAAAGTTGATCATCATCATTAAGAACGAAGAAAATGTGACATAAATGAGAATTTTACAGTCCAGCGGTGCAAATGCTATCACACAACATCATGATGAGTGAAGATGATGAACAATAATGGCAGTGATCTCTGCGCAGCGTCTGATGATAATGTTACAACAAAATGGTAAATGGGCTACATCAGAGAGCATATCAAGTCTGCCAGATGCTGCCTGTTGATATGTTTATAAAGCTCTTAAGAATGTCATACCCTTTTACAGGATTTTATTTTGGATTTCAAATAGTACGCCATGTTTAATATACATTATAGGCCCTGATTTGCTCCTTTGTGCTGGAAAAATCCATGTATTTTCAAATAGTTTTTTATATTAACAGAAATCAAAACTGAGAAGTCATTCAAATGTGCAAGATTCCACAAAACCTTGTGCTCTGGTAAGGATCATATTGCTGGATCAAATGCTCCAGAGCTCTGACTAAATGTTCTTTTTGACTCCCCGAGGAAGATTTGTATGCAGAAACACAAGTATTATAGCTCAAGATGACCTTAAGACAGGGCAAGGCAAGTTTATTTGTATCGCACATTTTCAGGTTCAAGACAATTCAAAGTGCTTTACATAAAACATTAAAAGCATTACAGATAAAAAACAGCTAGAATTACAATAAAATAATTTAAACAGTATGAGAATAGATACATATTAAACTGTTTAAGAGTGCCCTGCATGTTTTTGATACTCAAGTCTCTCACTAAATGGCTCTTGTTTTTCAGGAGATTACTATCTTTTGGTTAACAATTTCACATCACATCACACTAGTATTACACTAGTATTATAGTACGACCCCGGATAAGCAGCAGAGGATGGATGGATGGACTAGTAATAAAGCTCTTCTTGAGTTTAGTCAATAACAAGAATGATTTAGTATTAGTTTTAATTAGCAAAAAGTGAATGTGGAAAATGATGCCTTTATGGTTGCAGGCATGGGAACGGAGAGCCCCTTCATCTCTACACAAAGGCTTTTCGACTCATTCCAGATTTTCACTTAGCAATGAAAAGGACTTACTTTGTTTAAAGTGCAGCCTTTTTCCAATTTCAGAAATGAAATGCGTAACCTTTTCAAATGCCTGTCCATTACTTTTCTCGAAACCGCATCCCACACACACCACTGACAGATCTTTTTAGATTACATCTGTTCACCTCCTGCAGGGGACAGCTTGTTGGCTGTCATGCAGGCCACGCAATTCTACTGGTATAAAAAGACATTTGGACAACAAATTAATCTGCCTTGTTTTTTATTTTTATTTTTTTCTTGTAGATCAAGAATTCAGTCACTTTGTTCACACTTCAATATACTGGCTCTCTCTTCCAATATGCTGCTGGATTATCTTCTTGCAAACACATCCTCATGCATCACATTCCTAAATTCAATGAACATTACCATGCTGCCCATGCTGTGCCAGTAACATCTGTTTTAATTGAGCTTGTCCAGATTTTCAGCTTGAAATTGTATTTATTTTCACTCTTGGGATTTCTCCATTCGAGCTTTAAGTAACTAAAAGAAATCTGTGAGGCTGATCCAAGGTTAATCCTTGTATATTTCCATCAATACAAAGTTTCTTATTCCTTCATTTATTCATATTTAAAAACCTTTGAACCTTCAGATATCAGCAAGATGTACATATAGTTTGTAAGGACGAAAGGACAGGTTTCAGCTGCAATGAATGACGTCGACGCAATAAATGAAAGTCTTCAATGGCAAACAGAGCTGAAGATTAAGGCTACATCCACACAGTGACTGAATTAGATTTTTTCAGAAAATATTTCTATATAGACAGAATTATTTAAAGAAATGTGTGCATCCATACAAAACCACTGACAAGGCTGTGGTATATATGCTAGGCCTGTAGCTCTGTAACACTCCCACAGAAATACACCAAAAACAGACTAAGACATGGAGCATGCACATAAAGTTGTATGATATAAACAAACATACCAACAAGAAGAATCAGGAGAATGGATCTAAAAACAGAAACATTTCTAAGGAAGTTCTACAGACTTTACTGTAATAGTCATATCATGGTCAGTAGCTTCTGCAGCATGAACGTAATACTATAATCCGCCATTGTTGTAGCTGTCGGCAGAGTTGGTGCATGCGGGTTGCGAATGGGCTAAAGCAGGGGTGCCCAAACTTTTCCCCTCCAGGAGCCAAAGGGAAAATGTGCCAGTGAGCCACAGGCCAAACAGAGTGATTTTAAGGGTGAAACACAAATAAATGTAAATCATAGTTCTTTGAATAATTGTATTCTTTTCCATCAGTGCAAACAACACGCTTCATAAAAAACATCAACATGGCAAAATAACAATAGAGTTTAGTTAGACGGACAACAAACCAAATAAAGTGCAAAATGTCAACAACAACAAACAATGCATGTTCAACAAGGCAAATTGCTAAATCAACTGTCAAACCTGCTATACTGGTTGAAGGAGTTGGCTCTGTTTACATCATCTTCCACAGACTGAAAGTTCCTCAGATTCAACAACGTCATAGCTCAGGGATCAGCAGCTCCGGACCTCTTGAGTCAGTGTCCTGCAGGCTTTCGTTGTTTCCCTGCTGCAACACGTCTAAATCAAATAGGCCTAAAGGGTCGTTAAGAGGCTTATGCAGAACTTGACAACAAGCTGTTGGGGAACCATTTCATTTGAACCAGGTGTATTGCAGCAGGGAAACACTGAAAACCTGCAGGACACTGACCCAAGAGGTCCAGAGTTTGTGATCCCTATCATAGCCCTACCTCTCCTTTAACCCAATCTGACTTTAAGATTCAAAATGTTTATATTCCATTTTAAAGTCTTTCTTATCGTCATTTCTTGAATGTGTGTAAACATTTAAACATATTATACAGCCTATATTTTGAAATTCCGTTTTTTTTTTCAATTATATTCATTTCCATAAAGAAAAACTGATTTAGCTTCAACACACTCATGCTCAGTAATATTTATTACATGATATGTCAACTAGAAGAATGTTACACCATTTAGGACTTGCCACAACATGATTGTTTTTTCTTTAATGTCTCGTGTCTGAAGCATTATGCAGATCTTTTTAAAACAGCAGTCGTAACAAAGATTTGCAGTAAATGTTTCGAATGAGGAAAACTAGCTGACAAATGAACAACAGTTTTTAACATACACATAGTCCCAGTGTTATGATAAGGGAACGTGACTTCATGGCTCCCAAACAATGTTATATTTTTATTCCTGGGAAGATTGTGGGTACATGGAGCTATTTGTTTCTTTCTTCTACCAAAGATTACTTATTTTTTATTACGTATAACAAGCTTAGATTCAAAAAATGAATTCATCCCCAGGCGCACAGACTCCCTGTTGATTGTTTCCATCACATTACTGTGAAAAATACAACAGACTGAAATAATGAACAGCTGATAGTGTCAAAAAGTGACTGTACTCAGAATGTGCTCACTCTAAAAGGTGGATTTGTTGTTAAAGGATGTATATCATTTTTCCTGTATGAACATGGAAATCTGATTTTCTTCATCCTTTTATTACCTCTGTTCATCTGTGCAATTCAATGATCCCAGACGGGTAAATACAGGACAGTGAAATGATTACAAAGGCTGCAGAAATCTGACTTAGCCACATCATCTTGTTGTGTACAAAGTTTCTGCTTAGTGTGGCAGGACAAAGGAGGGCTCAAGCAGGGTTTGAACCCCAAACCTCCTGGGTGAGGGTCATTCGCACAGGTCAGTCAGCCAAAGGGATATCCCTGTGGCCAAGTAGCCAAGTAGGCATAGTGACAGGATCTCAACTGTCGCTGTAAATGAAAGATTTTTAACCAATCATCATATGATGTTTTGACAGAAAATGATCAAAATCTTTGCAGCAAGAGTTGCAGTCTTTTAGAGCAAATGAAAGAGAATGAAATGATGGGACGTATAAAGAAAAACTCCCCTGTTGTTCACGTTTTATGAGAGTTTCCGTTTATAAGGAGACATGGGAACGATTTTTAAGAATAAGTGATCACTAGAACCTTCTGCTGTCTTATAGCCAAGGGAACTAGTTACGTTTGTGTTCTGCATCTTAAGCTTGTTTCATGGAAGCAACAGCTACTCATTTTATTACAACTATGCGCAACGCATCCATGTTCATCTGATCTGCATGGTTCATGGCAATTTTTCTAAAGTTTGCTTCAAATTTGCATAAAAATTGGCCACAAGTACATATATTGGTTTGGTGAAGGGGGAGGACAGAGAACTGGGATGCTGCTAGTGCAGAGACCAAAGTGAAAAAGAGGATGATTGGACCTGAAAAAACTCCCATGAATCCACACGGACTGCCTGGAGCCGCCCAGTGTGATTCTGGAAAGACTCTCAAGAAGTCAAGACATATAAATCAAACTTAAAACTTCAGACTTGTTCCTGGTGTTTGTATCTGGCAACATCAAGTCTAACCCATCACAGTTTTGACTTCATTAGAAAAGGGTTAAAGTCATCAGCCAGGAGGCAGCAGGCAGCTTGTTTGAGAAGAAGACTGCAGAGAACATCTCTGAACCTCAGCAGGAGTTTTACTAAACCACTTATGAGGCCACACTAGCTACCTCGAGTCAATTCCCCTATATCTTTTCCAGTCATGCTTTCCTCACCTGCCAGTATTGTGGAGGACCTCGGTTACAACCTCTTCACCCCTCCATGGCTCAGCAGGCTCTCTGTAACAACCTCTTCCTTCATGTTCAACACATCAAGGCCAACACCCCAAAACTGCCTTTTTTTAGTTTTTGTTACTAAAACAAGCATGTTTACTCTTTTTACAGGAGTGCATAAATGCAATAGGACAGGATGGTATTTGTGTGACTTCCTAAGAAAAAGCATTTACTCTTTTGCATCATTATAACAGCAGTTAACAGCTTTAACCAGCAAGGCTGTCAGTATGCTGCTGGCCACAGAGCAGATGGATAAAATGAACTGTACTGCCTTTTTTTTATCTGCTGGTTGGTGCCCCTGTCAGTCTGGGAGACTCCCTCTGAGACACATAACTTATTTTAAAACTTATTTTGGGGCTGTGCTCACTCCTGCCGCTCCAAACATACTTAGCAAAAGCTTGCAGGTCTTTTCAGGTGTCACGTTTTCAGCTTCGTGGATCAAATCTAAAACTGATAAATACATGCATCTGTTGATTGCCGATGGCACCATAGTGGGCAGGTTTGGTCTGAAGTATGAGGCATTTGAATGAATGTTCATTTATTTATTTTTCTTGCGGTGAATCCACCTTTATGTCCCCATTCCCGTCAGTCTCATTTGCCTCACCCTTTTGTTTTTCTATTCCATCATTCTCTTTTTCAGATCCCAAAGTGGTCCGATGACTGTGAGACTAGATGAACATTAGATTTTGATCCCTAAAACAAAAGGGGGCCTTACCTATACAAACTGGGGGGTCAGGACTAAGAGGTGGAATTGGGAAAGACCCTATGGTGACATTAACATCTATCTAGAAAAGTACAAATATAACTTAACTTGTGGAAACATCCCTATAGCTGTTAATTGGGAGCCCTCTCCAGGAAAATACGTTGATACTGAACAACTGCAAATATGTGCAAATATCTACGTATCTTGTGAAGAAAATGTTGTAAATGCAAAGGAAAGAGGGGAAAAGCCCAACAACAGTACTTACAAGGGTTGAATCCGTATTATTGAAGGTAAAATAAGAAAAACTCTTTCCTGTTGAGTTAAAGACTGGTCTGTCAAATGGAAGAGCATATGTTTGATGCATCCACCGCTCAGGTCTGTCTCTGATATTGCTCCATTTATTGGCTGAAAAAGCTGATGCTTGAATGTGGCCTGAAAATTTAGCTTGTATTTGTCCCAAATGTTAAAAAAAGACACATAAAATAGCTAAGGAAGACGTTAACCCTATAAAGCCAAACATATCATATTTGATATATATAGTTTTTCTGAGACATTTTGTATCACTTTATGGTCAAAACTTTGCTCAAAACCCTGCAGTATACAATAGGATACTTGTCTTCTGCCCCCTAATAGATACCAGGAAGCATAAGACTACACTACAATAATTTTGACATGTCACACGGTAATGAATGGTAGATTTACCAAAAAAAAAATAAAAGTAAATTTTTTCCACAATTTCTTAAATGGCCAAATAAAGACTTCAGATTTCAAAAATTGGACTTTCTCCCCAGTGTTTCTTGGGTTGGGCTTTAATATTTAAAAACTTAACATATCTACATACATCTATGGTTTACTGGAACTGCCGTATTAAATGGACTAAAAATGGTCCATCTCTAAATCAACACCTAGAAGGGAACAAAACAACAACAAGCATCTTAATGAGATGATGTAAGCATTTCGGCAAACTTGTTTTTTCTTTCTATGTTATGCACAGAAAAATATGGATTTTACTCTTTACAAATCATTGTATATCTAGTCCTTGGCATTCAGATGTTCAAATGTTTTTTTAAATTGTAAATGAGTTTGCTTTTTAAAGCTTTACTGGATAGAAACATTTGACATTGAAATGTTTTGTGTAGAACATGACTGCCTCTAGACGTGTGAAAAAAACACACAACAAACCATAAACAAGTTAGTGACCTTAAACTTTCTCGCTGACTTTTTGTCATTTGAAAATCTAAACCAAAAATCCTGGAATGTTGTGTTTTATTTCAAGCCAAGAGGCTGAACAAACAGGATTAACCTGGACATCACTGCATGCAGCTTTACGGTATGTAATTTGAGGCACGATAAGATCAAGTATGTATTCAATAATGCAGTAAGATATGATCACAATTTACGCTGAACTTAGTAGCAGACATATCAAAGACATCCAGCGGTTTCAGAAGAATACTATAACTCATCTGGGTTTGATTATTTACTCTTTTAGTGCTGATTCTAGTTTCAATCACATCCCGGGGGAAATATCGGGTTCTTTATCTACTGAATGCTCCACAATCAGCTTGTCGCCAACTGTTCGGTGCAATGTGGATTTTCAGCTTTGTTACTGAAGATAGCTGCCTGCGGTGGCTGAATCCTCCATGAGAGAGGTGAAAGAGATCCAAAACAGGGAAGTTGAGGACAGAACAGCAAAGCACTGGCATTGATTTCCACTTGCTTTTATAATTTATAAGAATATCATTTACACGACACTTTTACAGAAATCTATTTTCTTGAAGGACACGTTGGGCCTGTGACAATGTGATTGTGCATAGTCTCTGTGGGCATAGCACGTTTGCTTGTGTGTGTTTCTGTGTGTTTTTTTTACGCCTTTCTGTGGGCTTATGGGAGTTAAACAATAAAAATATGAATTTACATAATTTCAGATGCAGCCCTGCCGTCTGGGAGGTTTGCACTTGGGCAGCAGTTTGATAAATTACCCCAATGCCATCTTAAATTTTGGCTTACTGCATGACTTTCCATATTGATCTGGCCCAGAAATATTTTGCAGTGTGCTAAAGGAAAATATATTTTCTGGTTCTCTGACGTTTTGAGCAGCAGTGAAATGGAGAGAAAATTGTGTTTGGTTTCCCTGGCTCTGGCTCAGCTCCTTGATGTAAGGAGATTTGAAAAAGAAAAAGAAAATAGCACACCCATGAAGGCAGGTCTGCAGAAATTAAAAATTTAATTAGAATAGCTCAGTAGTCTGGTATGATCGGATTTTCCTTTTTCCTACAGTACATCTTGCAGTCTTTTCTCCAGTGTATCCATCTTTATGCAGGACACAGATTGGCACACATGACTGAAAAGGTCTACAGAGCCATATGCCCTAGCTTTCATAGCAAATGTCACTCGCATCACTCCTGATGTCAGTTCTGCTTTTAGAAAACCACTTTCTTTGCTTTGGTAATTCATGTCTTTTCATAATTTTCTTACATCACTGACCACAGCATACTCTAATACAATACTATAAGTGATAATTACCTTCCTTTTCTTTCTGCCTGTCATACTCAGAAACATGTTAAGAATTGTTAAAATGTACTTTAGGTGGGAGCAGTAAAAGGATGGATAATTATTTTCTTGTCAGGTTACCCTAAAAATGCATTAAAAAAAACGTCTGACATTCAAAATGAGGCCATTATTGGGCCCAATAATAGATCTGATGTATGTTCTGCTGCCTAATACTTCTGTTCCTACTGCTGAATAGAAAAGAGGATTGCAGGAACTTGCTTGAGTTTTGGAAACTTTACAATAGGTGAGAGGGGGAAGAGTGGGAGACAAAAATGTTGCCACAAGGTATCTTTAAGCCAAACAATTATTTTTTTTTACTATCAAAGTTTCTTTTACACAGGAAGAAGGTACTTCCTGCAAATGCCTCTTTAGGGGGTGCAGCATGTAGAGGAGTAAGCATATAAATGTTTAGTTTAGTTTTGTGTGCCAATGTTTGCTCATGCTCTGTGCCTGTGTTTGTTTTCTGTCTCAACACAGCCGTGCTACGAGCGGGTAAAAGACTGGCTTAATGAGAACCTGGTGGCACTTTGGATCTTTGCTTTATGCACAGCACTTACTCAGGTAAGTACAACTGTGAAGATATTTGAAAAAATGTTCTCTCCTTTTAGCGGTTACAAACCCAAAGCCTTGATATTTACAGCCTCTGAAGAAGGTTCTGCATTTGACATAAATAAGTTTCACACTGTCACAGCAAACAGTGAAGGCAGGCATTATTTGGACAGCCTCTTGTGTTACCGCTGAGGACCACATAGAGGGGCTTGACTTTCCATAAAATTCTTTTATCTCCCCTCCAGCCGAGCGATACATGATGTGCTTCCATAATGTGAGAGGAGAAACACACTTTGCGCCTGAAAACATCAATTGCACAGGAATCCCGTGATGCCCCAAGCTGAATTTTTAGTCAGTGCCCTTTTTGAAAATCTTACATGCATATAAATGAAAACCACAAAGAACATGTAATGACTGCCAGGCTTATCTCAAACCTCTGTGGTGTTTGCCAGCTGAGTTACAGCCTCATATTAACCTGCTATCATTGATACTATACAAAAACTGTAATTTTACCAAAACTACTTGAGTCTCTTACATAAGCATGTTATATGTCTTTCAATTCTGATGTAAACATGTTGTGATACTTGATGTTAAACTCTGCCTTACTAACTTACCATAAATATTACATCAGAAATATTCTATTAAGTTAAGAAACCAAAACCACAAGGTTTAGTTCATTGTTTTCAATGCAAAGACTAAACTTTAGTGGGCATTCGTGGTGCCTTTCAACCCAGTTTCATGGGAAAACCTAATGTAGAGTCACCACTCATATGTGTCCACACCAGCCCTTCAGAATCTAAACCTATTTCGTTTGCTGGAAAAGTCTGGGTTGTTTGGGGAGGTGTGAATGTGCAACCCAACACTGATTCGCCTAAAAACATAGGTCTGGGTTTGCTCCTAGTGAACCAAATGCAAGAAGACTTCACTTAATGTGGCGGAAACAGAAGCTGCCCTACATTAACCAATCAAGTCAAGTTATTTATTTATTGTCCCTAATGGGAAACTTGGATTACAGACAGGTCCTCAAAAGAAAAAAAAACAAAACATTACAACGTGAAATGAAATCTTCACTCACAAACAAAAACAGAACTTTCCATTAAAATCAGAAAATGAAAAGTACTGAAATAAAAAAACACTGAAACAGAATCAAAGACAGTACCCAAAATGTGATGATTTAATAAAATCACAAAAAAGAAGATCATTGTGCACCTATTTAAGAAAGCTATTGCACAGAGAACAGAAGAGTTTTTATTCTGTTACTCTTGTCTGGTTCTGTATCTACTGCGTGAGGGAAGCAGTTCAAATTCTTCATGTCGAGAGCGATTCCAGTTTCCTACTATAGCTCTGGCTTTCTTCACTACCCGCTGCTTATACACAGCAGAGAGTGAGCTCTGTGGGAGGCCAATTATTATTTCACTGGCCACCTTCCCCACCCTGCCGAACTAAGCAGAATGTTTGATTGTAACATTTCCAAAACCAGAAAATAGAAGAAAATGTTAAAACTAATTCAATAAAGGACTTATAAATGAGCGAGTTTTCTTGTTCTCTTGTCATTGTTCAGTAATTCTTGATGACTCACCGCCTCCGGCAAGGAAGAGGATCCGTTATTCAAAAGGTTTTGTTTGTTTGATTAAGTGCAGTTTGAAAGAAAACGGCAAGAAAATGGCAACCCCCAATTGAACCGAGTTCCCAATCATACCAAGTCTAATGAACCATTAGGTGTGAATGCACCCAATAATAACACTAAAGGAACATATTATTTCTCCTTTATTTTCAGACAGGCACAAATCGACTGTAGCATCACATTTAACAGGGAAAAAAGTTCCGATTTGGAGGTTAGAGGGTTTAAGGAGATTTGGAGTCGAGTTTAAGTTCTGTCCTGACCTCTGGTGTTTTTATAAGTTTTACACATTGCAGACTGGTCGGCTAAGATGATGAAACATCATGGCTCTCATTAAAACTGACCCTATAATAAAGTAATACACAGTAATGCATGTGTATTCCTTTTTAAGTTTATTTAACAGCAAGCCATGAATCTGGGCTGATTTAGGTACGCATCAGTCTTTAAAGTAAGCATATTGCACACATGTGCTTTAGAAAGACAAAAAAATGACTTCATGGTGGTGTGAAAATGAGTTCCTGCACCTGCACCATGAAAATGTTCAGAAAAACAAAGGATCTGTGTATCTTTGTAGTAGCCTACTATATGACTAAAAGGAAATCCAGTGTTTCTTTTCATTTACAGAAAGAGCATTTCTACACACCCACAGCAAATCAACTATACTATCATAAGGAACTAGAAGGTCCACACAGAGCTTCATGCACACCATCTGATCAGAATATATGGAAGCAAGATCAGACCCATTTTACAAGGAAAAGAATAATGCAATCACACTCTACGTTAAAGCACATAAGATGATAAAAATCTATGTCTGCAGTTGAAAGCGTGCTGTTACACCTAGTCCAAGTATCGCTTCACATGCATGCAGGAACAAGAAATGAAAAACGAGTTACGTATACAACAGGAGATTGATTTAAATGTTTTCAGAAAAATCCTCCAGCAACCAGTTAGAAGTGGGAAACTGTGGCATGAGAATGAGAAGGGTTTATTTTCCCATCTATCAGTGTTTCCCCATAACTTTGACCTCCAAACCCAGTTCAGGCTGTATGGGAATAAAACTGGAGGCACTGACATGAAAATGTTTAACTCTGTGTTAGAGATCAGGGTGAAGCGGCTATGAGATGTAATGCAGTTAAAATGTAAGTTCCCAATGAAAAATGAATGAAATTGAACTGTTCAAGGACAATTCTTTAAAAAAAAAAGAAAGAAAGAACTTTTTTCACATGATCAGAAAACCAAGAGTCTTCCATTGATGCAAAAATATTAATTTATTCATATGAAAGTAATATGTGTCCATGTAAGAGTTTTTCTTTTTATCACAAATAAGTGACCAAACTCCTCAGTCTTGTAAAAGCTGTCCCCCCCCCCACACAGTGAAACGCCAGATCATTTTAAGGTGCATACACCATCGAAGTCAGTTTAGTTCTGTGAAAGAAAAACTGTTAAATGATCTCATCCAGACCAATTATAAACAGATTAATGTGGGTGTTATGTTTAAGTATTTAAGCATACTGATCAGCCACAGTAATGAAGCCACTGACAAGTGAAGCAAATTATAAAGATCATCCCGTTACAATGCAAGGCTCAGCTGGGAAATCTTGGCTCCTGGCATTTATGTGGTTTTTACTTTGACATGAACCACCCACCTAAAACGTTGCTGCTGAATAAGAAACCCACTGCCAAATAGAAACAGTCCTCAGTGACAGCATCAGCTCCCCCCCCCAGCAGGACATTGCTCGACACCACACTGATAAAACTGCTCAGAAACAGCTTGAGGAACAAGACAAAGGGCTTAAAGTATTGACCCAGCCTCCATTCTCCCCAAATCCCAATCCGATCCGGCATCTGTCGAATGTGCTGGGAAAATAAAGTAAAACAAATCTGCTGTTGCCACACCTCACAGCTCACAGCATTCAGAGCATCCACGGAGAACATCCTGCTGCCAGACACTCAAGGACACCCCCAGAGATCAGAGATTTACCCCAGCAGGTCAAACAAGCTGTGTCAGCGTGTGGGCTAACTGGGTGCATTTACTCAAATACTGTAAAACAGTGCAAATATGAGTCTTTTGCATATTTATTCTTTTATGTTGTTTCATCTTAGAAGTGCGTATTATCCTTTTTACTTCAGTTTAAAAAGATTTTTTTCACCAAAATGATAAATATATAATGTTTTGTTTTGATATTTTGTGCGGCTAAAATGTTTATTCAGTAAGGCATCGGGATGACTGGCAGAAAACGGGAAACTATTTAGAAATTGTGGAAAGCAATCATAGCATCCCTTCCTCCTACTCACCCACTTTCACGTTCAGAACTGCCTTAAATCCTCATGCCACGTATTCAACATCGCTCCATACTGACCTGATAGTTGCTGCAGATTTGTTTGTCGTCACATCAATGACGAGAATCTCCTGGATGCTCTACTGGATTGACATCTGGTCACTGTGGAGATCATTAGAGTACAGTGAACTCATTATCATGTTGGAGATGATCTGAGCTTTGTGACATGGTGCATTATCCTGCTGGAAGTAGCCATCAGAAGATGCTACACTGTGGTCATTAAGGGATGGACCTGGTCAGCAACAATACTCAGGTAGACGCAGCATTAAATGATGCTCAGCTGGTGGTAAGGAGCCTAAAGTGTGCCAAGAAAAATTACAACATTACATCACCAGCAGCTGCCTGAACTGTTAATACAATGCAGGATGGATCTTTGCTTTCAGGTTGTTTAGGACTAATTCTGACCCCTACCATTTGAAAGGGGCACCTGAAATGGAGACTCATCAGTAAGGCTGTGCAATATATTGAGAATTTCAAATGTATCAAGACTTACAGAATGAAGGAATATCGTTAAAATCGAGATAGCTTTTTTGAGTCAAAAGTATCTTTTCTTTTTGTATTTGGCACAACTGTATTTTGTTATGGTCATTGAAAAGTATTTTTCATTTTTTTTATATACAGCTACTTTAATTTCCATCAACTATTTTAATGCACATGTGCTGTTTATCCTTAATAAAAGTGAATTTACAACTCAAGGCTATAAATTAGAGCTGTCTCCTTGGTTACTTGGCCAAAAAAGTTATATAGAGATATAGATCGTATATAGTGATTCAGGTAATAAATGATCATGAAATTTGGTTCATATCAACTAGCCCTACTCATCAGACCAGTCGATGTTTGTCTAATCTTCAACTGTCCAATTTAGGTGATCCAGTGTGAATTGTATATTCATCCATTTTGTTTGGAAGAAGTGAAAAAGTAAAGCTTAAGATAAAGCTGCTGCTCCTGGTGTAATGTTACAATATACATATATCTTTGTAATGCTCATTCAGTGTAGAGACTAATGCCGACAGATTCTACTTTTATTATCTAAGAAATGAGTTTTGGATTTCCTCACTGTGTGAGAAAATGAATCCTTCTGGCATTTATGGTCAAGCCGGTACATTATGATGCAGAAAATGAGCCGAAGCTCTCCTTTTAATTTCCACGGGGACATGTGATCCCATTAATGTGTGATTTGTTTCTTGTGTTTGTGCAGATCCTGGGTCTGGTCTTCTCTATGACAATGTTCTGCCAGGCAGTGAAAGTAGAGACTTTCTACGCCTAGCGATTGACCCCCGTCTGCCCTTCAGCGCTCTTCAAGGGACATATACCCGCCTTCCTTTTCCTCCTACTCCTTCATCTACAGACTCTTCTTTCTGATGCCTGCCCTCTCTGTGACATTCGCACTCGGATGTCGCCAGTTCAGTTTTTCTGCTAACTATCAACCAGAACAGTGTCAGTGTTATTCCTCAATCATATGGTTTGCTCTGTGTTTAAAGCTAATTCTGTGATACATTTTATGAAACAGTATTATGAACATGTACAAAAAAAAAACTGTGTAACCCTTTTTTAATATGTGTTTTGGTTTAAATTATTTTATGATTTGTATGTGTTTTCAAAATGGGAGCAACAGCTGAGAAAAGTGCAGTGTGTGAAGTGCTGCAAGTGCATGTCTCCTGCGATGATGTGTATTAAATGTTTTGGCTCGACAAATCGGTGCACGTCATGTTGTCATTTCTCAACAGGAAATGCTGGAGGTGTTCAATGTGTAATCCTGCTGTATTCATGCCTGACACTCTGAAAATTCAGCTGACAAACAGGAGCGATTACGCAAGATTTGCCAGGAACCAGCCTGTAAAATTGTTAATTTAGTCCCTCTGCTGAGACACACTGGAGTCATTAAAATACGTTGTAGTGCCGAGCTAATCAGGCATTAATTAGATAATGCAACTAAGTGCTAACTCTGAAACATGGGGAGGGGGGATTGGCTGCAGGTACATGGGACATTAGACTTGCACCAAGATTCTGTCGGAGGAATTTAAATGAATAGTGCCATGGCAGGAGCCTTGAGACTGGCCTGGGGCAATTTCTCTCCCAGCACCAATCAGCACTCCAATGACAAAGATTCATCTGCAGTCTTTGAAGTCTCCTCTGGCCCTTTTTGCACTTTTAAGTTCTTTCTTTTTATTTCCCTTATTTGGCCGTCAAGTAAAATCCAGGAAGTTAGTACACTAGAGACACACTTTGATTAAATTGCCCCATAGGAAACAAAATACTTAAGTGTGTTAGTCTTCGGTTTGAAGTCCAAGTACTGCAGGTGTTGGAGCTCTTTCTGCATTTGCTCAGTTTCTTTTAGCTGCTTCAATTTTTTATGCCCTTAAACTATCTGGACCTCAAAGAGCTGAAGTCCCAGAGCAATCAAATTGGTGGAAACGTTTCAAATCTTGCCCCTGAAGTCACACGAGGAAACTATAAACAAATGGCAGAACTATGATGGGCAAAGTTTCACACTAATTTTAGGTGAGTTTTCTAAACTTTTACCCTGTAGAGGCACAAATATAATTTGCATTCCAAACAGTGCATGACTATATGTTTATTATTTTTTTTATTTTGCTATGAAATTGAAAAGGTTTTTTGCAGATTCTGGAAATTTTCCCAGAACAACAGGAATTGAAGGCAACACCTCCCAAAAAACCTTGTGACAAGCAATATTTGAAATGATAGGGAGGAAGACGGTAGAGAGAGAGCACAGGAAGGCATAGTACAAAATGGAAAAAAACAAAATGCCATAAGATTAAAGGAATTCCTCTTCAGGCTGGAGTAACTGATCACAAAATGTGGGTATGAACAAATGCCAGCATGGTACATGAATTTATTAAAAAGACAGGGTCTGATCATGTCTTGGAACCTCATTCATCTCAATATAAGTTATTCACCAGACACGGTTTTTTGTAACCTTTCTTTGCCACCCATGCTTTTGGAGCCAAAGAGCATGAAAATTCAATTCCTTTCACAACTGACTTCTGCAGATTTCCTGCTGGCTTTCAGTTTAAATAAATGACATGAAAAAAATCCTCAAGCTCATGCTGCTTTAGCTTTAGGGATTTTTCTCTGCAAGCAACCAGTGATCAAATTCTGATTTCACCCCATTTTCTTTTTTCAACAAATGAAAAGAGCTTTCACTTAAAATGGGTTTCTTTTCCTTTTTTGGCAAACAACTCTGCAAGTGTGTCAGCTTTGTGAATGTTTTTTTTTAGCAAGCAAAGGCTTACCAGAGGCTTGAATGACAGATCACCAGAGCCATAAATGCTTCCCTAACTCATTATATTATGAAAGATTTCCAGATTGGTCCAGATCACAGGTGTTGTCGTTTAAAAAGATGACACAAACTGTACATTTACTACATTTTGTTTACTCTGCTCCCTCCCCAGATGCAAATTAAGTTTAGCATGTCAACACTTCTCGTCAGTACACAGTTATTCCACATCTCCAAATATGTACAGTACACAATGGCCACTATCCACAACTAGAATGTGTTCATTTGGCTACAGAAGCTTATAAAGGAGAAGAAGGGAATGTCAGAAGGGGCTAATATTGCACTCTAGGTTGCGGCCTTCATTGGGGTGATCATAAAACTCCAGGAGCCAAAATTCAAATAAAGCAAATATGAAATACAAAAAAAGACTATGCGATGCTAACACTACAGACATTCATGTAAGAGATAGATACATTTAAATACATGTCCTGCACAATTCTATCCACATTGCATTTTTCTACTTCCCTCCCATTTGTTGTATCTTATTTAAAATACACTTAGCCTACACATTTTACTATTGAAATCTTGATTAATGCAGGTAAACACTCTGACAGAAACACAACAGCCTTGGGGGAAGTTAGATTGTGATACTGCTACATTTTGGTCAAGTGAACAAATGCATTTATTGTACTGTCGTAGCTTCCATGTAGACGGTTGTGAACTTTCCCAGAATTGTAACAAGGTACATCTCAAGCGCTGTGACTGTTTTATAACTCGTGTTTATGGGTTTGGGTTTGCGGAGATTGGTGGTTAGCACCACAGCCTCACAGCAAGAAGGTTGCTGGTTCGAGCCTCGGCTGGGGAAGGGTTCTAACCATGGCCTTTCTGTGTGGAGTTTGCATGTTCTCCCCATGTATGCGTGGGTTCTCACCGGGTACTCCGGCTTCCTCCCACAGTCCAAAGACATGCATGATAGGTTAATTGGTCAC
>JBBBVU010000001.1:7226873-7249803 GCA_037177055.1 Atherinosoma microstoma | reverse complement strand
TATTATTATTATTATTATTATTATTATTATTATTATTATTATTATTATTATTATTATTATTATTATCATTATTATTAAAATATTAATAATAATAATAATAATGGTGATAATAATAATAATTATAATAATAATAATTACTGTATGTAGATCTTTGGCAATGTTGAGGCAGACATAATAACAATTATTGGGTTTATTTTAAAGTATTTTTAATACTACGTCTAATTGGGGTTTATTTTCCAAATTTAGTTTTGGGTCCTGAGATTGACAACTTGATTATATAACAGGACATAAAATATGGTCCTGCACAATCTAGGTTATCCCTACTCTGTTTGCGTTATAGATGCCAACACTGATGTTCTGCATCTTCATGTTTTTAAACTGCACAACATTTAATATTTACATCTTTGCTAGCGTTTATTTGGTCATAAACAATTATGAGGAGGAAGAAGAAACCATGAACCTCCATGTAAAAGATGGCTTGTTTCAAAGAGTTCAGCAGAACCTCATTTTCAAAAGTAATCATATAGTTCAAAAGTTCCCTCTCTAGTTTCGATAGAGAGTTCGAGATGCGTACATTTTAAAACTTATCACCTCCTCGTACCAGGGAGAGCTGCAGAGTCCAAAGGCAGAAGAAGCATCAAAACAAAAAGCAGAAGCAGTGTGGGTTCCCACAGCTCCACACCCACTTTGCCAGTTCAGGTAATGAGATGCATATTGTAAAATTGGGTTAAACGAATTCCATCAGAACAGGACACTTGGCATGGCTGCTGATGCTCTCTGGGTGAGGTGAAAGCTTGGGGTAACAAGATCAAAGGCACATCATTTTCAGTGTCAGGAACAGCCAAGAGGGCCGTCTGGCTCTGGATCAGTGCGATTAAAAGATGTGAGATGAAACTGGGGGTCAGAGCAGGCTGAGGTGTGAGGATCTTGACCCTCTGACATCTGCTAAGACTCAGAAGATAACCGCGTGTCAGACAATCCGAGGTGCGATTATTTGCTTCCAGCTGCTCCTGTGAAGCTTCTCAGCTTAATCAACATGAGATATTTCCCAGAGGCGGACAAACGAGAGCCTCTTACGTGGGAAGACAGCAACCATCTGTGAAGGTGGATGTCACAGAAGAGTAATTTTAAATTTTGGGAAGTTTTTCTATTTATTTATTTTTTTTCATTTCTGTAGCCCATACGAAACCATTTCCTATAGATTTATCTCTGCAATACTTCATGATTTCATGCAGTGCTTCTAAAACAGCAAAAAAAAAAAGTCCTAGTAGACAGACAGGCTATTCATATACATATACACATACAATCACCAGGCCTCATATCTGATGTATACTGTCAAAAGAGACCCCTGAAACAACCCATAGGAAAAGAATACATGGAACGCCATAACCAAGTTATGAACACTGCATTTTGTGCAGAATATGGCCTGGAGACCCCTCTGTCAAAATGGGAAACATCCCCCAAGGTGGGGGGAAACAACTAAGCCAAGATCCTGTCGGACTTCCATAAACACTGACAAAATGGTAATGGCCAACCAAGCAGACATAAGTAGCAGAAAAAAGCTGCCGCTGTAATTGATGAAGCCATCCTGAATGATGGCAACATCAGGAAAAAGGAACATGAGAAACTAGTGAAATACCAAGGGCTCATAGAAGAGCTGGAGAAATCCTGGAAGGTGAAGGTAACAGTAGTGCCCGGGATCATTGGAGCACTCAGGACAGTGACCTTCAAATTGAAGAAATGGCTCCAACAGATACCTGAAGAAACATCAGACATCTTAGTCCAGAAGAGTCTTAGAAACGCCTAAAGCCCCATTTCCACCACCGGGTCTGGCTCAATTCTCAAAGTGGACCAGAATATCCAATCTGACCCATCCTACTCTTCTGGGATCCTTCTGTTGGGGTCGCAATCTCACCAATTCACCAAAAGAGCAGAGCTTAACAGACTGAAATCCATTAACTGATCACTTCCAGATAGTGCAACTTGGCAATAAGAATAAAGCAAAAACATTGCCATGTTTAAACATACTGTGGGCTTTTTGTTGTTTAAGGCCACATGCCAAAAAGAACAAACATAAACTGCTGGATGTCCTCCACTCTCCTCCTTTGCTTCTGTGTCAGGTTCTTTGTTATTATTCAAGGAAGGCATCAGGGCTTAAGATACTACACAGGACCCCACACACACATATATATACACAAATCTGGAGACTTGTCAGTAAAATAAGCATTGACTGTATCACCTTGTTAAAGTGATTAAGTGACACACTTTATCTAAAGACTGTACTCACAAAAAACGCAGGGAAGCATCACAGAATTGAAGGTCATGTTTTAATGTGAAGGTGTTCACAGTCAGCCATGCTCTCTTTAGTTTGGTTTTAGTCTCTAACAGCAATTAAGAACAATATTCATCCGTGTAACTGCGTGAGAGCAGTTATGAAAAGCTGAGATCGATTGCATTGCTATGTGGGTTTATGACCCTGAGCAACCTCACCTCACACAGCCATTTATATTTTTCGAATTAAAGCATTTATCAGTGAAGCTGTTAAACAGTTGTGTTAAAAGCATCAAGTGATTTATTTTTTAATAAAGCCTCATTTCAATGGATCTAAATCCATATGGCTGTTTGCTAAATGGTTGTCCTCTGGCTTTGAAGGCAGTGCAGCAGTATTTAGCATTTGTGTGTCTTTTGATGGACATTTGTTTCAGCAAGAAAATCAAAACCCACAGACTTTGTCAACTAATTCATATTCAAGGGTTTTGTTCTTGTGCATGACAGCTAATTTGACTAAACATTTCTAGAATAATTTGGTCACATCTGTGCTTTTTAAATCTTGCAAAAACAAATCCAACATCAGCACTGAAAAAATATTGCTGATTTATTCTCTGAACGTGCAAAGTTATTGATGAGAAAACGCTCTAATTTTCTCCCTGATGCATTTTTGATTTCTGAAACTCTTGATGGGATATGAACAAGGAAGTAGCTGCAACGTGTGAAAATGATACAGGTTTTGTGGGAACAGAAAAGGGTTAAAGGTTCAATGATGTAAATAAGAGATACTTTAAGTCTGAACCAATCACAGCTTATCTTACTAATATTTCTGATTTCAACAAGCATTTAATGGCCATGATAATTATTTTCTCATTCAGTATGCACCACTTGGGTTCCACACTTGCTGTCTTAGTATATGTTGTTTATAGACTGAATGTTGTCTCTCTCTCTCTCTCTCTCTCTCTCTCTCGGACTTCAAGACTACTTTATTTCATCATAAATATTGAATGTCATAAAGAAATATTACCACAACATGTGAAACAATGTTTGACTGGACTTAAAATATTCAAGAGCAGCGTAACATGCTTGTGGAATATAGAGCCATAACTCTTACTTTTATTTTTGGAATTTTAATTTCTCTGATATCACTTCACTGAACTGCAGCAGAAAACAGAAAACAATGAGGATTTTTGTCCTGGGCTGAGCATGTGGTCATTACACAACAAAGTGCAAAACCCTTTGACCACTTAAAAAAAAAAAACTGTTCTGCAGGATCATTAAAAGACTTCTAACTAAAATATTCCTCACATATCCGCAGAACGCCATAGCTTACTGAACCACAGAAGAACAGAGTCACTGGTCCGTATGAGGCTGGCAAAATGAGAATAAATGTAGCCTAAAGAATGAATTTCAATCATTCCCCGATTGTACGCCTGGGACAGCTTCAGATCGACCACAGCCAAGTCTGCCACATGTCTCATCAGGATCACCCTGTCCTCTAACAAATTTCAGTGAGTATCATAAACTGCTGCCAACAGTCAGCAGACATATGGAGGTACATTACTATCCTTAATCAGAAGCATATTTTGTCAATCAAGAAGGTATCTTTTTCAATTTGAATGCAGGATACCTTATTTTCTCACTGCTCTATACTCACAAAGTCCTTGATGGCTTGCAAATACACACTGCTCCACTTAGATATTGTGTTTACTCTCTCATCACTGCTTCCTTCCCCGTCACGAAGGCTTTCTCCCAGCACCGAACCTCTCTCTGCTCATTCCCAGACAGCTGTTGATTAAAACCCCCAGCCAATCGGATCCACTGTGTGATGCTGTTAATGCCTCTTCATGGCTGCATTTGATTTACTTCAAAGTGTTCGGTTTAAGACAGTTACTGGTTAACTGGATTCAGCAGATCATTTGCCAATACATATATCATCATAATGGGGATGTGAATCTGGATCTAATTAGATTCTACAGGAATTATAGGTATTGCAAACAGTTCATTCGTGTTTTGTAATTTATGTTTAAAATGTTAATTTCTCCATCAGAGACAGTTTTGGCATGCATCTTACATCACCAGACAGGTTTTCATCATTTTTAATATTTCATTTATTTATCTAGTTTCGTTTGGCAGTGATGTCAGCATCATCGCTAGGATCCTGTTGGCTGACACTGCAATCTGAGAACAAGCAGAGAAAACCAAATAGGAGAGGTTTTGTGAGAAACAGAGCGTCTGAAACTGAAGAGGAGTTTACTCCAGCAGCAGTGTATCTGGGAGCAGAATCAAGAGTTCTGGGGTGAAGCTCATTTGCATGCAAGGAGGGAAATTTTGTGAGTGAATGCAGATTTTGAGGGAAGCAGTGTAATACATGAGAGGGAATACAGCAAATCCTTCTCTCAAATCCAAGACGAGGCTCTTTTTCATTGAACAGACTAATTTTCCCCCATAAAGGCACAACAGACCTGTGACGAGGGGGACGGCGATGAAACAACGAGGATACCTACGGGATCTGACAGCACTCTTTCATTTCCTCTTCTCACTGCTTGTAAAAAGTTAGGACTGACTGCATTGGTGCAAAAATCCCTGACAGTATACCTTTCCTCCAGGGCTCTGAGATGAGGAAAAACTCTGGCATGTGTGTCCTGGAAACAGAGTTTTGATGGGCTAATCCAGTCCTGTGTTACGGTTCGGTGTCATTGCTGATATGCATATTGAGCTTAAATTTAAAGAAGGAAATATTAATGCACAGAAAGTGGAGCAAATTGCTCAACTATGACTATGTCCAACCACAACCGAATGTCTTCCAACAGGCAATATGGAGCTTCTTTATTGGATTGCCAGAAGTCCAGAGCCAAACCTCATTGAGAATCTCTGCGATTAGCTGAGCTAGCGTGTACAACAGAGTACAAAGTCTCAGAGAAGGCAGTGCAAGCAGACAACTGAGCTGCTGTCTCACTGAAGCCAAATATGTCTAGAAAATATCAATCCTTAATAATTTAGTAGTAAAAAGGCTACTGGGGTTAGTCAACAAAAAGCAGTAATAAACCATTTTTTAAACATTTTGAGATGAGGTTAGAGCTTCCCTTAGGTGTAAGATATTAGGTAAAGTGTACATGAATATACTGTAAAACAAGATTTTTCTTCAAATTTAATCAGATTTCTATTTTGGTAAAACAGTTATTTTATAGATTTAAACCTCAGATTATTGAATAAAACATGGTTACAGTCCAATCACTACTTTCTCTTTCTGGCACGTCCTTGATTGCGTTTTAGTGTGTGTAAACACATGAGAGCTTCTGCATTTGCTTCACAAAATACATAAAATAACACATTTTTCTTACAAGTGTCAATATAGTGTTTTTTAAATCTAATTATACATTGGGGGAAATGTTGAAGAAAATGAATTAATTTCATTTTAATTTATTCTGTCATTCAAAGCCAGATTGACTTTTTTATCTATGTCTCTGTGCAGTCAAGATTTGCTGAATTAATATTTTATATAGATATATTTTCTCTAAACTCGGTATAGGATTAAATATTTAAGGTAAAGGCAAATAACAGAGTGTGGATGGGAAACCAGAACAAAACAGCAGCCCTTGTGCCTCAGGTTGGAGACAAGAGGACAAAAATAGCTGAAAAAAACTGGCTAGGAGACCTGGACTGCCAATTGCTGACTGGATTCCTTCAAACCCTCAGTGTAGAGAATTATTCTAGTTTTACTGTCATTGCCAATATTCCAGTCTGTAAGACCTTTGAATTCTCAGATAGAAAAAGCTGGTGTCATGGTTACCTCCAGAATAAAAGAAATATACTCAACATAATGAATGATGTGCTTGAGAAAACCATGCACATTATGAACAATATGAACATGCATACAGATTTTTACATATAATGGCTGGTATCGTTAGGATTTCATGGGCTAAAAGTATTGGGTCTCTTATCATTTGTAATGACTCTGAATAGATGTTTGCTGAAGAATATCTAAACTTGTTGGCTATATAACTTCATTCATTCATTTTCTGTACCGCTTAATCCAAATCAGGGTCGCGGGGGTGCTGGAACCTATCCCAGCAATTAGCAGGGGAGAGGCAGGGTACACCCTGGACAGGTCGCCAGTCTATTGCAGGGCCTATATAACTTCAGAAACAAACAAAAAATATTATCAATCATGTCAATGATAACCTATCACCCAAAATCTGGGCTTTACAAAGTATAAAACAAACCAAATACCAGCTCAGCAAATTTACAGATTTCCTGTCAACATATAGTCTGTTCTGATTGGTCAGCTTCAGTGGCCTGATCATACAACACCCAACATTCAGCTCTACTGAAATTAAAATAAAAAAATTTAATCTGGTGCTAATTGATTTTACCAATGGAATTTGTCCTCATGGGGGGGGTGGGGGGGTGGTCCTCCACCTCCACCAGGCCTGCTCTGACTACAGGGTTATTATCATGACGATCGTCCTTGTCTGGGGGTCTGGGGGCCCTGCATTACAGCCTTATGGTTGTCTGCTCTGATCTGGGCGGTCTCTGTAGGATGACCTCTGTGGTCATTTTTTTTGTTTTGATATGAATGGAAATTACTGTGTTCAATTTCCAGTGATATCGTTTCATGCAAATCATTGGATCTTAAATCGAATCGAATTGACGTTGGGTTGACTGAATTTGTGATATCGGCAAACATTGTATCGCTATCCATTAAATCAATATATCCTATCGTGATCAAACTGGTTATTTACACCCCTAGTCATGGGTGGGGATGGATCCCTGAGGATCCCTATAATATAATTTCCTCACCTGGTTCATCTGTGCCAAGACATATACATTACCTGTTAATTTTGTTATTCTTATAGACATATAATGTTGGACAGTCTGTTTAGAATGGGGGTGGGCTCTATGTGTTCTTAGTGTATGCGTGTGTGAGACAGAGAAAACATGATTGTGTGTTTCCTAAATGACCCAAACTTGAGTGTGATAGCTTGTTTTTAACTTTCAAAAGTGTTTTTTGTTGTGTAAAGCACTTTCTTGTACAAAAAACAAACAAAAAAAAAAATGTCACATTGTAAAAAATGACAAAATGATTAAATAAAAAGTATTTTTTACCATTTAATTCTAAATGACTAGAAAATAAAAACACTGATTTATCTTAATTTATTATTTCTGTCAAATTAAGGATTGTATTGCCACTTCATATATTGGCTGGTTGTTTTTTTGCATATTCATTATTATATGTTAAAGAAAAAAGTGTCTGTTTCTCACCTCTTAGAAAGTTGGATTAATCAAGTGTTGCAATTCCTCAAAGCATAGGACAGTGATATATTTATTCCTTTTGTCCAACAGCTCGATAATGAAACTCTCCAAGAGTATGGTAGTAATACACATTTTGATCAACACTGATATAACAAAGACCAACTCTGGAAACATAAAGAATATATAGAACTTTAAGGGGAAAGCTGGCTTATTGTTCCTTGAACTCATTAAAACCCAAATAATAATTATTATTTCAGTGTGTTAAAGTGAGGGAGTTTAGGCTTTTTGGGAACAATGAGAAATCATCACTGCTGTTAGGTTTACAACAGAATACAAAATTAAAGTATCATTGTGAAACAAATGATTTAATCATAATCCATCAACTGATTTCACAGTTCCATTAAATCCTCATTTATCTTTTGCAGGCCCAGTGTGCAGCTCTCAATCTCTGAAACAAGTTGATGCGTGTTTCAAGACGTCCTTCAATGACTTTAAGGGAACAATTGACTTGTCCAGGAAGTAAATAAACCCATAAAAAGCAAAAGAAATTCTCCTCATTGTCAAAATGTCAATTTTCCAAATTTAACATGAAATGTTTGAGCCTTTACAAAAAAATAAGGGATTACACAGCACAAACACTCACAGCAGGACACATATTAGCAGCTGAATGTGACACGGTGCTAGATTTATTCTTTCAATCACAGTACCGGTATTTATAAAAATGTCTCATGCATGCCCCTGTAACAATTTAATAAAAAGAAATGCACAAGCTGATGTCAGCTCATTTTATTTCCTTATATATACGCAGATCCCCTTTAATAAGATTTTATAAAGTCTGTGACGTTTACTGAAACAGGATGAGCTTTATGTGACTTTGAGGGGTGTTGAGTCATTTAATCGTTAGATATCTAGTGTTGTCATGTTTATACATTAGATATTTGAGCTTTTAAGCATATCATGGTATGAATTAAGTGAATTAGCACACAGCGCTGATGTGGTTTTTGCAGTTTTTAAAATTTTAGAACATATTAAACTACTGGACAGGAAATAGTAAAGCTCTGATGCTGCAATGGAGACTGGCTCTATGTGGGGCAGAGATGACTGCACCAGGATAATGAATCCATTAGTCGAGCATAAAATATAATAAAAAACCAAACAAGTGAATCTCACAGGAACAAAAGGAGGAAAATCTGGACTAATCCAATATTCTAATTATAATAATATGAATGCTTTTACCTACTGAATGAACTTCGGGAGAACCTGAAGTCTCGAAATTATTTTGTTAATATCTGTAAACCAGCATTTATAAACATGTTTCAAAATTCCTACTTTTCTAGACTACAGTGTCTTCATATCTCAATCTTTATAGGTTTCTCTTGTTTTCTTCCTTTTTCCCCACAGACATCTAAAAAATGTTTTTAACCCAACAGTTGACAAATGCTAGACTACGCTATTCATTTACCAAATATTGTCTATTAGATTGTATTTTTAATTGTTGCAGTCGACAAAAAAATCATCACCAAACTAATTCACTTTCATTTGAACTTTTTTTTTCAAGCTGCAACTTTTAAACAGTGAACAATGTGAAAAACAAATCACGTCTGCCCAAAGTGGAAATAAACCCTGCACTACCTATACTGCACTCATTTTTTTTCAGCTAAAGTTATTGTATGTTTATTTTTTAAGCTTTCTTTTCTTGATTATTAGCAGTATCCATGGAATCCACAATGCAATCATAATACTTTCTAGATTATGTACCTGACCCACCATATCACACAAGATAAAATCCAGAATGGATGTCACTTCCTGATCTTAAAAATCAAGTCCATGTAAAACTGGCTTACAGCCAGTGGGGCCGACACCTGCAAAAACAGAGGAGATTGTAGTCTGAAATAAATGACTACACTCATCTCCTGATAGGTTAAATCAGCTTCTTAATCAGAATGCAATTATCTTGTAAAGCTTTGGTCCCATTTTGATGAAAGCAGAGGTTAAAGTTGGGTGATGATGTATACAAAGTGTCCAGGGTCACTTCAACATGTGGACCGGCTGTGGACTTTGCGATTAAAAGGCAACCCATTCTGCCATCAGAAACGCCCACCCATGGCTCCCATTCAGCTGTGCATTTGTGGGTTCTTTGCCACCATCTCTAAATGTTTAAAAAAAAAAAAAAATCCCTTTCCATACCCTTTTCTTTTTTTTTGTCTACCCAGGCCTGGAAAACAGTAAGAAAAAACAAACTATTGTCTGCTTTTCAACTGTGAAGGAACCCTGTTAAGCAAATATGCATGTAAATATACGAATAAGCTCTTAATATGTCACCGAGTTAAAGAGGCGAACCAGCAGACCAGCTGACATTGCTTCCCCAGAGTGGGGGAGCTGAAATGATGTGAATCGATGATCAAATCAGAGCAGAGGAGCCTCATCATGGGGAAACTAAAGGTCAAAATCTGAAGCACAGACATGAACAGTACTAAAGCAAGGTTTATTAGAATAAACAAAGAAAACATCACAAAGACAAAATAGCTATAAATCTATCATTTTCATCATTTTGTTTCTCTCACAGCATTGTTGACTCCAGACTTTAATAATAAACTTGAAAGTGTAAATCAGATTGAAACAGTGATGTGCAGACCAGCTAACCTTCAGCCTACTTGGAACTGTCACAAATATCCCAGAGAACGGTTTTGGTGAGAATTTTTCTTTTTTTTTTGTGTTCCTTTTTAAATCACACCTGCGCACACACACACACGCACATACTCAAGCACACGCGGACCAAGGTCTTTACTTTGGTCTTTCTGTTGTCCAAACAGGTTGCTACGCACTTCGCCTAGAGACTCTTGACTAAATAAAGAGTGCTTCACTCATCGTGCAGCACCCTCAGGGTCTCAACAGCCGACAACTTGTTGAGGTCTGAAGGACGAACATGCACACGCTGTTTATTTATAATTATTTACACATCTGCAAAGGCCAAACTGCTCCCCTCCTCGGGAGATTCGCCCGCCGTTCCTCCTCCAGGCCGTCCTCTCAATCAGCGGGAGGCCTTAATGGCGAGCTAAACTAATGGATCCTCGTCAGCTCCTCTACGATCTTAATCACCTCGTCCACCGTGGCTTCACGCTTCATGCCGCTGCCGTCATCGATCTGAAACCAAAGCACATCAAGCTGTAAGCCCCCACAGCTGAAACAAACCCCCACCGCTGCCACACAGATTAAATGAACAAAAGAATAGTTACATTTACAAGGAGGGTGTCACTTTGCTCAAATCTTAATGTCATTCAATCAGTTTTTAATAGTTTTCATATCTATTTCAATCATTTTAAGGTATAATATTATTAGCTTCTGGAAATAATAATTTTTCCTTCCTGTTTTTCTAAATATGAACAAAAGAAGCTTGAATAAGAAGATTTCAGTGAGACTATGGTCATTTTTTAAGTCTGCAATCACTGACTTCATCAGCTCTTTTTAAATGGTAAATGGACTTACAAAGCACTTTATCAAAGGGCACCTTCACCCAATCACACACCTTCATACAGCACTTCTATACAATGCTCATCTAACACACACTTTCATACCCCAACGGACATGTTGGGAGAAAACGTGGGGTTTGGTGTCTTTCCCAAGGACACTTCAGCATATAGTCTGGGGGAGCCAGGAATCGATCCGCTGACCCTCCGGTTGGTGTACCACTGCTCTTCCACCTCACCTCCAGCTGCCCCAAAGGTTATAAAACTCTTTTTATAATCAGACCCATGTTTTAAAGTATAAGTTTGTCCTACTATTGCTGTAAACTAAATTCTTGACTTGCTTGGATGGAAATAGACATTTTAGTGCATCTAAGAAGTTGTGATGAACAAGACTCTGCTTACTCAATCCTCCAGATAATAGCTCCAGCCCTAATTTTCAGACAATTACGGATAAAGTATACAATTAATATTTCAATACGTGCATATTTTCAGTTGCTTGGGGCTTGGAAATGAACAACTGCTGCTGCAGCAGGTTTTATTTTTACAGCAATGTTCCCATTTTGGCTGAAGCTTGTCGTAAACGGGAGTCTCCTGGAAAAGAAAGCATTCAGTCCTCATATGTTGATCCTGAGAGTTGAGCTGGAATCTGTTTATGAGCTTTTTTCTGTTTTGTTTTCAATGCCATCAGACCAATATTGTTATTGGTCAAAAGGGATTTTGTCACCTTTTTTTTCTAATGAGAGATGTTTTCAGTCACCACTCAGAGGAGCCTAACCCTAACAGACTGTTGTTTAAAGTTCAATAGTCAAGTGGTTGAGGTTCATCCTTTAATGCCCTTTTAGAATATAAATAAATATACTAAGCCACAAAACTGCAGTACTGAATAAGAAACAGAGTTTCCTCACAAACATCAGAGTTGTAAAGGATGCAGAGAGAAATGATCGACCACATTCAATCTGTTGTAACATGCAGGAAACAGTTTAATCTTTGGAACCTGTACGTAACACTAACTCTTTTTTTTTACCATTAATATTTTCATTAATTTGATTCCTATGAGCTCGTTTTAAGGCAGTGTAACTAATTAATCCAATCTCAAGTGGCTGGTTTAGTAAGAGAGCATCAAACCAGTGCCACCACATTGTTGTTGTTGGATTTCAGCTCCTGGGAGCTCTTAAACAACACACCTGTACGTTTCTTGTCTCTATAGTTGTACAAGCTGAGCAGCAAACATGGCAAAGTTAAAGGAGCTGTTTTAAATTATGAATAAATTTATCTAATAGAACCTGAAGGGTTCTGGTTACTAGAAGATTCCCAAAGTCCAGTTCAGCTTCCAGTTCATGGTACTACACCAGCCTGGGAGGAAAGAGCCAAGTTCCTCAGGGAGGGGGGGGGATCTGACTTTTATGTTAAGTCCTAAAACAAACAGGTGAGATGTTAAATAACTGGTGTTTGTTTCCGTAATATGCTGCAGCTGTTCTAAATCAAAATAAGACATTTGAAAAAGAGGGAAATCTCAATAAAACAGCTACGAAAATGACGAGGGAACAGATGAAAACAAGAACACACAAACCTTAAACAAGCAAAGAACTCAGGAAATCCAAAAAGCAATTAAAAGGTCAGTTTGACTACAAAAGGACACATCCCCCCCCCCCAATGCTTCTGGGAGTCTGTATAATGTGACAAACTGGAGCTGTGAGAACTCGTGGATTAGTGCTTAATCCTAAATAACATAGTCACAGTGAGTTTCACAAAACCACAAACTCAACTGTCAAACATGGAGGTAGGGTTCATCCCGTTTCCAGCTGAGGGAACTTCGTCTTTGTGGCATTTTGAGGAAGAATTAATGCTCAGTGTTTTAAATAAATAAATAAATAAAAAAACTTGGTAATGATTGGACGTTTGAATAAGATCTGGAGGATGTGTCCTTCCCTCCTGGAATATTTTTAAGCGGATATCTCGTTCTAATCCCACAAATAACATTCCAAGGGGGTTAGAAGTTCATTTCCCTTCAGGATGGATCAAGTATTTTTCATTTAATTTAAAAGTAAAAAGGGAGAAAGTAAAGTGGAAGTATTTGCACGAGGACAGATCTAAAAGTTTAAGAGAGATGCGTAAAGCCCACATGTGACTTTAGATGGAAGTGCAGATGTGGATGAATGTGAGCTCCTACCTGGAGAGTGCTGACAACCTCCTGCATCTTTGCCCGGCCGAGATCCAGAAAGCTTTCGATCAGGTCCCCGTCGATGAATCCCGCGGCCTGCTCAGTCTTCCGCTCCGTGTGGAAGGACCTCCAGGTATCGTGCAGTCAAGGAAAATCAATACAAGGCTGTTGTTTTGACTGCGGATGGCACCTTGGGTACAACAGCACATGCTTTACCTCAGGCAGTCAACAAATATCCTGCATTATATGGAGAAAGTAGGGGATTTCTAAATACATTGCTACATTGTGATCAATTGGTTTGGTCTGAATTACTGAAAAAGGTGTTGCTACCGATGATTTTCATCGTTTGATCCTTATTCCAATGATAATTATATTAAAAATGAGCCCTTTCCTAAAGCTTAAGACAACTTGAACAATAAATTAGGCGAAACTGTTTCTAAATTGTCTGATAATTTCAGCTCCGTTGAAGTATACCGAAAGCCTGGATGGTGTCATACAAATTATTCAAGTGTAAAATATATTTATCAACCACCTCCGAAGCCAATTAAAAAGACACCGTCATAGCTTCGTCAGTTCCTGCCAACGACATGACCACAACGGTCGGGGCGGGTCACCTGCGTTGCCGTCACAGATGGCGAGTGTACGTGGGAATTTTCTAAAGGATATAAGCTGTGCTCGATCTTGCCAACGCTCTTGATGACCTTGTTGAGACGGTTCTGTAGGTCCAGCAGGAGGCTGTACCAGCCCTCAGACAGAGACGTCAAGAGACCTAAAGACAAGACAAACACAATCCATAGATCATCAACAAAAAGATGGTAAATATTGTTCATATTTCATCAACAAGGGAAAAAGCAGTTTTGGGACTGGATTGATCACAGGACTTATAACAGCTTTCTAATTAATAAATAAAGGCTCATTAATGTGATTCCAATCCTTCTAAAGGAAGCCTTGTGCTTGAGTGCTGGAATTATGATGGAAGTCAAATAGCATGATTGCTGTACTTAATAATTCAAGAGATTTTCCACATTTTAAGAGACTTTGCAGTAAATCTTAAGAGTCAGAGTTTGGGGTGTCACAAGTTCTGTGACATTTGGTGCATAAATCTGATGCTCTGGGGATGTTATCTGTGCTCAAACTGACAGCCCACACAAACACGCAAGCTTGTGAAGACTGGCACTAATTTGTGACGCAGTGCTCGTTTCTCTGCATATGATGCAATAAAAATGTTTTGGTAAAAACTCTCAGAAGCTCTCTGAATGACTGCACAACTAAAAACCACCATCGACTGATCTATTCTTTTATAAAATGACTTATTACAATACCTGAACAATAGATCTTAATTATTTTTTGAGGTCATTTGATTTATGATTACTCAGAGATTCATATCTATTTAACAGTCTTATATATGATCTGCAATCTATTGCCCCCCATGTTTTAGAGACCAAGCTGCACGATGGCAAGGCATGAAGGAAATAACTTCCTCATATGCATATTCCACGTGTCTGTTTCAAAGCTGACATCTGACATACCCCCCCCCAGCTTTGTTGTTCATCCTGTGTCACACAGAACAAGGGAGATTACTCATTTTAAAAAATGCATCATTATATTTTTAGGATTTAAAAAAAATTTAAAAAAAGGATGAAAGGTCTAACCAATAAAAAATAGATGCAACCTCTTTATTTTTAGATGAAGAAACAATGAGAGAAAAATTGTATTTGACTTGTTCAGTAAATGCATAATGATTCGTGCACTGCATCGTGTGCCTCTCTCAGCTAATAAAGGGAACAGTTCATGTTGACAAAGCGGTGACAATTTTGTATAAAATGCTCTGGAAATCTCATATTAGACACGTTACCATGAGTCAAACACCCTCAAGGGTTCTCAGGGTTAAAACAGAGGCAAAGTAGTAACATATCAAATTTCATATGTTTTTGTAAACAATTCCAATTATAAGGGATACAGAAGTTAAAAAGCAATTTTCCATGCTCTGCATTGATGCAATGAGGCTCAAGAGTGATGCCTTTTTCAGACCTAGTTCAGCCGTTTGTGTTTGTGTGGTTGTGATGTGAGATGACCTGGAAATTCAACCCCCCCAAATAATAAAATAAATGCATGAAGAAAATGCAACATTGTTCTCCTCTAAATACAAACAAGTGCAAGCCAGTCCCATCATAGAGAACATAGTAATACATTCTTGACATTCATTTGAATATTGGTGAGGGAAAAAAAAACATATATTCACAGAAAGCTTCAACACGATCTGAAAAAAAGCACTGATAATTGCATAAAGTGGAAAAGGAGCATTCATTAGAGCAGTATGCCCCAACATGAAAACTAAATCTTTAGATATGAGTGGAGAGCTGTTCACATCGCTCATATTTGTTAGAGACTTGATGCAGCCATAACTGCATCGCCGTTTCACCCTCTAATGGCATGTAGGTGAGGAATTAACCCCAACAGCAGTTTGTCTTGATGCCTCCCAGCAGCTTGATGGAAACACACATCAATCTTTTGTCTGGAAGTTTAGTTTAAGTTGGACGGAAAGTTGAGCTGTCTCTCACTTATTTTTGTATTATCGCCCTGTTTGTCTTCCTAAAAATTAAAAATGCAAAGGATGAAGCCTCAAAATAGGACAAGAACTATTCTGTTTGTTCATCTATAATTAGATTTCATTATGCATAAATCAAACAAAGTATAATAAATCTGCATATACATGTGACATTCGGACGTTTCTGAGGAAGACTGGAGATCCCAGTCGAAACATGTCAAGGTAATTACTTCACCAACAAATGTTTTTGTCTGAGAAAAGAAAATCACTACCTGTATTTAACATTCAGCTTCCTGAACAGATGAATTTTATTTTAGATTTGACCTCAGAAATCTGCAGCTTTCTCATTTTAAATTCTAATAAGGATAGTGGTCGGCTTCTGATCTCATTACCAGAGTCCAATCCCCCCCCCCGCACAAAAATAAATAAATAAAATAATTTATGAGAAATTTGCACAGTTGTTCAAATTTTTTGGTAGAATAATCTTGTGGCCTTGCAGCTTCCTCCTAGAAACAATTCATCTCTTTCACCATCTTGCAGAGCGATACCACCACCAGGAGAGTTATTTCAATAACACGATACCTTTGGTCATTAACCACTGTGGAAAGTTTTCTCTGAAAACTACGATTGTGGTTTTCATTTCAGTAAAAAAAAAAAAAAAAAAAAAAAGCAACAACAAACTTTCCAGTGAGAATTTTTAAGGACTCAGAAGGCTCTGAGGTGAAATCATGTGCTGCAGCTCTGGGAGTGAAAAAGGTAAATTACATCTGAATCCAAATGATGTGTGCTTCCCTCTTTTTCATCTCAGCCATCATTACTGCCAGGCTGAAAGTTACTAGCTTCAATCTGAGCAATGAGGGGTGAAAATGTGATTGCTTTCGCTCATGTCATTTTCTGAAATGTAAACATTCGTTTTGGGGAACTTGTTTTGAAGGACGGTTGTGCATTCTGTAATTGTTCTGAGGTTTTGTTGTAGTCAGCTGGTTATTTGAAAAGTTATCGATTCCCATCTTTTACTGATTCCTTGTCAGCTTTTTTGAAGACTTTTCAAATGATTTTACTATTAAATCTAAGGTGTTTACTATGAACGACTTCTGTTGTGAAAAGATAAATAAAAATGTTTGACTGGGATTCATCTTGAACAGCAGGCAGTAAAGTGTCAGAAAAGACAAAGCTGCAGACTTTATAGCTCTGCAAACTTCATCAGCTCATCAGCAATGAATCAAGGCAGAAAAAAGCACAAGTTACAACATGGATATCCTAAAAATAAAAAAATCCAAAAATGTGTGCAACAAAAACATAAATCAAAATGTAAAAAGGTTTAGGGTTGGGGTATAAAACTCAGCACAAGAAGCCTGGGTTTGACCATTCATGCCTTTTGTTCACCACATGGTTCTGCAGAGCTCTGATCTTTTCCAAAAAATTATCCATGCAGATTATATAAGCAAAATGGACATCAGTGGGACGTCATCCTATGCATGTGTATGCATGTGTTTGCAGCGGTCCTCAACTTCTGCAAAGAAAAGGTCCTTTGCAAATCCGTGGAGAGGGATGAAGAACACAAGAGCATAGTTTATAAACCAAGAGCACAGATTAACATATGGCTCTTTTTCTTTCACTCAGCTAGACACACCAAGATGTTTGTCTCTCATCTATGCCAATCAAATATTCCTTAAAAGGCAGCTGAATTCTTCTAACATTTATAAGATAAAAATTTTGAGGGGACTCCGGTTCACTAAAAACCATTTGGACATCCACTCGGCCTTTAGGTCTGTGTGATGAGACTTTTGGTCATCCTCACCAGTCACCAAGGGTCCACCGGGTCCCTCTGACTGCAGCCCAAATATTTACCTTAACCTTGTAGACTGAGCACAGACTTTACAGTGTCTTGCAAACTATTCACAACCCTTTGGCATGTTTCTTTTATTTTATTTTGTTGGCTCACAGCTGGGAATTAAAATGGAAATGCATCATTGGATTCAGAAAACATGGCAGGAACCTTGAAGATGTGGAAATAAAATCAGGAGCAAGATCACATTTAAGAGCTTCATTGCAAATGGGGTGAATACATATGCACACAGCACTTTCATTCATTTTCTTTTTAAAAGAAAAAAAAATAATTTTCTTCCCCCATTCCACTTCACCAATTTGGACCATTTAGAGAAGGTTCTTTACAAAATTAAAGAAAAAAAAAAGGTGGATGAATGCTTTTGCAAGCCAACATACGTGGGCAGGGATTGATCTATAATAAAACTAAATAAATAAGAGAAGTAGTATTTGTGCATCTGCAGACTCCACTTCTGTTACTGCATGCAGACAAGGAAATCATGAAATCTCTATAAGTGGCCCAAGTAACAGCACTGCCTTGATTTGATTGCTTAAAGTTCACTCCTGACAGTGATACACTGATGCTCCATTTAATCAAATGCTAGGTATTTCTTGTGAGTGCCTGCCCTTTTAAAAATGATTTCCTCATAAGCGCACCCAGGTGGTTCTGTGTCGCAAACCGTGTGTTTCCATAACCGATAAAAATCAGATAATCAAGCGAAAGTTGATGACTATTACTCACTGTAGAACAAAACAAGTCGCATCAAATAAGACTCAAGCAATACCAACAATTTAACTCATTAAATGTTATTTGAGACAAAAGCTATAGTAACTGCAGTTTTTCAGTTGCCACATTATTTCAGGAATCTGTGCTTCAATCTACCAGCCAACCATTACAGACTGAGGAGAGTCCCCATCCTCACAAAACTCTTGATTATTCTTTTATACACTCCCTCTCCAAAAACAAAGTATTATGGCACAGACTAGCTGTGGCATTGCATTCTTTTTTTTTTACTAAGATCTTGTTGTGATGATGGGAGAGACAGATGGCTGCACAAAGTCTTCTCCAGCACATCAGGTATTCAGGTGGTCAGCTGACCTCAATCTTTGGACACAATGTTGCTGAACCTAGACCTGACCAACTGCAGTAACCCCAGATCATAGACGGCCCCCACAGGCTTGTGTTCTAGACTATACATTATGCATTAAAACCGTGTAATGCACGGGTCCTTGTTGTTTAATCTTTTCTTTCGTGGATGCTGATAATTTACCCCTTCTGAATCAGAAGGCTTCCATGACCACAGGATGTGTCTTCAGACATGCTTAATAAAGAAATGAGAAGCTACTCTTTGCATCTGTTAAGGTTAAATAACTTGTTGCCAGCTGAAACATCATCATCCATGTTGTAATTATCCAATGGGAGGCTCTCACTCATTTGCAATATAAATCCAGAAGGTCACTTTTTTCTTGGATGGGAAGACTAGAAATATAAGTTCATCACAGATGGTTGCGATGGAATTTTGTTGTCTTTCAACACCTCTTTTCAATGTTTGTACTAAACTAAGCTAACGGGGAGCTGACTGTAGCCTCATAATAATTTGAGGATTATATTATATTATTATTACCAACACTGAATAATATCAAGAAAGAAAGCAAATACAAATGCAAAAACGGTTGTGTGTAAAAATTGCCCGTGTACCTTACCTATCATGCCATTGACAGTGCCAAACAGGACAGAGCCCTGGGTGGGCGTGGAGCTTTCTCCGAGGTTCTGCAGCACCAGAGAGCCGTGGCAGAAGACGTTTACAAACTCGCCGAGGTGAAACACCCCCACCTCCTGCAAGTGCTGCCGCTCCTCGTCGGTGGTGGCCGCACTGACCACAGCGAGGACGGAGAAAGAAAACAAGCACGATATGAGAAAGTAGGAAAATAAAGGACAGTGGAAAAACAGGAAATTGTTTGGGGGGCACGACTTTGTCAATTAATCAAAAGAAAAAAACAAGAAGGGCAGAGACATGAGAAGCAATGCATAAGGTCAGAGAATGATAGAGACACAAAAGGATAAAAGGTTGAGCAACAGTGGAGAGAGCAAGAGGATAAAAGACGTGACGCAAAAGTAAAGGTCAAAAGGACTGAGAGGTCCGACCTGATGTATTAGTTGGATAATGAGTGGCGGCATAAATGTTGCACACACAATTTCAGACCACATCTTTCTTCTTTTGCCTTAAAGTCAACACTTGTCTAATGGCGAAATTACCACAAAGAAAAATGATGCAGAGTGGGTAAAAGCTCAGTGGAGATGAATGATAATTTCCCAAACAAAATGCAAGAACAACGCTGCTGCGTCGCGGTGATATCAATGATGCTGCTCTAAAAGCTATCATGGGACTCTGCGCAGAAGGGGCAGCATGCTAATGATGTGATGGTTTGAGTGGATAAATGGAGGCTATTAAGAAACTTTTTAGCAGTTTAGTGCTGGGGCGAGCAGCTCAGTGGAATATAACGATTAGAAGAAAGAAAATTCATAAGAGGTAATTCGCTGCAGGATGTTAGGCCTCTCACCTGTCCTTCTGACAGACAAACAGGTTGAAGGCGTTCTCGGCCCCCAGGAAGTTGTCATCATCCAGGATTTCAACAGCGCTCATCCAGTTTGGATTGAAGTCACGAGCGATCTGAGCAAAAAAAAAACGGTAAATGTGTTGGGGAAGACTCTAAACAACACAAAGGTTGCGGTCAAAACCAGGATGGCACGACTCCAGATATGTACATCGCTATCTATGAGCAGAGAAGTATCGGATCCAAACGAGAGCTGAAAGGTTGACAAATGATCAATATTTTTCGGTCTGTGTAAACGCCCTTGAAGCCTGTGATGGACACACTGTATTGTTACGACATTTAACAGAGGGCCCTTGGTAAAGATATAATTTTGTAATGTGTTAAACAATTCCCAGTTTATCTAATTACCACAAAAGAAGTCACACTGAAATATGCAATATCAAGTTTAGTAGATTATAACATTTGTGAAACTTTATGGCATCAGATCTCTTTACCTTTTCCTCAGCAAATTAATTGCAAAAGTCCACAAAAAAAAACTCGTGGTAAGACTGGTGTGGAGGAAATACAAAAACATTTATATATACATATTTATATACTGCAAACAGAAGTTTAAACTAGGGCTGCACAATATATCCAAAATGCACTTTAATCGCAGTATTAGCCTGTGTCATGAGATGCATATCTTAAGGAAATGTTTCTCTGTGCCTCAATGGCGAATCAAATGGGCTCATACTGTCCTGGATGCTCTGTGTAGATGGTAACGGCTGCAGCAATAGAGCACACTGATGGTAGAAGGTACCGAGAGGAGCTATGAAATTGTGCTTGCAGAAGAACTCATGGCTAAAAAGAACAGCAGATTTATGGCAGATCATATCGTCAACTTTCAACGCTGTGATCACATGCTTGCTTGAGTTTAACCAGCCTTAGTTTAAACATAAACAAAAAACACCCTTGGCTGAAAGTTAAAACTGAGTTATATTGTCCCTTTAAAGCTTTCACATACAGATCTATCTCCCAACCCACCTCTTCAAAGTTGCCCTCCATGGGTTTGTACGCCAGCAGCAGGATGGACCTCATCAGGTCTCCCACTAGGATGAAATCTCCTTTGGTCTTCAGGTAAAGGGCCATGATGTTGTTATAGTGATTACACTCGGTCCTCAGCTCTTTCTCAGCCGTCCACTCGTACAAACGCACCTGAAACAAACAGACAAGGTGTGTGGTGGCTTGTTGCCATGGCAGCTGCCAAAAAGTAGGTGGATCAGAAAGTAGCTGTTCCTGTGTTGATAAACTGTACTGACATTTTAGTTTCACACTGCCATCACTCTGGATATGATGTGCCTCAGTGGGTGTGAGGTTGAGGTGCTGATTAACAATACGAGTTACCAGCTGCCTCATTAATGAACAGTTAATGGCTAATTAGCCATCGTTTCACACTACGTGCACTGTCTAACGATTCTTAGAAATGATGCAGAGGCAAATCGTAGAGTTACGTCCATGTGTCCTGACTGTTACTCGCTCGATGGTAGGTTGATGTAAAGAGAACCTCAGGATGATGGCAGAATTATGAGACAGGCTGAAATATTTTTATGGATTAATACAAAACAATGTACCACCATAGATTTGGTTTCAAGGAAATGAAAACATATTATAGCCAATATATTTATATTTGATTTGTTTGCTTTTCTTATAACCCCATGTCTCATTTTCAAACAATGTCTTGGCAATTTGTTTCAAAATAATTCAAAAATGCCATTTAACTTTGTTTTTTTTTTTCAAATTTGATCATTTTCTGAGCAGCTCTCAAAAAAATAATCTGAATGTTTTCATTTGTTTACTTGTAAACAAGAAAAACAAGAATCCCCTTATTTTAATGTACTTTTAATGTTTCCTTTGCCCCTTTTATGTTTTATGTAAAGAACTTTGAGTTGTCTTAGACATGAGCTGTGCTACACATATAAACCTGCCTTGCCTTAATGGGGATTTTGTCAATGTGCTTAAAAGACATATGAGAGAAACAAGCATGGTTTAGCATTTTCAGTGCAATAAAACATTTATTTAGTTCAAATTAATACAGAAACCTGCGGCGCTAACAGACGTGCAGGTTGGTGTTTACTTATAAGAGCTGGCTATGGGAAATTTAGTTTACTTCACCTTAAAAAAACATCATTAACTAGTAGATATTTGTCGGTGAAGAGTGTAGATGATTAAAGATCAGTGTGGTGAAGTCTACTTTTCTTTTGATTAGCTTTCTTTTAGCTCTCTCTGTGGCTAAATTCTGATAGTGTTACAAAAACAAAAAGAGACCAGTAAAGTGGGGACAATGGTAGTCAAGCTGGAAACAATAGGTCACATTGCCATTGCCATCAACTCAACTCAATTCGACATGGATTTGATCAGTTGGTCCGCCAATGCTATTGACCAGATTTTTTCTACCCATAAACAGGGCAAGGGGGAGCCCGTCTGTCCAGGCGGGACGTTTGCGGCGGGGTATGTGATGGATGCGTGGGGAAACTGGCGCATCCTCTGCCTCTCGCAGCTGTCCGTCGAGGACGTGGAGGATCTCTACATATTTGGATTTATGATCATCGGGTTTCTGCTGTTTGGAGTGAGCGGATACCTGCTGTATCGCAAAACGGAACGGCTGTCGGCAGATATTGGCAAGCTGTACGACGGCTGTATGAGTATGTGCCGAGCGATTGGGACATTGACGCAGACAATGAATGAGCTAAGCCGCAAACTGGATGTCGTTTCTGAGTTAAACGGCAAACTGTCTGCGGTGCCTGGACTCATCCGCGATATCGATTCTAACTTGACCGGTTTGACCGCTCGGCTGGATGGAAAGTGAAA
>JBBBVU010000001.1:7216120-7226773 GCA_037177055.1 Atherinosoma microstoma | reverse complement strand
TGGATTGGTTGTACTGGCAAAATGCAATTTCCCCTCGGGGATCAATAAAGTATAATTCATTCATTCATTCATTCATTCATTAGAGGGATTTAAAAAGAAGAAAAAAAGATTCTGATGAGCTTTTTATTCAGTATAAAAAGCTAGCACCTGCACATCGCAACATATGATCTTTGGACTTTGTTTCCTACAGGATGAGGAAATAAGTCTGGACTTCCTGTGAATGTGCTGACACCAGTTTTGGGTACAAAGTGTTTTTGTTTGTAAGGTTAAGACATGGCTTGGTGGTCAGGGTTAGAATGGGGTTATGATTAGGTTTAGGATAAGAGTGACGCATTCAGTTTCCCCATGGGCATATAAAATCAGACATGTGTGTTTTTTCTCCTCCAACCAAGGTTTTCTGGAGAGAAATTGCAGTCCAGATTTGAATGCCGTTCACACACGTGTGGTTCCCCAGTGAAAGATTTTTGGCTGGACGTGCACTTTCACACATATGAGGTTTAAAATGGGCTGTGAAAATCTCATTTTTGTCTGCAGCATGTCGAGGAAGGCAGATGAAGCTCTGTGATGACTGGGTTTTTTTATACTGGAATCAATGCCACATATATTTGGACATGTCCACAAAATCAGTGAATGAACTGAAAGCAACAAGCAGGTCAAGAGAGAAGACTCTGTCTCTCAAGCATTCCTTACATAATTTAGTAATGTCACCATCTTCTCACAAAGCGAAGTGTGAACTCAAAGACTTCAGTAAAGATGACATCAGAACAGAGAGCAGAGCGTGTCCAAGAGACATTTTCAAACAATCCATCATGTCAACATGGTGAACTTTATTCAACTTAAGCTGCTAATAAGTCAGAAATGAATTCAGCTTATAAGATTAATAAGTATTTGATGGTTAAGTACATAATTATTTAACTGCGGTGATTAAAAAGGGACTTTAGAGGCGAAAACTGCTTTTTCAGGTAAGAAAACGTTGCAGCAGGAAGCGAGTCCCTGTAGTCGGATGAGCTCCAGAAATCTTGAGAGCCAGGACTATTCGATACATGATATCTTCAGATAAGGCTGCCTTTCAAGCTTTTAATCCCTTTAATCTATCTATAGCTCAGTGTGGATGAGTGTGGTATAACAGGGCAGCAGGGGAAAGGCTGCTTCTTTCACTATGTATGTCAGCTGATTTCACACTGATCCACAAAGGATAAACCCGCTTAGAAATGGTAGCAAACAATGAGTTAAAAAAAAAAAGTGGCACTACTCTTCCCGGACAGATCACATATCTCCTAAATAACTGAAGAATAAAACAAAGTCATCTGGAGGTTGAGTTGTATGAGAAAAACAGGCGTGAGGTACAATGAGCAGAGTGGATTCTTCTGGATTTTTTATAAATCTAGAATAACAAGAAATAGAAGAAATGCTTTGATGCTGAACTTTAATACATTTCCTTATTATCATTTTAGAAAAATGCTGTTTATGTTCTCGTTAGGGTTGCACAAAGACAGAGCTTTACTAAATATAAAGCCAGTTTGTGGAGTCAAACATGAAGCTCATTTTGTTGACACACAGGAAAAGAAGTTGAATCTAAAAACACTGGTTGGTTAATGCTTTAGACTTGTTGATTTGAATGAGGGCTTGACATTAAAACATAACCAAATAAATCAGTGTATTTCAAACAACACCTTCAGGCTGCATCTTTCTACAGGTTTATAAACATCAAACATGAAAGTGTACGATTAAAAAAACGTGTCAAAAGCTTTTCTTTTTTCACTGTCACTTACTGTGCTGTTTATGCTGGCCAGCAGTTTCCCATTAAACTCCACCAAAGAACAGACGCCGCCTTTCACCTCTTTCTCAGCCACGGTTTGCAGCTTACCTGCAGGAAGTAGCCATCAATCACACCTCAGTTAATATTCATGCTAAATATGTAATATTTAGTTACATTAGCAACTTCTGTCGGAGATCTGCGCAAAAATTCAAAGGGAGACGGTGCTGCATTCACAATAAAGGTGAGGGCAAAACGCAGAGCTGGTGGCAGGAGAAATTAAATGCAAGCAATGCATCTTGAGAGGGACGGAGCGCGAAAGGAAATGAGGAGAATCGTAATGGTGAGGATGTCTGATACGAAGCGATAAGAAAATGATTAATTGAGAGGGAGAAACAAGAGCAAGGTAGGACGAAGTGTCCGTAAGTACGACACAGGCCAGAGTGGGGGAGGAGAACGTGAAGCTGGGTGAAGGATAAAGAGAGTAAAGCAGAAGTGAGGTGGGTGAGAAGACGAGCGGCGTAATAACGCTGAGCAACAAGATAAGAAAGCAGAGCTGGGATGGTTTGCTGAAAATGGAGAGAGAGGTAAAAGTTTTGGTGACTGACCGTCAGTGTAATGGAAGACAACGATGCGTCCCTGCTTGGGCTCCGACTCCTCTGGGTAAACCATGGCGGTTCCAACAATGAAGTAGACGGACGGGTCTTTTCCCAGACGACACGAAACCAAACTGAGGGCATACTCGCTGGGGAGGAACTGATGGGCATGGAGAACTACCAGAGACACAAAATGGAGATTCAGATGTGTGTTCATAGGATTTTGCTCTGATCCATTTTCATATCCAGCTTTGTTTAGTACAATTATATCATTTCTTAAGAATACAGGAAAAGGGGGAAAAGGGATAATATACAACCTTAGGAAAGGATTGTGCTACACTTGAACAGCAGCAACTCAGGCAAAAACAAACCGACTATTCAATTCAATTCAGAAAATCAGAAAAACAGATCAATTTGAACAGTGACCTAAATCCTTTTCTTTGTGGGAGTTTTCTAACTGAATGTTTGTTCATTGGAGGAAAACCTCGAACTACACTCACCCCTACAAACATTCACATGTGTGACCACACATCCTATTCTTAATCCGACACGAACTGAATACTAGGAAAAATGTTCTAAAAAGGACATATGAGGCCAACAGAGAGGTAAAGATAAGATGAAGATTTGCTGCTGTATTAAGGAACATATTGAACAGCCTGCCTTTGTTTTTCCCCATCTGGAAAACTTATCAGAGCATAGATATGTGTTTGGATGTTAAACTTCTCTTGTCCCTTCAGATTTCTTATTTTACTTCATGAGATAACTACCATATTCCCCGATGAAGCCAGTTAAAGAACTAAGTTTAACAACTGGAATCCTCCTCTGAGCCAATGCACTATAAGCACTGACATTATTTACAAATCTCTCTGCTAAATCTCTTCATTTATTGCTCCTGTCAATGAAAGATGCCACTTCTCCAGCACAGTTCTGCTCATTAACCTGGGGAGTTAATATGCTGAAGTAACTTTAACACACAAGTCACAACGTGCATCCAGTGCATTAGAAAGTTTCTCACATCTAAATGAGATGTTATCCGGTGGCTCGTTAATAAAGTGCAGTCAGCTGTGGACACTGTGCTGCGCTAGTCCTTTATTTACATTTTATTAACATATAACATGGCCTAATTCATGTGGGTGTGGTAACAGCAGGGTTTTAAAAGGAAAGGCTTGGCGCAGGAAAAAATCTGCATTGCAAAACAGAACGGAGCAACAACCTGCCAGATCCACTAGGTTTCATCGTGGAGATGGTTTTTGCACGTTGCCGAACGTGTTCAATCACTCATATAAGCTGCGTTTGCTTTACATTCTAGGAAACATATTTTATGGAACATGGTTATTGTCGCCGAGAAAATCAGTGCGCATTTATTTTTCAGATCAGATATCCTCCTAAGATGAGTAATTTAGTATCAGAAGCTTCATCTGGAAACTGCAGCCCTTTAAGCTCGGGACATTCAGCTGTCTCACCTTCAAAGGTGTGTTGATCCACGACTAGCAGACTGTGAACCTCCACCTCTTCACCAAAGGAGGTCTCATGTGGAGAGGTGCTGCTGGGGAAGAGCTTGCTGGAGCTCACGCTGCTGGAGAGCGCCTGTAGATTTATGGGATGGGATAGGAGGAGAAGTGAGGACAAAGACAGATGCAGTGCGAGGTATGACACCATTTTAATGTCTATTTACTGTGTGAAAAGCACCAGCACCATCTGCAGTAGCAGATGCGCAGCATTTAAAATCAGGTAAACGTCACTCTGGTCATCACATGTGAAAAACATGTGAAGAAAACACACACAAACAGAAGCACACACCCGTTCCCCTTGGAGAGGCTTTAGAGCCAGCACTGTTTTCTGATTAGCTCTCAAGGTGACCTAATCACGTTTAACTGTTGTTTTTGTAAATCCAAGTTGGCTTCTTAGACCTTATTGTCAACCAATCAAACAAAAGATGATTTTATTTCCATATAGCATGAACTCTCATGGACATTTACATTTATCTTGATGTGGATTTAGAAAACACTTGAAGGGGGAAAAAAGTGTTTCCTAAACTGTTTCATTCATTGCAGCGTCAGTATTCTGAGCACTTCTGCCCATTGAATGTGTACATTAGTAAATCATATCTAATCCCAGTAAATGATCACAGTGATAGTGGGAACAACATGTAAAATCCTCAGCAGAACAGACTTGATTTCCTCTGTAATTATGTGGAAAAATATGTGCATACATCCGTGTGGGCACCTGCATTCTTCTAAATAAAACAATTACAACTTTAACAGGCCTCTCAGGTATGAAGGGCTACAAATGTGGTTTCGCTTTCATATTTAAAACTGTCTGTGTGATTATTATTCAAATTTTACTATGTTTTTTCATGGGATCTCTCTTAGCTGTCAGCAGCACTATTTCAAAGACATGTAGAGAGTAAAAGGAGGTGTTATACCTCAAAGGTCTGCACACATGCGGGATACCCATCTACCTGTTTATAACCAGTTACAGAAATGATGCTGTAATAAGAAGAACTACACGCCTGCAGTTCTCATCGTCTGTGCATGTCAGCAACATCAGTGCTGTCAACTATTTAGATGCATTGCATGTCACTCTTAACCCCATTGAACATCTGTAATCAAAACTGTGAACTTTATTCTAATTTAAACAGGTTTGGACTTTTATTAAAAGCCACAATTAAAATAAATTTGACTATCTGCTTATAAAATGTCATCTTTAAAGTATTCGATGGCTGTTATCAGTGCTGCTGCATGATACCTACTTATAATTCATTATGGAAATGACCTAAATAGAAGATGTTAGCCAAATAATATTTTTGTGGTGCAGTGGGTGGGCCAGTTCTTATGCTAAAAATAATGGCTTTAGCTTTAGATAAAGGGAGATTTTTTTAAAAATTCCCAGACTTCAAGAGATAAACCTGAGAACACACAGTGATAAGATTTAAATCTTGGTTTAAAGATTTTTAGCCCGAGCAGGCCTGCTAAGTCACTAGCAGGATGAGACATTTATCTTCCTGACAAGCTCCCAGCCTAATGGTGTAAATAATGTTCTTAGTCAGCCAGTTTGGCTAGATAAGAGTGCAAACCAAACAAGCCCTGGGGTGTTTATTATCCAAGCTCAGGAATGAGATATGGTACCTGGGTGCTTGCACTAGGCCGTACAGCAGATGTGCTGCCGCTTACGTCTTGAATCTCCACTCTGCTGGACAAAACCCCGAAACACTGCGAAACCTCCTGGTAACAGATCCGCCTGAGATGGTGTCAAGCAGAGAGGGAAATGAACAAAATGGGGGGGAAAAAAGAGGTGATAAATGTCATCAAATGTGAAAACAGAAAACAAGGCTAAGCTGAACAAAACAAGGGCCTCAGCGAGTTATTTTAGACGCCGAGTCTTGTCATTTACTGGCTAAAACAGAAAAGAGGATAAAAATGATTCAGTAGTTGTATAACAAAAACAAAAGGGGGGGAAGTTGTTAGAGGAGTAAGGCTAAATCGCTGAGGAACATAGAGCATATTTACAGAGTTAACCGATGTGAAATATTCATTTCAAGTTCAGTATCTAACTAACTGGACTGACCTGGGAGATTCATAGAGGGGAACTGTGCGAATGTGGAGTTTCTGAATCTCATCAATGGTACCGATGGTCAGCGTGCTGTTGTTGGCCAGGGCCAGACTGGAGGAAAAGGGGAAATAAGACAAAAGAGAAAAAAGTGCAGCATTAAAAGTGAGGGGAGAAGAAAGAGGAAATGCCCCCTATCGCCTGCAGATCAGAGCAGCGGGATTGAGTAAATATCTGTAGTCAGCAGAGAGAAGATCTGAGCTGGCTGTGTCAGCTCAAAGATTAGATAGATAAAAAAATAAATTAAAAAAAACACAAAACTTTGAAGCGCTGAAATAGTCTGCCTGAAAACACAGAGCAAGTTGCAGACTGATAAAGTGTTCTGCTGCTGACCTGTCGGGGTAACCCTCAGAGTTGAGCGGGCACATGTAATTGACCTCCTTGAGGTTGACATTGGAAAACACCAGCTTGTGGTTGGAGGAGTAGATGACAGTGGGTCGGTCGGAGCAGGCAAAGACATTGGAAGTGGAGAGTGATCTGAAGGTCCTCAGCACTGTGGGCTGAGTGCCAAGGGTGACCTTCTTGCGCTCGCTGAGGGCACCTGGAGAAAAGGATAAGGTAAAAGTAACAAGTTTAACTCTGGTTTGCAAGGTGTGTGTACCAATTACTGTTGGAGCCACCGGAGCACCTTTAACTAATAATGTTTGTCCTTGTGAGCTCTGTAAGCCCTTGAGCCTTGCCTTTGCTTTGTTTGTTTTTTTTTTTGTTTTTTTTTCATTTAACTTGTGTGCAGCCAGTAGTAATAAACAAGAAAAGCATGCATACTCAGCAGGGGTCTCGCCTTTTGATGTCCTTGTGTTCTGCCCCCTCTGACTAACATATACACTCTACAACTGTGATCCTCTGATCTGAGCAAAACCAAAGCGAAGTTAATGAGTACATTTATATGCACACTCATATCGCAGTTGTGAGTCCAGCCCCCTGTTTTTATTCAATTCAGCGGAAGTTGTATACGAGGGGAGGGCGGGGGGGAGGGAGTAATCTGATTATATTCAAATCCCTGTGCACATTGTTATAACATTGTCCTAGTCCCTGGTCAGGGTCTGCTGTTTATGTAGTGTTGTACTTCTTTTTTTTTTTTACCTGTCTTCATATTAAAGCTGAAAACCTTAGTCCACTATGAGAAAATACATTTGCATCTATCTAAATAATTGATTGTTTACAAACAAACATTCTCAAATGTGTTCCAGCTTCTCAAATGTGACAATTTGCTGCAAATCGTACCTAATATGAATCTAAATGAATTTCATTCAGTTTCATTGGCTGTACAGTATATTTAGTCTGCTTTCTCAGTTGCATTTCAATAGTCATAGTCCAAATCTGCACCTGTTCTTTTAAGCTTGAATTTTTTTAAACTAGATCATGTTTTTAATACCGTTTTTAATCTAACGTCCTTTATTTCTCCCTGTCCCTTGTTTTTGATTTTAAATGACCTCTGCACACCGCTGTAATGCTTTTAATGTTCTATGTAAACCTCTTTGAATGGTCTTGTACATGAAATGTGTTAAACAAATATACTTGTCTTGCCTTGCTTGTCAGACAAAACAAGCAAGTGGGCGATGTTATCTCAGGCTCTGAGGAAATTGTGCTGGTCATTAATCAGTAATGATGACAATAATTGCAAGTTGCATCTCTAATGGACTCTATTTTCACACTTGACTGCATTTCACTTTGAAATCTCATCAGCTGTTAATGTTTTGGGGGGTAAGGGAAGTGAGTTTAACCTTGTTTATTCTGCACTTATAGAAAGAAAAATTGAAGAATTATTGGGGGTTGCTGGACCATATTGCCTAAGAGGTTAAGATTTAAAAACAATTACAAATCTATGCATCTATTTCAAATATGAAAAAGTCAGTTTTTGTTAAAGCTGGCAGCCACTCCGGAGTGTTCCACCAATGTAAAATAAACCCAAAGCCAGGGGAAAGGCTGCATAATGTCTTCTGTGGCTCCTCAAACAAAATGGGGATCTTGAATGGTGATTGCATTTCACTGACATCTTTTAATCCAGTCTTATGACTTTAAGATCACACATTTTATAGAGAGACATGATCACAAACAGGGAGAGTGGAGCCTCAAGTCATTCAGCAGACCGTACTGACCTACATAAAGTCTAGAATCTAATGTGTAGAATCAAAATTCAGAGCATATCAACCTCTGCTGCTTCAACTTTAACCAGTAATGTTTAATAGGTGCTTATTTTGGCAAGCTAAGGGGCAGACTTTTAATGTGCCAGGATGAAATTATGTGCATTATGAGCATGATGCTGAATTCTGAGCTAAAACTGAAGCTATCACTGAACAGTCCAGCTAGACTTCTCTAGGCAGTGTCACAACTGTTAAGTCTAATAAAAAAATTTAAAAAAACTTAGCACAGAAAGGTAGGGAAATTTGTGTTTGGTCATTTAGTTTTCCTCTTTGATAATATCAAGTAGAGTGGTATTATACATCGTTGGAAAGCCTCCTTAGTCAGCTTTGCAACGATGTACGACTTGTAAGGATTGAACTTCTGTGGAATGAGCAACTCAGATAAACATGTGAATATTGCCCCAAAAAATTTGCCATAATCCCCATGAAATGTTCCTCCGATGATGTTTTGAGATTCAAGTGCTGCCAGGTAAGTGTCAGACAGAGCCAGGATCCTCACAGAATACCTCCAGAATTTGGGACTGGAGAAGATGCAAAGAGCTGAGAGTCCAGACTTCAACCCAGTTAAAATACTTGTGAGATCAGCTTGAGCGTGTTGTACTTGCTAGAGTGACCGCCAACACAAACGCACCATTTGACCTTCAACAACCCCTGGTTAAAGAATGTGATGCAATCCCACTGCAAAATGTGACCAGACTGGTGACCCGGATGAAGAAGAGGTTCTAAGCTGTTGTGTAAAAATGGTCAAAGTGTGTTGCTTTTGCCTTATTACTGTGTGCGAGTGCAATCGTCCCATCCAGCAAGCAACTCCACTCTAAAGGGAATACCAAGTGGATAATACTTCAGAGGTTTAAGTGCAATTTTTGGGGCGAACTACCCACACATTTAGCTGTGTTGCTCATTCCACAGCAGCATGATCCTCATAAGCTATAACTCATTGTAAAGGTGACTAACCAGACTTTCCAATAATGTATAATACAACATTAATTTTTATTATCAAAGGGGAGATTCTAAAAAACTATTACATGGAAACCTGTCCTATGTACATGTGAATAGATTGTGTCGAGTTGTAATATAAAGCCCGGTCCACCATCTGTTTAGTAGCAAACAGCATACAGATGGTTAAAAACTGGCAGCTGAACACAGTGGAGCAATTAACAACTTAATTCCCTTCAGGAACTGATGAAGACCAAACACAGAGCTGGACTTGCATGACAGATATTACACTGCAGAAGTAATTAATCATTTTCCTCCTCCGTGACTGAATGTGTAAATATGCACAAGTTTTCACTAGAAATGGGATGCCCTAAGTGGTTTAAAAATATATATTGTAAGTTTAAATGGCTCCAATATCTGTCTACTAGAGGAAGCAATTTCAACTCCAACACTGTTAATATTTTTAGTGGTATTTTTTTTACCACACTTGGAAAGTTACCTTGATGAAAGTCTTGGGGGGGGGTCCCACCTATTAAACCACCATTTTTATTTTCAATCATTAAAAATGGTTCAGCACAGCTCAATAACACTTGCTCAATAAAACTCATAGATTTCCTCGGGCTGCAAAGTTTTTCCACCATTATATTCAAATCTCTTAAAGGCTGCCATGCGATTCTACATGAAATAATATTCCAGAAATGTCAACGTGGCCCACATGGAGGCCCCCCCGATCGACCTAAGAGGTTTGAAAAGCTCACTTCTAATGAGTGGATTGGCAGTGGTGAGAAGAACCTACCGGTCTGCAGGTCTAGACCAAAGTAGAAGAGTGCTCCGTCTCCCAGGGCACACAGCAGGTAGTAGCTGCCTTCAAAGGTGGTCATTAGGATTGAGCGAGGGATGATCTCTGCGGACACACACAAACAGCTCGTTTATTGTTCCTGCCTTGTGCGATGGAGTCACTGGTTCCACACCCACAGTGATAAATGTCTATAGAAATGTCTTTGTCAGAAAAATCAATCAAGGGTTCTTTTTTTCTTTTCTTTTTTTGCAGACTGGCTGGAAACGTTTTGAAAATCAACATTTGTATGCTGAAGAATAAACAAAGTCTTCTGCCTTGTTCACTTCCCCAACATTTGTTTCTGTGACTGCAGAGCAGCTGTTCAGGAAAACTTTCTCTAAAACACAATATTCTTAACTCTGTAAAATAATTGAGTTGACTTTTACTGCAGAAATGTGAGGTTTAGAAGGTAAACATCCAGTAGCAAAAGCAGAAAAACACTAAAAAATGTAGCTTAAAGAGAAAGTAGAGTATGTATTGGTGCAGTATATACAGTTGTCTGCAAAATTATTCCTACCCTTCCATTAAAGAAAAGGCAAAAATCTTAATAATAATTCAAATAACTGGAGACTCAAAAAAGAAATGATCAATATAAATTTGCTAAATTATAATTTTGTGAAATAGGACATTGTGTTTTCATTTAACTGAGTAAAAAAAAAAAAAAATACGGTCCTGGACCAATGAGAGCACTTTGCTGAAATACCTGCCAACAGGTGTAGAAGTCTGATTGAGAGTTACAGAAAACACGTGATTGCATTGATCGCCTCAAAGGAT
>JBBBVU010000001.1:7192817-7210529 GCA_037177055.1 Atherinosoma microstoma | reverse complement strand
ATTCGTTCATGCACAACACTGGTTCCCGGTTCCCCTTCAAAATAAGAGCGTTCAACTTGTCTTTTTTCCGACGCGTCAATGCGTGTTATATACATTGACGCATTTATATAATCGATTACGTCGACTCATCGACGCGTCGGGGACAGCCCTAACTGTACGTTCAAAACAAGATGAAAAAAAAATCTACATTTACATTTGGACATTTCATTTGATTGCATTTGTATTACTCATTTAAAATAAGCTGGTGAATACATATAAGCACCTCAGGCTGAGGAAAAATACAAAGTTAACATTTAAAATCTAATAATGTAAAGGCCGTTACACAGCACAGAAAAAAGGAAGAACAGAAAAGTAAAGATCTCATTTACAGATGGCAGCAGATACAGAAAAAAAGAAAAGCAGCAGTCAAACTATAAATGCAGGTGCTGCATTGCTGGGAAGAACCGGCAATAAACTGTGCAATGAGATGTTAAACTAGCATATATTCAATAGAACATCAAACACAAAGCCACTGAAAGCAGTTGTAGAAGGCAGAAGATTAAACCGTCTAATTTCAAAGGCGAGCTGCACTCGGAGAGACAAAAATAGTTGCGATTTCTGTGAATGTTAACAGAGACATATTTCTCTTCATAATGCTTTATGTCAGAAGACGCTGCAGGAAAACAAGCCGTGTGAAAACTGTCCAAACAAATGTTAGCGAGCTCTGTGGCCACAGTGTTTATCGTTAAGTTAAGACGCCATTGCTACGTTGCTTGATTTGCACATTAGCACGTGTGGTTTTTCTAATTGGCAAATTTATGGCTGATTTCATCGATATGTGAGAACGAAAAAATACTTTCAGCAGGAAATTCTTCCAAACAATTTGTGCTGAGAACAAATTAAGCAATCGTAAACGCTGTTACTGTTCAATTCAGTGCAGTTCATCCATGCACGTCTGATGATCAGACTAAATCACTTCGACAGCCGTGTTCGAGGCAGCGCTGGTCAAAGTCTGTGTGGAGCCATCAGTGAGCTTCAACACCTATAAATGTAACATAAAATCTAACTAATGTTAATGTATGCTTCCAAGTACTACAATAAAGGCTGCTACTAATAAAGTGATATAACCAATAATGAGGTATACTATGTTATCTTTGAAAGGAAAATTGATGAATATGAGCATACTGAGAAAAGATGTTAAAGTCTGCATAACTAAGACTATTTATGACTTTTATCTTTTAAAAAGGTTTCGTTTTAAGACGTTCACGTGTATTCAAATTTGAAACAAGTAATGTGTGACCCCGCAGATGTAGTATAAAAAAAAGATTAAGCACTGGAAAAGAAAAAACTACTTGTATTAGTGGCAGATATCATATGCAGACTTCTAATAATTAAACAGATAAACAGAATTAAAAAGTTGTTCATATTTATGTTTATTGGTTTCTTTAGCTATAGAGATGCATAAAAGAAATTCACTTACAGATGTTCTGTTTTCATATTAATGCCTCCTTTTTAATGGCAGTGCACAATTATTAGAGATTAATGAGATCAAGATTACTGACAGCAGTGCAAAGAGTGAAATGAACAATTAAATAGTATATACAATGGTAATTAAAATTGTTCAGAAGGGAAACAAATGAAAATAAAAACTGTAATCATGTCCTCTAGACTGCCAACTATTATCCAGGATGTGGACAACAAACTTTTTACACACTGCACAATTAAAAAATAGGAGGAGTCAAGATTAAATGTGATTCTGTTAGAGACAGTGTTGTTTTTGGCAGCCATTTGAGTTTTAGTCTTAGTCTTTTTGACGAAAATACAAATTAGTTTTAGTCACATTTAGTCATTTCAATATGTGATAGTTTTAGTCCAGTTTTAGTTGACAAAAACTCAAAAGGGTCTTAATTTGGTTTTCGTCATTTTTCGTAGGATAAAAACAGGAAAAAAACAAAGTGTTTGTCTTTTAACAATTGAAATTTGCACATTCAACAACAGTAAAATAAAATCATGAAGATTTGCTGGTCCCTGCCTTCTCCAAAAATTATGTGAATTTCTATCAAAAAAATAATCCTAACATTTAGTAGCCTGTGTAAAGAACAGAGAAAAAAATAAATAAATTAATGTCTGTTTTATCAGACTCTGACCGCTTCTGCTGTTCTATTTTTAGTTTCCCCGAAGTTCTCAGATCAGGTGAAACGGGTTGAGCTGATGCTGCAGCAGCAGCAGCAGCAGGAGGCAACAGTCTATACGCTGCGACTTCTAATTGGTTTTAAACTGCATAGCAAAAAAGTGCAGACGGTCATCATGACAGTATAAACATTCTGGCCTTCATATAAAGTAACTTATGCCATGTTGTCTGGGTGTTCTTTCCATCGCTTCAGACTTATCAACTCGGTCCGTTTGGAAAAAAAATAAAGAATATTCAGGCTGCACGAATTGAAGTTCAGATTTAGTTCGTTTCGGTGGCAAACAGGCTACAGATGCTGTTTTAGCTTCCTTCTTTTGTAAAGCAATATTTGATTATAATTAATATTATTTTAGCTGTAAATGGGCCGTGCTGGACAAAAGGCAGAAATCTCTGATTCTGAATGTCTGACAGACCGCCCACTAACATTTTCGTCTCGTCAACGAAAACTCACGCTCGTCTCGTCATGTTTTCGTCATCAAAGCGAAACGTTTAGCTCGTCACCGTCGCGTTATCGTCGTGAAAAAAAGGGTCATCAGCGAAATAATTTCGTCTTCGTTGACGAAAACAACACTGGTTAGAATGAAAAAAAAAAGATGCATAAAGGGAATAATTATAATATTTCACCTATTTTCCTCTGCTGATTATTTCTGATACATGGTCCCTTGTGTGTTTGAGCTCTTCATTTGTCTTATTAACTTATTTGAGATTTGCATGGACACTTAATTAAATTCTATTTGTGATGGCAGCCTCTCTGAGTAGATCCCACTATGGGGACCTGCACAGGTCAGGAGACCCCCAGAGTCACCATAATTACTGTCAGGGAGTGAAGCAACTTGTCTAAAACATTCCTGCACTTATTTATTTTAATCAAACTACAACTGAAATTTTAATCTGCACCAAACCTAGCAACCTGACCGATCACAAGTCAGAGGGCATTATGAAAAAGATATTGCTGACTTTCAACTTGAAAGGAAAATGTGTTGCTACGTGGGCACCATCGGTCTCCCACTCACTGGTCTTTAAACGGGGCTTGATCTCCAGTTCCCCCAGAGAGGAATATGTGGGCAACTGTGGATGCTCAGCATTGTTTACCAGCTGCTTCTTTGGATTTTAGTCATCACATGCTGGGAAGGTATGCACAGTAGGCTTGCTTAAACTTGTTTACTGGAATGAGCTGCACACAGTTTTTATTGTGAGGTTAATTAAAGCAGGAAAGCTAAAGCACACAGTGTATGTGGAGGATGATGGGCCAAAATAACGAGCTACAACAAGGCTAAAGGCTGCAAAGGGCTGCCTTAGTGGGCTTAGCACTACGAGCAATACTTTCATGTTGCGTGAAGTTATTTAATTCATTATATGCACAAAAATATTGCTTTGTCTTTTGTTTCTTATGCGATTATAACGTTTTTTTTTTTTTAAAGGATTTTGAAAATTATGGAAATGAGATGATGCCACTTCAAATTTCTGCAGCCTCGGTTGTTTTAAGTCCATTAATTATGGTGTCCCCAAGACACTTTCGACTACAGTGTTGTTTTGTTTTTGTTGGGTTGGTGCGATTACTGAAGGCCAAATTAAAAATTTCATGCAAATTTAAGGGAAAACTTCAGTTAAACCAAGTCATTTTGCGAAAGGCCAGAAAAGCAAAGGTTATGTAAAAAAGAACAGATGAGAAAAATGTAAATGTAATATATGCGTATATATACCCACTGCGAGAGACAGGGACAACAGTAATATGGAATGCAGTGCTGTCATAACAACCTGAAGATGTCTGGTTGAGGGAGTAACATTTGGCAGAATTTTACAACAGGTCTCATCCTCATTTCATGTGGAAGGCTGAAACTTGAATTTAAATGAAGTGCAATATTCATCACAAGCAAGTGTAAAATACATGAAGTCCTTTTTCGCCCTTCATACTCAGGCCTGCTCCTTTTAATCATGTATGATTCAGGAGGAATCTTATTAAACGGAAAAATTCGCAATTAAATGATTAATTTCTGTAATTAAATTTAAATTTGTGAAATTACAGAACATTCCCACTTTGAACTGGGATGTTCAAATACTGCAAGTCAGCTTTTTTTCCTTTCTTTCTTTTTTTGCACCAGCTATACAAGTACAAATGCTAAACTGAGCAAAGCTTGTTCCAGTGATGCACACTGACACCACACATACTTTCAACGTGCATAAAAAGTGTGTGCATATACAAACTTGAATGAGTTGTTGATGCGCCACGTTGCCACAGTAAAATGTTTGCTGGTTGTCCACGAAGCCCGGCAGTTCAGTCTCCTCGACCTCCTCTCCACTCAGCATCAGCACTCTGGGGAGACAACACACTCTTCAGATAAGATATGTGAAATCATAAGTGACTCTCTCTACTTTTCTGGCATGCTGAACAGCAACCGCTCACCGTGTCTGACCCACGAAAGACAGAACCAGCATATCATCCGTCTCTCTGCCTGCCTCGGAGCGGAGCGGCCACAAACCTTGAATGGATTTCAAGTGTGAGTGTTAGAAAGAAAAGTCATTTTCTGCACCATTCTGCCGGGTAACGCAAATAAAATATCGAGCCAGAAGCCAATCTTTAACTTTTTTTTGTCTGTTAAATGCTCACATGTTGGAAGATGAACAGGTTGCAGAATCCTCTCAAAGAGCAATTGACTGGTTAAGAGAATAATTGGCGCCTCATCAAGAGGCCAGGGGCAGAGATGGTCAATAAACAGCCGAAGCCTAGCCAGTACGAGAAGACCTTAACTGGCCCGTGTGTCTCGTTTAAGCATCAAATAAATCCTTTGAGAGGAACCTAATTTTGTGGGATTAAGAGGTCGTTAACAACCTGACGGCCCTCCTCGACTTGACTGTTCTCTACAGCAGACACTAAGAGCTCTTTGGTTTTAGTAAATGAAAACAAATGTCTCCAGACCTAACCTTGGCAACTTTCCTGTTCTTTTTGGAAGCGACAAGCCAAGACCCCTGACATCTGCACCATCTGCTCGCACTCATGTGCTGAGCTTGGAGGAGCAACAGCTGGCATCTTGGCCAGTGAGGCAAGCAGATGCGCAGGATTAAGTGGCTGTGCCGTCAAGTCAGTTGAGGATTAAGGGCCAGATAGAGTCAGGACCTGAGAGGTAGGTGTTGGATGAGACACAGACGTGCACACACAGGACACACGAACCTTTGATTCCCGGCAGGTCAATGCTGGCATGCTCATGAATCCCAATGCCGTTGCGGATGATCCGAAGAGAGCCCTCTTTAAATGCACCTGAGCACGTCACCAGCTGAAATGCAGCAAAGACAGACAAGGACAGAATGACTGTTTGACTTTTCATGATTGTTGGTTGTTATGTGTTTTAGCATTTTATTCATTTATCTCAATGTTCGCTGTCCTGATATATTTTCTCCATCTGCTTCTTAGAGGATGACTCTGGACTCATGTCATACTTAAATCTATCACTTGCATTTCTAATAAGAAATCTTCACAGTGCAGTTTATAATCATTCACAGCTGAGCACTAACAGCAGAGATTTGAACTCACGGAAATTTAAAAAAAAATACAAAACTAATGGGCCAAATCATGAGCAGTCAGACGTTCACTCTGCGGCTCAAAGTGAATCACATATTCAGTATAAATGTTCTAATTAGACCTTCATGTTTTGAAGCCTTCAATAATTAAATTGGCCATGGAGATGTTATCAATGTCTAAAAAATGTTCTGATCATGCAGGGTTTCCGCTACATGTAAATTATTGCGGCGCACCGCCACGACACAATAAAAGCTGCCATGCCTTCAGAATGAGGATTCCCCCCCCCCCAGATGTTTCAAATGTAAATCAGATTGTATGAATGAGTCCATATGAACATAAAATCTATATTTGCGTACAATTATGCGCCATAGTAAGAGCGTGAAATTGTTACACTGCTCTGCAAATAACAATTTTGGAGTTTCAACTTCCTGTCCGGCTCTACGGCGGAGTGGTGACAGAGCAGAGTAAAAGGTACATAAACGAGAAGAAGTTTAACAAATAATTTGCTCCAGCTTGTGAAAATGACCCTAACGTTAACGTCAATGTTAATAATGCAATGTTAGCAACAGTAACGTTTAACGTTGATGGTACAAAGTTCCGCCTTTCTGTGTCGTTTCAGATTATGTTGCAGTTAAGTTTCATAAAGAAAGAAACAGATCTTCAGAAATCAGAAATCAGAAACTGCACAATACTAGTATGTAAAAGAATATAACGCTTCTCCTCTAATTGGCTCTGATCCACAGTTGTACAATGTATTATGTTTGAAATGGCGTCTAGCACTTATTAAGCATCCGGTACGACAAAGAATGACACACACAAGTATCGCTGAATTTGACAATAATGAATGAATTGGAATTGATTTTAAAACATGGAATATCATGGAATTGGCTCATATGTTGGTGATATTTGTTACCAATTTAAGAGTTTTTCAAAGTACCTGGACGAAAACAAACAAGAAAGCCTAAATCAGAGTTGACTGGATTTCGACTGCTGCACACTTAAAAAAAAACACAATCATTGTCAACAAAACTACCGATACCGTCCGACATTTAATAAATAAAAATAACTTTTTAAAAACTTGACGTTTATGACTGGTTGAGGGAAATTTGCCAGGACCAGCTCAGCTTCATGAGCCTGAAGTTTGAATAGTTAGTAATATTCAGTTCAATGAGGCTATTTCTTTTAGTCTGATTTTAAAAATGTTTTTTAAAATTAAAATTCATACTTTAAATAAAGAAAAATGGCCTATACATCATTGTTATTTACAATAATATAAATAACCATCAATGTCTAAGCGATGTCTAAGGGTAATACATTTCCTTACATTCTAAAGGTAATCCTTAAGAAACAATGTGGTGCTGAGAACAACGCCGTGAAACTGTTTGCATTTTGTTCTAGTGCACCCAAAAAGTTCGGTACACCAGTGCAACTAATACAAAAAGTTAGTCTGGAGCCCTGACAAGTTCTTCTTTAGCAAATGGAAGTCAACATTTCGAACCAAAGGATCCATCACATTTTAGCTTTCTCTGTAAACAGGATGTGATGGTATGGCATATTTTGGTTAATTGCACTGGGAGTTCTAGAATACGGTGCTGCACGGTTCAGCAGCTGGATGTCAACTTTTTCAGCTTCTTTCAACTCTGGATGCTGGCAGATGATGGGATCCAAGACATTTGTGGTGTTCCTGAAGAACTTCACTTTCACCTTCCAAACCCTCAGATTAAAAAAAAGAGTCATGTCTGGCTTCTTCCTTGTAGGAATGTTGTAGAGTTTAAAGTGTTTCAAGGACTTTCCTTCACTAATGACTGAACTGGTTGTATTTCCCTTTGAAGTTTTGCTGTTTTTTATCGATTTCTTACCCTGAAAGATAAACACACACACACAACCAGCCTCGAAACAGTTTCTAAACAGACTCTGGCCAACTTTGTCGACAACTACCTCCCAGCCTAGAGCTTCCTTGACAACGTTAAAGGGTTGTCAGTGAAAGCCTGAAGAGAAGTGAAGTAAGAATTGGCTTTAACAGTGGAAGATTCTGTACTTTGGAGAGGAAGCAGAAGTGTTAAACACTGTCACAGCGACGGCAGAAGTGGTTCTGTCAGACTGGTGATATACTGGTGTTAATAGTAGATCTCCTCTGACATGACAGTGTTAAGCTCCAACACCCTGACGGTTAATAACTATGGTGCCTTCACAGCCTGACTGGAGAGCACCAGAATGTTATTTATTCATCCAGTCATGGTACACTAATAAGATTAATGCCAGAGCCCAGATAATCTCACCCCCTTCCACCTGCCACCTAGTTTCATCCTAATGGAAATGGCCATGATGAACCTGGCAACTCACCCAGTTCCCTCGAGCATGCTCTCAAACGTCCCCATCCTGATAATCTTCACACGTTTGTATATTTGTTTTTTTAAGCAGGTTTTCATCCCTGCGTAGTACACAGCGGCACATCTGTGAGCACAGTTTTTCAGCTCTGACGACATACTTTGCCGTAACGAGTTCTCTGGAAAAAGTCAGGTTGCACTTTGTCCTGTAGCTTGTGCATGAATCCTCTTTTGTCTCAACAGCCCTGGAATGTGTCTGCATCAATTAACCGGGCCAAATGCTCAGTGGATTTGCAGCAAATTGCAAATCAAACCCTTTGGGATTGGATTTACTATTGGATATGTACAGCATGAAATGATTGGGACTGTATGGGCGAAGAACGTCAGCGGCTGATTGTACGCTGGTCTTTGCCCAGCAGAATGGCTCAGAGCTCTTATGGACTGCTGCCTTTGGAACTACATCCAGAGCCTTGAAGCCTGCAGTCAAAACCTGCCAAAAAACCCTTCTGTGCAGTATTGCTCTCTCTATATTCCACTGTTTCATCTTGATTTGCCTCAAAGATTCAAGACAGACAGAGAAATGTTCCAAACTATATTACCTCTCTGGTGATAAGCTAAAGGACACACTAATACCAGACAGCTTCAATGAGACTGGTTGTATTTTACAGAAAATAAATAAAATATTTTTAAATGGCACATTTGACTTTTTAGGAAAACGTCAAATATTACTTGGTAGAAACATTTACACGTGTCTGCTTTTTAAATGTACACTGAGATCTTTTCCAGTTCGTACTACCTTACATTTAGAATACACACTGTTTGACATTTGCAGGAGTGCACAGAAATGCAGATTAGAAGATGATGAATGTTTAAAGCAAACAATACAAAGGCCTTTATTTTAGTGGTTTCAGTTTTACAAAAGGAAATTACTTGAACGGCATTATGCCTTTTTGCAACGAAAGGGGAAAAAAAGCCGGCGGAGATTTGTGATTGATAGGTGTATTTTAACATCAGGAGTAACTGCAGTCCAGACAAATCAGAGCCTGGACATAACAGTAGATACATGTTAATATCTATATAAAGGTGCCACTGGCTAGATGAAAGAAGAAAAGACAGACTGAGGAGAGTCTGTGACTTTTTATAGATCTAGATGCAACTACATTAGTGTAAGACATTAAAAAGTAAGTTAGTGCAAATATGGGAATAAGTTATAAAAGAGCCACTGGTAGTTGACACATATCCTCAACCTTTTCTGTGACAATAGACATGAAATCTTTCATCAGTTTTAAACAGATAAAAAAAAGAAAAAATTTTGTTATGTACCTGGCCTTGGCCTTGCCTTTCCAGGTCCACCACACACATGTCCACTATGGGTCCCAGATTGGTGAATGTCTCCATCACAGTGACATATGAGCCCTGCTCATTGCTGTCCACGTTAAGCTGCAGAGAAACAAAGCCACCACATGAATAAGGCAAGGCAAGTTTATGTGTATAGCACATTTCAAAACAATGATGGAACGAGGCGAATACATTGGTGTCAAACACCTCATTTTGTTGGCATTTGTTACACAGTTTACAGAAAATGTCCAGGGCAAGTAAGTAGTCAAGAATTAGTGAAACTTTGCTCTCTTGCTGCTTACCTTCACAAGCTGGGAGTCACCCAGTCTGGAGCCCACAAATACCACACCATTGTCCAAGTAGGTCAAACACTCAGCGATAGATGTCTGTCAATGAAGAACCACACAAATATGTCAGTCTCTCAGGATATCTCTACGGTACATTATTCATAAATGTCATCATCTCACAGATGGCCGAGTGTCGGCTTGTTCTCTTCAAACATAAAATTGAATCAGACACATCACAAACATGAAAAACAAAAAATTCTAATAAATCTGACAAACTGGTCAGTCAACCAAAAGTTTCACCTCCAGTTCATATGAATGATACATGTGAAGAAATAAAAATATGATGGGTCAATATTGCACAAAGGGACTGAATTAGCATCAGATTGTGACAATAAGTCCAAAACAATTCAGCAGTTGACAGAAAATTTAAAGTGTAAGAAATCCATGCGCAAACAAACTTCCTTCAGGATGAATATTAGCTTCCTCACTGACTCAATGTACAGGTTACATTAGATATATACTCTTATTATCATTATTGTTGTTATTATTGCTGGCCACACAAAATTTTAAAAAATGAGACATTCCTTTAAGGATCAGTCATTTTGGGTGACAAAAATCTGTCAATAATTCGGACCATTTATGTACCAAATTACTAAAAAAATAAAATAAGCCAATAAGATGAGGAAAAGATGAGTTTTCTGGCAGCAGCAACATGGAGCTCAATAGTGTTCAGCTACACTGAAACTAAGTCACTGCAATAGCAGATAATGTGATTAATGTACAGCTGGGAACATATTTTCAACCTTCTAAACTCTGTTTACCAAAATACACAAATTTACAAGCTTATCCTAATCAGCATATGGTGTTACACTGACGGGAATGGGTTTTAAGAAGCATTTATTGTGTAAAAACAATGCACGTTATTATTAATGAACAATTAATAAAGCCTTTTCTTTCTGACATTTCAATCTAAAGCTGCTCATGTTTGCAAAGACTGCTCCAGACTGCTAAGAATTATTTAGAAAGCAATCCGTCTCTAGCTCCGCAAGCAGTCTGCCTGATTGCTTCAAGCCTCAGCATCACCCAGAGAACCAGAAAAGAAAGCATTCTTCCTCTCCAAGCCTCCTTGGAAAGCCATTACAAGGAAGGTGCTACAAACTAAACGCTGTCAGCCTTGAACATGAGATTGATTTTCAAGCTCAGTATTGAAATAGAGTCATTGTCTAAATCAACTTTTAAGGGATAAGTGACAATGTGGCAAGCGGGAGCTGGAATCATTTTTTCCCCCATCCTCAGTACAAGTGTAGACAGACCCATTAGCTCCTCTCGGGGCCAGAACCATTAAAAAGTCAATCGTAACAAAAAGAGGGGGGGTTTGCCGAGGTAGTGAAGGGGAAAGGCAGGAGCGGAAAGTCAACAAGCAGGGGAAATGGGTGGTCGAGCCAGGTAGAGAGAAGCAGATGGGAAAAATGCCAGAGGACGGGCAGGTGGATAAACAGAGAGAGGACAGACGGAGATAAAACGGCAGACAGAATAAGATGAATGAGCACCTCTCCGAGCAGCTCCACGTGCAGGTCTTTGAGCGCCACTGTGCCGTCTATTAGTTCCTCCTTCTCCAACAGCAGCATGAACAGGCGGCCCTCCATGTCTCCCAGCAGGTAGCGTGACCCGTTGGGGTCCACCCGGTTGTGGCAGACAATGGTACTTTGCTGTAATTTAGAGCAGAGGGTGAGCAAATCTTTAAGACAGCACTCACAGAAGATCATCAGGCTGCCAAAAAAGCTTACGATATCCGGTAAATACAAGATAAGCCCTCATTTCACGCATTAACAGAAAATATGCATGAGAAATTACAGCAATGGAGGAAAGTATGTTGACAATTTTCTTGGTTTTTGCTCTCCCCCACCAAAAAAAGAGAAGGAATTAAAAGCTAAATCACATAGAGGAAGAATCTATCCAGAAAATGTATGAGCTTATCCTTTAAAGCATATGAGACAGTGCACTGCGGTCAATCAATCGACACTCAACCATATGGATGACTCAATTAAAGTCAAGCACTCATATTGATATCCACACCTATTAGTGACCAATTACCCTCGCAAGGATGAAGCCAAAGTACCTGCAGAAAGTTTCTACAAGAACAGCGAGGAGGAGTCCCAAAGGCATCCTGTCTGCACTGCTAACCACTGCACTGCCAAGCAGCTCTACCACCCACACAGTGCAATTAGTGCTAAAGAACATTGTGACACAGTTACACAGTCAGGACCAACACTAAACGGTTCGAGGACAAAACGTTTGTTGCTTTTATTGTTTTTGTTACTGCTGGCATTTTAAAACAATCTGACAAGATGTTTGCAAGAAATTTTAAATTACAGAAAAAATGAAACTACAAATCTGAAGAAAAATCTGAAATTAGTGACACAATAATGTAAAGAAGTTATTTAGATAAACCGATATTAAATGCAATGTTACTCCATTCTTAACTTCTGATCTATCATTATCCCACCTTGTGATGTGGTCTTCCAGTCTTTTATCACTTTTATAGAAGAGTTGTTCCTAAGACCACTGGACCCAGTTCTGTCCCAATTTCATACATTTCCTGCATTTTTTTCCAAACCATTTGTCCGTCCACCATTATAGGAGTTTATGTCTTATCTACCATGTTTACACTGTCAGAAAATCCCAAAAACATCTAATACATACAAATAAAATGTAGTCATTTGTGATCAAGCTATAAAAAGATCACAAGCTAACTCGGCTGTGCCCTCTAGAGGACAAACGCTGCAATACCAGCATGGCATCGAAATGAACTCAAACATGGTTTGTTTCTTTTCTGCAATCGTATGTGATTTATTACTTTGACATGAAAATGAAGATTTTGAAGAAAATGTGATGTGCTAATCTTGCCTACAGTTATAACCCGACTAATTTATGAGCTTTAGTTGTATTTATATAACATCACATTTTTTATAGCATGATCGCTTCATGTTGCCCCAGTGTGTGATAAAGATATGCTGTCAAGGGGAAAAAGCAAAGCTGCTTAGACTGCAAAAATCACAAGAAAGAGCTTCTGATGCAAGCTTCTGTGTATACTGAGTGGGGTTTTTAAAAATATAACTTATAATCATTTCTCTTTGAACAAACTCTCTTTGAAAGCAGCTGCCGTCTGGTTAGACTTGGACTGTCTCAAAGATGTTCGCCAGACCCAAAAAACAACTGAGAACTGCAGCCAAAATCTCTCTCCTGCACAACAAGCACGAGATAAGCTCTCCAGCCGGTGAGCTGTCATGACTGGAAGTGATATTAAGTTCACACAGCGTGACTCAGCTCAATCTACTCTCCCTTTGAATTAGGATATTGTTATCGTCGCTGGGCTGTACAAGCTGAGTCAATTTCTCACTTGGTCGAGCCTTTACTAAACTAATTTCTGCAATCCCCGTGCTTTGTGCCATTGTTTGGTTTCTTTTGCTAAAACACGGATTCAATTTTATTCACGTGGCTCCACAAAACTCTTGACTGGCAGTTAATCGTGTTATTAGACTGTGCAGTTCCCAGCAGTCAACAACAGCCGCCGCGGACAAGTCAATCAAAGTTTTCACTTCTGTCTGACAAATCATTAGGTACCCACCAAAAACTGTTGTTTCAGCTGAGAACAAATATTAAATATGACAAAAGAAGAGAACAAATAAGCACAAACATGAGTAAGGTGTAAAATGGATTTTCAATAGTCGCATATGCCCGTCAACCTGCTCCAACTCCATCTACAGAGGAATGGTAAGCAACGCTGCTGCAGAGATGTATCAATTGGGTAACTCTGGAGGCTGAAAGAGGCTTTTAACGATGGGATACATCAGCAGGGCACAAAAAAGGAGCTGCTCATGAAACAACAGACGGATTGGTAGCGTCTGAAGCCATCGCAGTGCTGCTCTTTTATCTGTGATGGCGACATCTCGGTGAGGACAAGTTTGTGGTGCGGCTCATCAAGGGTGGACAAAAAGTAATTGGACGAATGCTGAGCTCCCAGTTTATTTGCACAGAGATAACAATTATGTGGCTATCTCTCACTTGGTGCAGATATAAATTAGATTTTGTTCATTTTAATACCACAATTTCAAGTTTGGTCAAGGGGAGAGTATTTGTTATGTGTTTAGATATGCAAATCACTTCTATGAGACTATATTACATAAAACTGCATAAAAGCTGCAAGAAGTGGGTCACTAGAATTTCCTGTAAGCTGCCGAAAGGGAAACTTTATTTTTTTTCTTAATGTCAGATGAGTGAAATCTTGAACAGACACAAATCCATCTGCCTTTATTTTGCTGCAACGTAACTGAATGGACAAATAGTTACTTGGCAGCAAAGCAAAAGGCTCTAAAGATATGTTCACATCAACAATTCAGTTTATATTCGGACTCCATACAACTCAAGTGTGTTGCACCTGACTTGAGTGTAAAAGCAACTTCCCCTCTGAAACAGCAGGCATGTATCTTTTCTATCAACTACAACAGAAAATGTCATATTTGTGAGACCACTAGAGACGGATGACGCAATCAGACCTGAAATGGAGGATTTTGCAGCATAATTCGCCTGCCATTCAGGAAAAAGGGGAGAACAAGAAAAGCTAGCCTGCTAGCTCTTGATGTTATAGCATCCCACGCCATGCAGGATACACCGAGATATCACTGAGCAGCTCGCTTAGCAACAGGCTGCTTCATCCGAAGTGTACAAGGGAGATGTTTAACAGGTCCTTCCTACTTGTCGCCGTTAGATCCTACTGCTTATGGGGTCTGGACACGACACAACTGTTTGCAAATATCCTTTCTCACTGTACATAGAATTTTTTTTTACTTCTTCTTGCACTATTTATATAGTGTTTGTTTGTTTATTCCCCCCTTATTTAATTACTTATGAGTCTTCTGAGTGGAGCTATCTCCTTGCTACTGGAATCCTGTAAATTACCCATGTGGGACTAAAAAGAATATTTTCTCTTATTTAGTGTTGCAAGCCTATAGTAAGGCTGCAGCTTTATGACGACACTACCCAGCAAGCGCATGTAAGGAAAACGTCTTATAAACCCGATATAAGCGTTCTCCCTCATATTTACATATCAGCCATTTATCAGTCCACATACTGAAGCAGCACAAAGTGAACACAAAAATCTGACATCTGTGACCACATGGCACTAAAATAAAAATCCCATTGGAGTCACGTTGCCAGAAAAACTAAATAAATGAAATGAGTTTGAGCCATCCATAAATGAAAACTCTAACTGCTTAACACAAAGCCACAAGATAATAAAAAAAACCTGTCTAACTATAAATTAAAAGGCCTCTACAACTACAACCACAGAATTGAAAAGTTTTTTCATTTAGAAACCCGGGATATTACAGCGCACAGAGAGAGCGTTCTCTAATTATAGAAGCAGACTCTAGAGGGGCTCCTCTGGGCCTTGAGCTCTGTTAAATGTGTAGTGAGCAGTGTAGACTGCAACTTAATCTTGATGACACCAAAAGCAGCGCTTTTAGTCATCATCTATAATAAACCTGCCTCTACATGCAACTTAGCATCAATCACAAAAGTCTAAAAACTTTGATAAATACAAAGTTTCCTGACACATAAAATACAGACTGATGACAGTTTCATCTTTTTTATGTCAAAGTATTAAACTGACGAAGGCTCAACTTCTTACAAACCAGTTTAGCTTGATATTCCTCTTAAAGTCTCCATTAACCTGTGAATATTAACTGTAGCTTGATTAACATTAAAATGATTGCACTTCAGTCCTAAAGACTACTTTGATGCATCTCTAACAGAAAATCTTTCAGATATGATGGGGAATTACATCAACTTTGCCAGTGACGATTCCTTACTTTGTAGCTCCATTTTGTTTTTTCTTGATACAGACATGCTTATTTGCTGGGATGTTAAAAAAATAATAATAAATTAGCTTGACTATCATCATCATCAAACCTGGTAGTTTTACATGCAGCTAGGCTAATGAGGCCTTTTGCTTCACCTCCATCTGGCAGGAGGAAAAAGCATCAATTATTAATATGATAATATCAAAAATATGAATTATTGTTTATTTTTCTTATTCAAGCAGTCACTATATAGTTCAGTCTGGCATAAATGAAACCAAAACATTAAACTGCACATGTCAGGAAACTGAAAAAAAAAAAAATCCAAACATAAAACATTTAAAAAACAAAATAACAGTCATATTTTTCAATGAAGAAAAAAAAAAAAAAGACCCTATTTTTGTGTCTTTACCTTGATAGTGGGTGGTGCAATGGCCAGGTATTTGTCTCCGTTGTGGTAAGTGATGGATTCTTGTCCTATGATTATAGCTCCACCAAATGGCTCTGGCACTAAAGTACAAGCACACAGGCAAGAGAGCCAAAGTTAAAGTTGTACAATTACAAACAGAGATCATTTATACCTTTGATCTAGACAGTTATACTTGATGGCAACAAACACAATTTTAATTATTTATTTCTGCATTAACTGCATGTATACAGCAGGGCTGGAAAATACCCACAAAAAATACAAACTAAACAAACTGGCAATGCAACCTTTTATTCTCCAAGGTATATTTACAGCACATATGCATATACACTCACCAGCCATTTAAATAAGTACACCTGCTCAATTACTTGTTAACACAAATAGCTAAATCAGCCAATTACATGGCAGCAACTCAGTGCATCAAGTCATGTAAACATGGTCAAGATGAATTGCTGGAGTTCAAACTGAGCACCAGAATGAGGAAAAAGAGGAATTTAACTGACTTTGAACTTGGCGTGATTGTTGGTGTGAGTATTCCAGAAACTGCTGATCTACTGGGACACTCACACACAACCATCTCTAGGGTTTACAGAGAATGGGCCAAAAAAGAGAAAATATCCAGCAGCAGTTGTCTGGACAAAATGCCTTGTTGATCTCAGAGGAGAATGGGCAGACTTGTTGGAGATGACAGAAAGGCAGCGGTAACTTCAATAACCATTGGTTACAACAAAGATTTCAGAATTCCACATCTGAACGCACAACACGTTGATCCTTGAAGCAGATGGGCAACAGCAGTTGTCCACACCGGCAGCCACTCCTCCTGTCAGCTAAGAACAGGAAACCGGGGCTACTATTCACACAGGCTCACCAGAACTGGACGACAGAAGATTGAAAAAAAACGTTGAGACTCTGATGAGTCTTGACTTCAGCTCCAGCATTCAGATGGTAGGGTCAGAATTTGGTGTAAACAACATAACAGCATGGACCCAACCTGCCTTGTATCAACGGTTCAGGCTGCTGGTGGTGGTGTAATGGTGTGGGGGACATATTTTTGCCACACTTTGGGCCTCTTGGTACCATTTGAGCATTGCTTAAACACCACAGCCTACCTGAGTATTGTTGTTGATCAGCTCCATATCTTGATGACTACAGTGTACCTATATTCTGATGGCTACTTCAAGCAGGATAATGCACCATGTCCTAAAGCTTAAAAAATCTCCAACTGGTTTCCAGAACATGACAAAGAGTTCACTGTTCTCCAATGGAACTCCACAGTCACCAGATCTCAATCCAATAGAGCATCTTTTGGGATGTGGTGGAACGAGAGATTCTCATCATGGATGTGCAGCAACTGTGTGATGTTATGTCAATATGGAGCAAAATCTCTGAGGAATGTTTCCAACACCTTGTTGAATATGTGTCACCACGAATTAAGTCAGTTCTGAAGGCAAAAAGGGATCCAACGTGGTACTACAAAGGTTTACCTAATAAAATGGCTGGTGATTGTAGATATAACATATAGGTTTTTCTTCTACTATGAGAGATATTCTATCATGGTGTTCTATCCAAAATAACAGAAAGAACACTGCAGGCTGGGGGGGGGTCATGGGCCCTCATGCCACAGGGACAGAGACACCCTGAGAAAGACCTGTAAAGAAACGCCTTCTTGTCTCTCACCATTAAGTGCTCTATAAAAAAGTACAGGTGTGGGACCAGGAAAATGGATCATATAACACCAGTCCTCAGATCTTTACACTGGCTTCCTGTTTGTCAAAGAATTGACTTCAA
>JBBBVU010000001.1:7155580-7192717 GCA_037177055.1 Atherinosoma microstoma | reverse complement strand
ATGTTTGTATGTAAAGCACCTTGAATTGTCCTGTACATGAAATGTGCTATACAAATAAACTTGCCTTGCCTTGTAAAAAGACTGAGCTCATCTCATAAGAGATTCTGCCTCCTCTTGTGTAACATACTTAAACTGACTCTCATTCCCTGTGCATTGCATTTTGTTTTTGCAACCAATCATTCCTTTGCAGTTTGAAGATAAAACAAACTCTGCTTTCAAAACCCTTTAAATTAAATCATGTTACATGAGGAATCTGGTAAATTAGTCACAGAAAATGACAAGACTAGCTGCAAAAACAATGCCACATGACACATTTGCTCTTACTTACATCACACATCCGGCAACGTAACCACTGTGCACACATCACAACAATGATGCTTAAACAATGTCATGCAAGCCTAGTTTTCAATTCATGAATAAATCATGAAATTAATCCTACTGAGGTCTTCTTACTGTTTTGCAATGTTAAACAATTTCAAATTCTAGAAACAAGTAAAAAACCTTTTTAAGAAGTTGAAAACAAGTTAATACACTATTTCAGCACTGATTACCTGGAATGACCATGGATGCCTCAGCCTCCACGTTCTCCTGTTTCCAGGGGCCCTTGTTAAATTCCTTCTCCCTCAAAGAAACCTCGTAGGTCTTTACATGGCGTCCCTGGGGGTCCTATGATACACCACAGAACAATAAGTTAGATATTTTTAGAAGTGTCTTGAATGAGGACAAAAATGTCCAAAACATGGAAGATAACTCTTGAAAAATAAGGATGGGTAACTCCACAAATCTCAGCTTTATGAATTTACAAACAAAGTCTTTCCTGTTCTGTCAAGGACGAAGTCACATTAAAGTGCTGCTCTTTCAACCGTACCTGATAGATGAAGCAAATAGTTGGAGCCTGGCAGCCATACAGGAAGTGAACGTCAATGATTTGTAGCTCCTCCAGTCTGATGTTGAAAGCCTTGAGCTCACGGTTGTCCCGGTCCAATGGGATCACCTTGAACAGCCCATCATACAGCCTAAGACCAATCATGCGACACTCTGGATCTACAATTCCAATAATCCCCGTCTCTGATGATCGGCCGATACGATCCTGGAAAAAACAGAAAGCGTAGAAAGTTGGTGGTGCTCTCTAGAAAAAAAATTATATTTAATATGTTCTCTATGGAGGTAGTTAACTTCAAACAGGCTTAACACGCCACAGCTGACTGCACCTGGACATTGCCGTGGGCGCGGGTGATGATGTCAATGCTCTCCCCGTTCTGTTTATATTCAAGAATGCAGGCGTTGTACTTGGATGTGAGAATGAAAAGCAAGTCCTTGCTTTCACCCTGAAGAAAAAAAAACAAAAAAAAAAACACAGTGCCATTTTATTATCAAGGTTTTTAAAAATGTATTGTAATAGGCTGTCATGGCCCCATCATTACACTGCTTCTGATATGAAGAACCTCTACAAACTTAATTTGAAGAATCAACCTATAAAAACCTCTACATTCATTTGCGAGCCAAAAATATTTCATGTTATGAAATAAAGGTACTATATACAGTAGATCAAGGTAACTGTATGTAGTATTTTTGTCTGCTGATGTGAAACCCCCTCCCACCAACTATGCTTAAAAGTGAAAAAAAGAAAAAGAAAAGAATAAGATACCGAGATTTATACTATGTCATCAATACAAATGTAGATCTTCACTTCCTCTAACAACACATTAAGTTTTCAAAAACAGAAAAACAAATTCACCGATTTACTAACTATTTGCACAACAACCACATTACCTTAGGCCTGAAGAGCTCCATGACAGAAATTCTGCCATACATGCCAACTTCCTTGACAGGCCTCAGTCCCTCTGCTGTGACCACATAGATCTCCAAACGTGTGTTTTTGGCAATGAGCAGATTGAGATCATCTGCAGAGGTGAAATGACCTGTAGACACAGCAGCATTTAGACTATGTTAATTGCACAGTTGGTTAGGTGGAGTGGTGCACTTAACTTGAACAAATAACAATTCGGGGCGGGTTATCTGTGCATTCGGCTTAAGATTCCAAATAGAAAATATATATTCACTCAAAATGACTGCATTAATGGCGACTGTGAAGAGAATGTGTGCAAGCAGGTTGGAACAGGTGGAGAGAAGGATCAGGTGTGATAAAAGAGTATCAACAAGAACAAAAGCAAAGCTGTACAAGACGACGACGAGACCAGTGATGTTGTTTAGTTTGGAGACAGAGGCCCTGATGAAAAGATAGGAAGTAGCAGGGAATAAAATGTTGAGGTTTTCTTTTTGGAGTGATAAATATGGATAGGATCGAGAATGAGTACATCAGAGGGACAGCAAATTAGATCATTTGGAGACAAATTTAGAGGCCAGACTAAGGTGGTTTGGGTATGTACAGGGGAGGGATACAGAATATATTGGTAGAAAGATTCTGAAGTTAGAACTACCAGGCAGGAGGGACTAGAGGAAGACCAAAGAGGAGATTTGTGGATGTCATGAAAGAGGACATGAAATTAGTTGCTGTAAGAGAAAAAGATGCAGTGGATAGGGTTAGATGGAGGCGATGATTTGTTGATCACTGAAAATAACATTTTTAAACCTAATTTAAACCGAATTAGCTTAATCCAACACATGATGTAATGATTACAGTAATAATAATAATAATCAAAATGGTTATTACAATATTGTGATTATCTCACAATTGTTAAAATGATAACATCCAATAAATAACCTATGAATTTCTGTTCACAAATAACTAGAACAACTAGTTGTGGCTAAACATGATTATTTCACATAATACTGGCAGTGAAATTTGATTTATCATTTATTCAAGAAGACAGACAAATATAAGTCCAAATAATCACTGATATTTTGTAATGGAAGGGGGAAAAAACGTTTTGTCTATAAAAATCAACCCAAACTTTCCAGGTTTAAATCCAATGCATCAAAGAATGCTCCAAAGGAAATACATCATATTTTCACAGTTAAAAATAAATAAATAAATAAATAAATAAATAAATAAGCTAAATGAAGGCTCCCGTCAAACATGCGCGTGTGCATTTGTAATTTTGATGTTAAACCATAAATATGAAGTTGTATAATGAAAGAAAATGGGCTAAACCAAACTGGTCGTGCAGCAACAGATTCGCGGGCTGTAAGATGATTAAATAATACCATCTAAGCCCGACTGCTGGATCAGCTTTAATGTGGCTTATAAGAGTTAGAGGAAACAACTACATTTTAACGATCGGGCTTGTAATAAGTCTGATAAATGTGATTGATGTGTGTCATCTGGGGGAAACGCATTTTCATCTGCGTTTATTTATGGCCACGAAAACAACCATGGTCGCATCCAAAATGCCCCCCATTGATCGTATCAACCTTATAACATACATTACATTCGTGGGGGGCCACGAAGTGCATACACACAGCTACTCCTCGTCTTGCAAGTCAACATTTAACTTAGCAAAACAACAGTTAGCTGCTACCACAGGCCCGTGTGGAAGCACTTTGGTTGTAGCGCGGGAGCTCAGCTAGCACGCAGGTGGCGAATGTTTCATCGTCGCAAAACTGCAGAAACTAGCGTTTATTTACCTGTGATGCAGGCGTTGACCGCCGTAGGCTTCTGCGCTGTGACCACGTAGTTGTACGACATTTTAACGACAACAAAAGACAAACACCAGGGTAGTGTTTTTAATTTCACACAAGTGACAAAATCATTGATAATAAAACTACCGGAAGCAGTTAGCCAAGCCGTTTAGCTTAACGACTAGCTCTGATTTTGAGTGAGAGCGCCCCCCTGCGTTGTGGAGGGGGTACTGCACGGTAAACTTATTTTTTTCGTTTTTGCTTTGAAACTGTTCACTCCATCATCGAGTATACAAAGTACGAAATCAACTTATTGTATATAATAATTTCACTGGTAAATTAAACATATGTTTATTGTAAATTATCAGCAGTATGTTACATTCAGTAGACAAAATCAGGAGACAGAATTTGTTGTCACAGAACTTGAACTGTAGTGTGTGTTTACTGATCTCAGAACTCATTCAGATTGCAGGTTTTCTGGCAATTTCACAGATATTTGGTGGTTTGTCGACAGTCTGAGAAGTCAAGCTAGATTACAAAACAGCTGATCAAACTGAAGTTTGTCAGTTTCTTGATCTGGTCATAATAAATTTTCACTGAAGCTGCCTGCACTTTTATGCTTTACTTATATTGTGATATAGGCTCCAGACCACCGCAACCCTGAAATGGATTTATTAGTAGCCTATAGAAAAATGACTGAATTAACTTTTTTTTATGTTGTCATGCATATGAAATTAAATGAAAAATACTTTATTTATCCCTCTTAGAGGGAAATTATTGTTGTAGCAGAGGTTTTTTTTATATGGATAAAAACATTGTTTCATCTATAATGTTAAATAATATCATGTAACGTGTCTGCACCATAGACTGTAGCTATATAAAAAAGGGTGACACTGATGGACAAGAAATACTTTACGAGGATCTTTGAATAAACTACCAAGAGTGACAGGGTCGCCATGGAAACAAGCTTTCGGACATTACCTGAACTCGACTGAAAACGTTAGCATAATTGACTGTAGCTATAATAGGTTTTCATATAACTCTACGACGGAGAGATCTGACAACATGGCAGAAACAGAAACAAATCTGACCATAAAAATAAAAGGGATCAACGGAAATCACCGGGTAAAGTTTAATTTGAGTTATCAAAGTAAAACAACAGGAACTTAGCTAACATTTCCCTCAATAACTGGCTGCAGCAGCAACAGCAGTAGCTACCGTTCTTGTCGTCTGTAAAGTCTTTGACAGGGTTTAGGTTTATTCATTGGACTCTCCTCCTGTGCTTGTTCTTTTATAAATTCATTTTTGTCATCCACTTTTCTTTTTTTTACTTTTTCCCCTTTTTCGATAGATTAGCACGACTGTCATTGTTTATTTTACGAGGCTCTTTAAATACACCACCAATGACATCGTCGCCATGGAAACAACCCTCTGCGTTTCATTAGCAGCGGTAGCAGTAACTGAATCAGAACTACAGTTTTGCAGCGGTTCGCGTGGCAAGTCATGTCCAGACTGTTTGTATACCTCAGTTTAACACCGTTTAGCCATGATTAGTTAACATTACTGTAGAGTTATATATGTATATGTACTATAGAGTTACTATGTAAAGTTATAGCTACTCGTCTGAATTGAATTACAGATTGAACTGATTAATTAATTGATTTATCTTCCTGTAATGTAGCTTGAAACTTGTTGCACACAGTGGGATGAAACATGGTTAAAGCTAAACAGCATGCAAGTATATGGGGTAACATAAACTTTTGTCTATATTTCATGAAACCATAGAAAATACTTTTCAAAGATTCAATTTAAAGTAAGACATTAATTGACACATACTTATGATTATTTAATTGCAGCAAAGATCCCAGCATATGAAAAGCTGATTGGATATTTTACTTAACAATTTCAAAATTGCTGATTTTTATGTTAACATTAAAGAAAGAAGTAAAGAAGCGTATGTCACTGTAGAAGTGAAGGAAAAGAAAGAAAAATGATCTCAACACGGACATTTATTGTTTCAATATTATTAACATGTAATCTAAGAAAGGTTTATGATGAAAAATGTAATAAAATGTAAATATACCTCATCATTTGACCCACCTAGGAGCCCTCCCCAGATGTCTGTGCCACTGACTCAGATTCACTGGTATCTGAGGCTGAACTCTCCACCTCCAACCTCCTGAAGGTCACTGTGGAGTCAGCCTACTCTGTCCCCGAGGCATGGACGTTGCAATCAGGCCCTTCCAAAAGCCCCCTCACCTGCACTGCTGCCCTGGAGGTCCCTCTTACTGAAGCAGTGAGTTTTATGCTTTTCCCTTTTTGTAGTCTCTCAAGGCTTTTCTTATTCAGAACCTTTGACTGTCACACATTTCTTGAATAACCCTCATGGAAACCCAAATATGAATCTCTTTTAACGGCACAGTTGTGCTACTTTTCTGTCACCCAGCAAGATCAGGTATTAATGTTCTCTGAAGGACAGCTGAAGCCAAGTAGACAAAGGGAACTCGAGGGCCAACACGGGAAGAGGACCCCAAAGACTACATCAGTACCGGGAGCCCCTTTCCAGCCAGAGTTAATCGACAAAGAGGATGGGGAACTGACTGGCTCAGAGGTAACCAGAAATACAGCTTGCATGTGCAGGCAAATGAGTTAGCTGCAAATGTGTAATTTGCCAAAAGTGGCCAGACTTGCAACTAAACTGCAATGTGGAAGCAGGATTAGCAGGTGACTAATGATATGAGAAGTATATCTATCACTATATCAGGTTGAGAACACATGTGAAGGCCCATATGCATGGTCAGTTACAAGGTTGGAGGTCTTAATGTTCCCACAGGACCGGGCATTTCGTATTGAGGCAGAGACGACAAAGAACAGGGTGAGCTGGGACAAAGAGATTTGCTGCTCCCTGGATGCAGGAGGAGCTACCAGGTTAGTTGTACACACAGCATACTGCTCCATAAATCACCCTCTGCTGGAAAATGATTCTGCAAAGGGAATGTCAGTCATTAGTATCTTAGAATTACATGCATGACCAATTATTTGTCAAAGTTAATTTTTTGATCTCATTGTTTCTGTGGATTTCCCCCCCCCTGATTTCAGACCAATTTAGTTATTTTTAGGTGTATTTGTCCAGTGAATGAGGATGTCATATAAATAAAACTGATTACCTAGCAACAAATACTGGCAAATAAGGGAGTGCTAACCAGTAAAGTAGAAAATTCCTAAGGAGATATTGAGATATGTGTAAATAATACTATTATTTCAGGCTGCGACAGAAGATCAATGAGAGCAGACTGTGGCCAGTGGAGATTATGAGGTCGATGGTGCCGCTGGCAAAGGTTAGTCATATTTTTCAGCCACCTGTCAGTACTGTATTGGCCCTGCAGTGTTAGCTGTCTTGTCTAAACAGAGTGATTGTATTTAAGTTAGCCAAAGCTAATGAGAGGCTTGAGAAGAGCCTCTGATGAATCGTTGTAATTCACAATTTTAAGGACGCGTACCATGCCGAATGCTTTTATAGCCTGAAGACAAATGACACGACCACACATTCATCCAGTCTTTGGCAGCAATTATTCTGTGTATTTGTTCTTGTGTGTTTGTCTAGCTAGGTGATGAGAACACAGAGCTCCCCTTCCATGGTGTGGCGTTTGTGGATTTGGGACGGTTGTTGTATCCCGGAGTCAGCCGCATCAGAGGAGCGTACACCATTCAGCCCTTCTACGAGGCTGTGTTGCTGAGCAAGGTCATACAAAAAACTAACAAAAAACTTATTTGCTTGATTTTTCTTTCTATAGTTTTAGTTCAGACATGGAATGACTCATCCAACAACTGAATTTCATCTCCTTTTTACAGGGAGCACCTTCTAGATGTTTTATTATCTTCTATGAGTAGAGTTTCATCGTGTTTCTTTTATATTTGTTGTCTCAGTGTGCTCAGTACAGTAGGTTGTAGAATATACAGTATGTCCATTAATATCAGTAGATGTTTTCTAAATAAAAACATGATTGAAAATATTGTTCTAAATAGATCTGATACTTGTCCAGTTGTGTTTTTCCTGTATAAAGTGGGGTTGTCAATCTTGCACTCAAAGGCCAAACGGAGTGTCAGTGTGATAAAGAAGCAGGCAACGATAGCAGCCAACCAGGCCAAAGAACGGGCCATCTCTGCTGCTGGAACTCAAAAAAAAGGAGGGAAGAACCAAGATGGAGGCAACAAAGGAGCCAAGGACAAAGAGCCAGCCAAAGAGGTCAGACATGTATTGAGGATTAGAAAAGATTTGATCATTTTTATTACATTCTAATTAACAGCAGCTCAGAAAACCAGGTAACACAAATTATGTACTGCAGAACAAGTTTTGTTTCGTAAAAACTTTATAAAACAAGCCATATCCTTTTTTATCACTTTTCCCAATTAACCACAATTTCAGCAAATACAGTAACTTTTGGACACTCATGTGATCTCTTTCATATAGCAGCAAACTGTCAATCAGAGCAGAGTGAATGTAGCTGATGGCACCAAAAACCTGGCGGAAACTGAGCCAAAAGTCAATGCTGAGGGAAATGTAAGCTTCCACTGAACAGCATCACAGCTCTGCTTAGGACTAGAGCTTACACAGACATAATGATTATCATTCACTGGAAACAAGTTTGCCCATCTGAAATATTCTAATAGTTCCCTTTTGTTAATAACAGATGTACATGGAGGCCAGAACGTATATTGTCATTGTGATAGCCTTGGAGAAACCATTGGTACCTGCAAAATCTCCAGAGGAACTGAACAGAAGGTAAAGTTTTACATAAATCATGGGTTGACCAGAGCTGGGCCAGACTTCTAAAAATGACCTTTTACATGACATGAAGGTATCTGTTGAAAAGTAGCTAGTTCAAATGAAGTGTTGGAGAAAACTTACTCCTTAGAGTATTTTCACATGACTTAAAATAAACATTGCTTTGCAATTCCTAGTTGTAGTTACACTTTCCACAGGATTTGCAATGTAACCAACAAGATGATTCATTTCCTTCTGTCTGGCAACTTTAGCACAACTGTTGTGGTGTTGATGCACCAGAGTCCGCCACAGGTGTCGTTTTGAGTCATGTGGACCTGTTGCGAGTGTTTCTCCACATTTGAATTAGATCTTGTTCTACAATATTATCCAGGCATAGTTTGCATTCCTCTGTGATGTATTTGGATATCTTCCATGAGAATGCAGCTTGAATGCATCTGAGATTTGTTTTTGTTCTGGAGATGAAATGACATTTAAAAGGTAAACTTATTTACTTGTAACTGATTTCTTGCCAAATTATTGAGGACTTAATTACACAGTTCTGGGCTTTTAACTTCCAATGCTTGAGGGTTTCACTCAGTAATAGTAGTCTGGTTGTGAAAGAGTCACACCCAGTTGCTCTCTTGTTTTTTACATTTATTAGATGCCTTCGGGGTTTTCGACTTATTTTGGAGCAAAAAGAAATGGAAATATGGCTGATATGTGTCCTTTTTTTCTAATTTCTCACAGGGTAAAGGCAGTGATCCCTCCGAGACCTCCACCTCCAGCAGGCCCTTGCAGAGCAGAAAGAGTAAACATGCACACAGACACACTAAAGATAAATTACACAACCAGGGAGGGTTTCTTACTTACATTCTGCTGTATGCTCCTGCAGGCAGTGCTGGGCTTCCACAGGCAGATCGAGAACACACTGGAAATCATTTCAGAGCAGTATCAGGAATTGTTTGGAGCACATTGCACGATGTCGCAAGAACCCAGCCGAGAACAAATGTTGACTGAAATGATGGGATCCCTGAATGTCTCGGGGAAATATTTAGCCTTCAAGGACCAACTGAAGGTTAGAACAAAAACTTTCAAGGACCTTGTGGGGGTTTGTGTCCTGCAACGGCGGCTCTCGTACCAAACACACCATTGAGTTTGTGTGTGTTTTTGGCACATAGCATGCAGTGGTGAGGATTGTACGTGACAAGATGCATCGGACAGAGCCAATCACTGACCCTCAAGAGCTAAAGGAATTTGTGGGCAAACTTTATGTCTTTCTGGTGGATGAGATGCACGTAGCTCTAGACAAGGTAACAAACACACACTCACTCACGCAGGGCTACACTGTAAGGACATTATCATCCAGGCAGTTTTTATTTATTTCATTGTTGTTTTTGTTCTTTTTTTAAATGATCTCATCGATTCCAGATTTACTCCAATGATGTTGAAGAAGACTCCACAAATGAAATCCCCCTACATTCTTCTCAGCTCAGGCATTTTGCCAGAGAGGCACAGCTTACGGGGAATTATCAGCAAGCTGCTCAGTTTTATCTAGAGGTAGAAAAACAAGAAAACTTTTTTTTGAGCCATTAATGATATACAAAAGAAGATCAATAAGACAGTCGAGATTGACAGCTAGCTCATTTACCCATGAATCCAGATGTGTTGTCATTGAAATTTGATTTGTTTACCGACAGCTAGTGGTGAGGCATCCTGATGAGCCTTCCCACAAGTGTGAGTTGGGAAGCCTGCACATGTTGACCGGAGACTACATGAAGGCGAAAGAGTGTTTCTATGATGCTGTATCTATCCAGGAAGCTCACCAACCCAGGTAGGAAATGTTCCAGCACACATAAAATATCTGACAATGTGAAAGTTTACTTCATGCAAATCCTTTCACACATGAAAGAAACAAGTGATTTCTGCTTTGGAGGGCTGCACGGTAAAGTATTGATTTTTCACTTTATTAGCTATTTCCTTTACAGCACTATTCACTTCCACCTTATCACTTATTTCTGAAACAGAATATGTAAAGTGACTATTTTTGTGTAAGTCTGACTCTATGAGACTCTATAAACTTGTTTTTTTTATCTTAAGTTAACTAGATAATTAGTTTAATCTGTCCTTGTCTACTCCAGCTTGATGATGTGTGGGGTCTTGTCAGCGATGTTTGAACGTTACAAAGAAGCCCAGATCTTCCTGGAGCAAGCCACTAGCATTGACCCACCCAGTGTGACAGCCTGGACGCTGCTGGGTGAGATGAAAATCAGGACTCCTTCTTGTTGCTGTTTACCCTGTCTGCTGCTACTAACACTGAATCAGTCCCTTTTTTATTATTACTTTTAAAATGTATTATCATTTTATACTATTTGTTTTTTCATTAGTTCTATTTCTTGCATTTTTAGAAAATAATCAGTCTCTCTTGTTTACTCCCATTCCAACCCATTGCATATAATGGGTTCGAGTTTACAGCTTTATTATACATTTTGAATTCATATGTTTATTAGCAGAATTATGTCATCTATTTTTTATTGTCTGCCAAAATAACAGACAAAAATGTCCAGGTTTCAGATTTAGGGAGTTGGGTAAATCGGTCTTTAAAAGGTGTGATGTATTCTTTACATCTTCAAAAAATGCTTTTAGGGCTTTTTTCTTCTTTTTCTTAGACATAAAATCAAAAGAAAATATTGAATATCCCACAAAAAAGCAATACTTATTATAAGATATCAGAATTTGCTACTATCAACATTATAAATTAGTAATATCCACATGGCCCAGAGCAGTAAAACAGTGTGATGCATGCTGGGAAATGTCAAGCATAGTTTCATTTTTACATTTCTGGGTCTGCTGTCAAGGTTTGCTCCATGAGAGCCAGAATGAAGCCATCCTGGGTGAGAGAGCTTTTCTGGAGGCCAAAGCGCTGCTGTTGGAAGAGGAAGCAAAGGAGGCAAAGCGCACAGAAGAGGAGGAGAAAGACAAGGAGGAAAAAAACAAGAAGAAGGTCCAGCAGGAGGAAGAAGAGACAGTCTCATCACCACAGTCTCTCGCTGCTGAGAAAGGTGAAGTGGAGCACAAAAAAAGCACATTTATTATTATTTATTTATTCTCTTAACAAGGAGCACCTGAGAATAAACAAAAGTTTCTGCCTGTCTGCTGATGCTCTTGTTGCATCTCTCCCTGTAGTGTATCTACCAGTGGTTATAGACCCCTGGCACCAAAGTTCCCTGACAGTTTTGATGCATGTTTCTTCCAGACTTAGAGTTACTTAACAAGGACACAGAGGAGCACAAAGAGCCTCAGGCAGAGAATGACAACTCTATATCAGTTCCAGCTAAACTCACCTCTAACATTTACACACAGACGGTCCAGTTCCTGCTGCAGAACAATGCCTTGCAGGTATACACATGCACCAGATGGTCGCACACTCTCAATGGTCTAAAATCACTCTGAATTAGCTACAATAGGCAGAGGCTACTGAGTCATCTTGTGACCGTTAGTTCATAATGTCACCACTTATGTTGTGATTTATACTCATTATCAAATAGTATGAAAACAAAATCAACACTGGCTACATTTAATGCATATGTAAAATGACAAATATATATATAAATACAATTTGAAGTAATGTGTGGTTAATCGGTTTCAGTAGTCAGTGTTTTGCTTTGTCAGATGGCAGAACACACTTTGTCCCAGGAGCTGCTATGCCCTGAAGGTGGCCGCAGTGTCTCCTACCTCCTTCATCTGGCCCAATGGCAGCTACTCAGAGGTGAATACTGCAATGCTGCAGCCACCCTGAAGGAAGCACTGTTTCTCAGAGATCAGGTACTCCACTGTGTATGGACAGGAGAGAGAATATCATGTCTTTTGCTGTTTCTGTATTATATGTGAGAGTTAAATTCCATAGTCTGTTATTTAACACATTGACATCTACAATTATTTGCAAATTGGCTCCTGTCCAATCAGTTTCAGCTTGTAAAGACTCCAGTCCCCTGCAACTATCTGCAGAAAAAAGCATGTTTGTTTTCTTTGTTTAAAATGTTATCAGTCAGTATGTCTGGGAAAATTCTCCCCCGATGCATTAAAATGATGTTCGAAATATTTGTGTAGAAATTCAGTGAAGATGCTCCATAAAGCAAATTGCTCCTCATTTGTGATTTTTTTACTGCCTCAGTGTTCCTCAGCAATAACCTTTGGGCTTTTTAGGTAATCCCTCTGTGTAATAGGGTGATGTTGTAGTGCATAGCAAACAAATGTTACAAGTTTCCCCCTAACATGTCATTTGTTGTCCTTCAGCTTTGGTTCTTGGAAAAAAAACCCATTGAATTCAATAATAATCAAGACCACTAACCTGAAAAATACATTCCATGTTATGAGCAGGACGCGGATGTCTGGGCTTTGAATGGTCACTGTCACTTCCTACAAGGTGCCTTCACTGAAGCTCGGAAGAGCTATGAGTGGAGTCTGACCTTACCGCGGCAGCCATCAGACTCTCACATCATCTTCCTCCGCCTGGGATCTATCTACCTCAGGCAGAAGATGGTAAGATACTGAGAAGATTTTCATCGGACAGTTTACTGTATCTGCTGCTGAATTATCAGGGGGGGGAAAAAACAAAAAACGTTACTCATGAGTTTTCCCAGCTACAGCTGTGGCTCCCACATGAATTTTGGAAAAACTGGAATAAAGGAGTCTTTACTTAGTTTTCTTGTGAAGGTTAAATCTGCCAAAACCCTATGAGGTATGATTGGGCCTGACTTTTTTCTGAAATTTGCATCACATTTATGACAAAGTTGCTTTTAAGTGTGTGAATTTCTCCTAAAGAACATTGTACTATAGGAACCCTAAATGCTCATATTTGATTCTATGCAATTTAATGATCTATCATTATCAAGGATTCCAATGATGCTACTAAGTTGTACAGCTGCTCTGATTTTTTTCTTTTTTGTGTTCATCTTTCCTTTCAGTTTGAGGAAGCCAAAGTTATTTACCTGCAGGCTTGTGAGCAGTCTCCATCTTGCCTGACCTGGCTAGGCCTGGGCACAGCCTGTTACAGGGTAAAATTCCACCTCGGGAATAATAATGGAAGGGATTTACTTTAAAACTGATTACTCTTCCTTCACCCCTTAAAATTGTCTAAAACAGGTTTTTTATGGATAAATACTTGTTGTGGACCAACTATTTTACTCGACTACTTTTACCGGACCCTTGCTGATGTAACAGGGACGTTTTTGTTACAGTATCCTCTGCTACTAGAGTACAGTATGGTTTCAAAGATAAATTGAATCAGACTGGTCAGAAATAAGTTTTTACTGAATCTTCAGTTATGATTTTAGCCTGGAACCAACAGGTTTGTACAGGTCATTGTTTATATAGGTCTGAAAAAACTAATTGAACCCCATTACTGTATAGCAGAAATTTTCAGCTTTGTAGATGATCACACAGTGAGGTTAAACTCTGTCTTAATGTTTATGTGAACAAAGCCCAAGTTACTTTTAGAGCTGCAACAGCTTCTGATATTGCTGCCAAAGAGAAGCTGTTCTCATATATTTTGTCTTTTTCAGGGCTGAACCTTGTTTTTGTGTTTTGTTTGTGTAGTTGGAGGAGTTGTCTGTTGCTGAGGAAGCTTTGACTGAAGCCAACCACTTGAACACTGGGAATGCAGAGGTGTGGGCTTACCTGTGTCTAATCTGCCTCAGGGTGAGTGATTACAGCACAATCAACTGTCTGTCCCAGTTTACATTCTGCCTCCCCTAAAGGTTTTTAATCCAGACAAAATATAATGATAATAATGAAAATGCATTTTATTTAAAAGCGACTTTCCAAAAAACTGAAGGACACTTTACAAAAAACAACAAGCAAATAATAAACAATGGACAAAAATCAGAATGAAGAAGTAAGAGGGGGCAGTGTAGTTGTGGTTAGAGTGAGTAGGCGATCTTGAACAGATGAGTCTTGAGTTTAGTTTTGAAAATAGGGAGAGAGTCAATATTGCGGATGTCAGTTGGTAGAGAATTCCAGAGTTCGGGAGTAGAGCGGCTGAAGGCTGTGCTCCCCATGTTGCTAAGGCACCGCCTTCAGCCGCTCTGCTCCCAAACTCTGGAACTCTCTACCACCTGACATCCGCAATATTGACTCTACCTATTTTCATAGGAGGATCTGAGGGGGCGGACAGGAGTGGTGATCTGGAGAAGGTCAGACAGATATGGTGGGGCGAAGTTATGAATAGCCTTGAAGGTGAACAGGAGGAGTTTGAAATGGATTCTAACTGGGAGCCAGTGGAGCTGCTTCAGGATGGGTGTGATGTGGAGAAAAGAAGGGGTTCTCGTTATAATTCGGGCAGATTCATGATTCGGGCAGATGTTAGATTCCAAGCTTGAGGATTAATTGATAAATGGTTAGGGAGAAGGACAAATCTGGGGTTCATGTTAAGGTTAGGAATAAACCCTTGAGTCTTTTAATCCGAAGCCAGCATGTATCCCTGGTCATTAGTATCACATTGCCTTACTCTTATTGCAGTATTTTGAAAACTGGCCACTTTTCCATTAATTTAGTTTGAAAGGAAAAGCAATTTCAGCTTAGCCCTAAGGCCCCTAAACTGGGACACGGTTAAACAAGCATTCATTTTATAAGTGTCCGGAGCTGGATTAACCATCTGATCACCCTTTGTTTTCAGTCTGGCCGAGAAGAGGAAGCTGAGCTGTTGCTAAAATATGCAATAAGGGTGAGTTTGTCTCATGTTTTTCAATCATTCTGCTGTTAAAGGAAGGGGCAGATATCAATTTGTTAATTGTCGATAATGCTGTGAAATGTGTATTTAATGTGTCATAGTAAATAAGTAAACAGTTACATATTTTATCAAATTTTTAGAAAAGGCTTTAAGTTGTAAAAGCATCTGATGATTGAAGAGTTTAACTCCATCATGACTGGCCTTGCAGTAGCAGTGTAGGGGTTTTTGGTTGGACGGGATTTATTGTCCTAATTGTCTTAAATGGCTGCACCTGTCAACGTGTGGTTAAAAGATATCCCTGGTGAGGCTTACCGAGCTCTGACCAGTTGTATTGTTGGAGCGCTTTTTGCATTGAGTTCCCTAGATTTTGACCTAACTTACTGATGTAGTCAAATAAAACTTCCATTTTATAAACTCTATGTTAATTGAGTTTGTTGTCCTTATTGGCTTACAGCTTTGCATTTGCTATTTTACTGTTGTAGTCATCCATTTTCTTACTGGCTTATTTTCTGAATTTTCTACTATGTAGCTGCCCAGGTAATATTCACAAGGGAATAGGAACATTGGAAACAGACAATTGAGTTTTCACACGCAGCGACCTCTGAAATGTAAAGTTAAGAGCTTCAGTGCCAGCGTGAAAATATCTATAGCTTTATTTTTTTCAGAGAAAAATAATTCCGTAGTTGTCCATGATTGAATCACACTGAAGAATGAATGTGACCTGTTTGTTTCCTTAACTTGACTACACACTCAGAAAAAAAAAGTACCTAATTGTATCTTTAGGGGTACAAAGGCTTGTCACTGGGATGGAACCCTCAAAAGTAGCTACTACTGTTGTACCCTTAAAAGAGGGTAATTATTTGTACCTTTGCAATTTGTACCTTATAAATACCAGTATTGTACCTCTGGTGACCTTGTACATTAATTTAAATGTAGGAAAATGTTTCCCATCACAGCTCAAAAAGAAGACAATGTTTTTCTCTATCACACACACATTCATATGCCAATGAACACATCAGAGGCGATGTATGGTTCAGTGTCTAGCTCAAGGAACTTGAACATGTCAGGTTGTGGGTAACCAGGGCTGAAACCACCAGAAAACCACTTTTCCTCCTGAGCTATAGCCAGGCTCACAATAAAAATGAGGATAATGTGAAAAAAATTAAAATGTTAACCACATTTGGACTGAACTGGATTGATTTCAATTAGAAATGTTTTTAACTGCATAATAATTAACTGGATCATAGTTGGACTGAATTGAACTCTTTGTAATTAGACTTATATCTAAAACGCTTCCAGGAGACAGAATTAAAAAGAATTAAATTTTGACCAAAACTAACAATTTGACCAATAAGCTTGCATCATCCAAGACCTCCCTGAGAGTAATAACTCACAACTTTCATAGAGGATAATCCTAATCCGACAAAACGCTTGTTTTCTTGGTTTACAGTTCAACCTGCAGGAAGAATCCCTCCTCAAAGAGATCTCTGAGCTGAAGGATCAGCTTCGCTTCAGTCATTTGACATCTTGCTTCAAAACCAGCACTGGAGCAGAGGATTAATCATACAATCAAGAGTACTTTACAAACACAACAAAAGATGCTATTGCGCAATGTTTTAGAATACATTTTTATTGTATTTTAAACATGTTTGAGGTGATGAACTGAAGTTGTTCAATTGCACAGAATGAGTAAGATTTTAGGGACAAACCAACACAGATGTATAAAACAGCTGAAACATAATCTTTTTAAAAATGTACTGCAACAACAAAAGAAAAGACAAAACAAAACGGCATGTGGTGACAGGACAATAAAAACCTTTTTCAATCTTTACCAGTGATGATTCCGCAAAAAAAATTTATAGAATGGGACAAGTGGATATCGAACCCCCTGAGATACTGGTGCATGAGTGGATACATGGCAAAATGGAAAAGTTTAGAAGTAGGTATGAGAAACGAGGAAATATGAAATGTAATAGCACACAAAGAATTAATGGGCAAATTAGATAATCAAGTAGATTCTATAATCAGAACGTCAATTGAAGTGTGGAACACAGTGATGGAGACATACAAGTTAGAAAGATAAAGATGAACCTAAGGATGGACCTGCTGTGTTACCCTAATAAGGGTATCACAGCAATGTGCACAATGATGGAACAGGGCAAGCTGCAGAGTTTTGAAAAACTGATGGAGATATTCGGACTTGGGGAACATGAACACTACAGATACAAATAAGATACTACTTTGAAAAAGAGATAAAAACTGACACATCAAATGAAATAATAGGAATATTTCAGAGAGCGTACAAGGGGAAGAAATGTAGAGCAATCTCAGCTCTATTCAACGGTTTGATGTCATGTAGTACGAGCTCATCTCTTTATATGAAAGAGAAATTGGAAAAAGAGCTTGGGGAACAGATATCAGAAGAAGAGTGGTTTGTCATGTGCAAAACACAGTGCACGTCCACTAGTTCAAGGTCATGGAGAGAGCCGATATTTTATTACCCCTAAAATCAGGAAGGGAGCGTTATCAACCCAGCAGCCATGCTGGAAATCATGTGGACTCATGGATGTAGACCATACACATATATTTTGGGCTTGCCAAAAGATAAAACAATACTGGGACAATATATGGCAGGTCTTAAAAAAAAAAAAAAAGGATATGAGATACCCAAGTCTTGTAAGGTACTGTATTTGGGACATTTGACATGGGACATAGTACAAAGAGACGTCTAGTCTGCAAGTAAAAAATCAATCACAAGATTGTGGTATAAACCAACTCCCCCAACTATGGATCAGTGGGCGTGCGCTGTGGAGGAGATCTATGTAATAGAGAGACTCACACACAGACTGAGACTGCAAGAGTCACAATTCAATAACAAATGGGAAAAATGGACAAACTACTACTTGTCATCAAGGAGTTGTTGATCCATCGTAAAGTTGAATGCTTAACATTGTAAATGTGTTACACCTTTCCACTGTAACTGTTCAAGAAAACCTTAATAAAACATAAGTATAAAAAAACAAAACAAAACAAAACGGCATGTGGTGACAGGACAATAAAACAAACTAACAGGTAACTTATGAAATGACTACTATAATGCACTAGAAACACATTAATAAGGCATTGCAATGCAGATTTAACATAAAATGTGATATTTTTTGCATGACAGTTCATATAGACTATAGACATAAAATATTGTGATTGCGGCGTGGAGGCATAAAGCATTATGAATGCTTAACTTACAACACTGTATGTCCTCCACTCAAAGCCTGGATTTCATTCTACTTTCATGCAGGATTAGAAAAGTTGTAAAAAATATATAAAGTCCTATGAATGCTTTATAATGTCTTATGAATGTACATGTAGTGCATTATTACTTTTTAAAAAAGTGTTACCAAAATATCATTACATCAGCTTTCATGTCATTTTCTTCCATTTGAACAGAAAGCAAGCTTCATCAGATGTTTTTGCTTTATTCTTTCTGAATGACCTTTCCTCACTTTGGCACAATCCTCCCTACCTAGAAAAGAAAAAGTTACAAGGATTTTTTTTTAACCTGTCAAACATATCTGCATGTGCAACAAGAAATCCCTTTCAGACCTGAGCGTTTATTCTATATGTGGTTTCACCAAATGTAAATGGGTTGTGACTGCAAGGATCTAAAAAAAAACAATATCATATTGAAAGCTAGAACAGAATAAAGTTTTTATTGTGTAACATTTATGGGCTGTTTTATACCTGGACATTTTTAGCTCTGTCCTTGTGACAGACGTGCGCTCTGCTGCAGCGTCATCACTGTCTGACTCGAGCAAAGATCTCTCGCAACCACGGTGAATCCTCATAGAGGCGAGGGTCACCCAGATACTCTGAGGTCCTCTTGTAGAAGTAGTAGTACAACACAGAGGCTATAAAGATGAAAATAGATGAGAGGATTTTAACACATAAAAACATAAACCAAAAATGAGCAACACTTGTAACACTAGTCCAACTTTTCAATCAGTTTGGATGCAGTTTTCAGTGCTTGGAATAAACAGTATCTCTTAAGATTTAAAGGGATACATAGTTGTTGTTTTGTTTTTTAAAGTAAGTTTGTTTTTCAACCTTTAAATAACCAGGAAGTCCCTTGAGACTTCTGTCTCTGTTTCAAGGAAAACCTGGTCAAGAAGACATGCAATAGCAGTCAACACATGCACCAAGGTGCAAAATAAGAAAATGAAGTTCTACTTTGCTCAGTAGAAGAATTGGGTGTGTTAGGCAGCATCATTCTGAATGATAAAAGTCAACTGATAAAATGATAAAAGTCACACATTTTAAAAAGTCAAAACTTCTCAAATATAACAGGACTTTACACAAGTATAGTTTTGTAGATTAAAATGAATCAGTGATGTTTTCCCCCACAGGTCAGTGAGGGCCGGGAGACCAGATTATAAAGAGCACAATGATGTGTGCTGGGTAAGGAATTTGAGATAAAATGCAGGAGGCAATGAGAAATTTTGACTTGCCAGTATTTTACAGTACCTACATAGATGGAGAATCACAGAAGCAAAGCTTACAGTGACTTAGACGAGGGCAGAGTGATCTTCTTTCTTTTCTTTTTACTTAACACTTTAAAAAAATCATTGCAGTTCAAGTAAACACCACACTGTGGATTTTTACACTGCATAATTGTGATACAATGCAGTCTCTGTAACACGGTCTATGTTATAACACAGCATAACAACATGTACTGAGAAACTCTCACTAAGTCCTAAAAGAAGCTAAAAGCAGCCTTTTAGCCTTAGCTCACCTTATAGGAAAGGTCATGATTCACCTAACAAAGCGCGCTCTGACCGCTGTCTACTGCAGGAAGAGTGTATTAATATGCACTACTCACAACCCCACTGCTAAAATATAGGATATTCCAATAACACAGCAGGGAGAATTATTTTGGAGATGTTGTTGTTACACAATGTACAGAGGCTGATGTAAAAAAAAAAATCCCCACCCCTATTTAAAAAGATCAAGAACATAAAGGCCCAACTCAGTTTAGCAGACTTCAGAGCATCATGGCAAGTTTTTAAAACAGTGAGTCACACTGACGTCTGGACAGATCTTAAGTGGCAGACAAAACAAAGGGATGAATAAACATGGCTACAGTGCATTCTCATACTTAAATCACTTGATGAGAACAACTAGACTACAAATCCTTTTATCCTCTAATGAGCTTACGCAAGTATGAAAATCACACCCACAATGTGATGTGATAATACAGCCTGCAGCCTATTGGAGAAGAGGGGACCAACTCACTAACAGAGAAACTATCAGAGCACTTAAGGTGATTTTCAATGGCGTATGATGGATTAAACATTAAAAAAAATTGATAATGAAAAAATAAAAAATGTGCAAGCTTGTCACGATGTGCACATTTATGAGTAAAAAGTACAATAAACTTTGAGAAGTGGGTGAAATGACAGGACAATTAAATTGGGAATTCAGATGAGGATAATATTGGTACTTTCTATCTTGCTGCTTTTATAGAAGTGAGAGAAAACACTGAAGTTTTGGGAGTTAAGAGTAACTTCTGCCTCATTGTTCTATGTAATATGAACATGCATCCAATATAAAATATGACTTCAACTAAATTGATTAAGTTTGGTCATAAATACATCCAAAATTTAGTTAAATAAGAATAAATGTAGTGATGCATGGCAAGTTTTATTTCCTGATAGAAAACTGATTATTTAAAATACATTTAGTTGTCAAGATATTGAATAAAAATGCCATCTTACCAGATCGTTGGAACACAAACAGCACCTGAAGGCCATCTGTCCAAATAAATCTGTTATTGTTCAGCCATCGCAGATTCTGAAGTGAAGAAAAGACAAAGATTAAAAGATATTAAATATATATTAGAGAAAAAAAAGTGTGTTTGATACATTATGTTTCAGACTGATAGAAACTAGTGCAATGAGACCGACTGTGGAAGCTTGTACATTTTCTAAGGCTGACATTTTTCTTTACATCCTTTCAAAGGATGTTTTTAAACATTGTCTGTTTAGACAAGACCGCTAAGAAGCTTTTTAAATCAGAAAAAGACTATTTAAAGGTTTCCACCTTTTATATGCATGTGCAACAGAGAGAAAAAAAAGGGCTATACATAAAAATGTTCATACCATGAGCCAGGAATGTAGTATGATACTGAAGGTCAGGTAGAGAGCAGAGAGCATTAGCAGGGCTCTAAATCGCTCCAGCAGTATGGCCACCAGGCCAACCTGGAACACGTAGGTGTTGAACAGCATCAACAGAATGATGATCAGGTTGAATAAGATGGAAATGTCCTGGATGCTGTTGAAGATGTAGAAGGAAAAAAAATGCATAAGCAGCAGACAAGAGAAGAAGAGTGAAAAGTGTTTGTGTCAAATTAATTTCAGCCTCCTTTATACCTTATTACAAACGTAGTCTGTGTGCTATTTTTAACTTAAGCTAGAGACAACATTACGTCTGAAAACAGTGGAAAAGTGACTCACATGAAAAGAACCAGCTGGACAGCCGGTTCGGTCCTCAGCAGCTCGCTGAAGGAGTTAACAAACAAGTCAAAGGAAAGCAGGCTAAGCTGAATCAGTAACACCAATGAGTAGTTGCTGGTTTGGAGCGTCTCCGGCCCGAAGGCTGGATGCCCCGGCGGATTGTGGTTCCACTGTGGATCCAAGGCTGCACTGCACTCCCACACGCACTATATAGAAACATCAACCTGCATGCAACAGGTTTGACACGGGAGTCTTTTATCGATGCATTCAAATATCCTTGATTTCCAAAATGCAGGAAAAATCTGCCTCATAGAGCATCAGGGCTTCATTTCCTATTGTTCAAAAGAATTGTCTTCTACTCGGGAAAAAACTGTAGTTCCTCTCAAAAAGGGAAACAGAGTCTGATTTAGGGACGACCTGCCAAGAAGTCAGAGATGTCAGCATGTTACTGTTGATCATTTATAGCTCCAAGCATCAACAGGTGTGACAGCGTGGTGCTGCAGGGGTGATCAAAACCGGTGACACATCAGCACTCGAGTGAATGCAGCAGATAACCTGGATAAGGAAAAGGGGGAATACATTAGTATTCGGTACTAACATGTCTCCCAGAACATGTCAACAAATAGTACCGACACAGGCTATGTATGACCGGATACTATCAAACACAGGAAGGAGAATTTACTTTTTCTATACCTAGATACTTAGATCTAGTCTTTTTCTTGCAAATATTTCTAGCATATAATACCTCCAAATACAATATCCAAATACCTTACAGTACAGTACAGTTGGTTTCAGGTTTTCCTCTGTTAACGGTCTACAGGCCTTGCTTTCACTAATGCTGCTGCCTCTCAGAGAATTTGCAAAGATTGTACTCTAAATCTTTGCTTTGACTCTTTTTCTGAGCCAGGATCACTATCAAGCAGTATCCTTTACACTGACACCTGGTGGATCCTCTTATGATCCCCGTATTTATAGCTTGGCATGACCATGGCAGGTGTGGTGAAGATTAGGGCTACTTCCAAACACTGGACCATCGAGCGAGAGACTACTTATTCTTGCCTTCTCACTCAGTTTCTGGGTTAGTGGTTCTTCTTACCTCTTGGTTAAAAAAAAACAAAAAAACTGGATACTCAAATCCACATAAAGAAAATATCAGAAAAAGGAGTTTAAGGTGACACATCCTTTTCAAGGTTTTAAAATGCTATAGTTCCACATTTTTTTAGATCATGTTTTCTCAGAAATATATACGAGTTGGTCTGATATCAAGTTTTCCGCTCATAAGAAAACTCAACGTAAAAGTCCTATGTTGTTATAGTGCTCCCAGCTTGTACTTAGTACCGCACTGCTTAATCTTCTTACAAACATCCAAACTACTTGTTGCTCTACATGGAAACAACACTTGATATTCTACTAATTACAACTAATTCAGAAAAGCTACGACACTCAAACTGCTGCAGAAAAACACAAACCTGTGAATGAGGGTTCATTTCAAAGGCTGACGTATCAAATATCTCTCCAAGTGATGCATGTGGCCACGGACAACGCAGTGGGCAGCAGACTGACAGCTTGTGTCCTTGTGACTCCTTTTATCCACCTGTCCCCTCTAATAGACGGGCAAGAGATCTGTGTCATGTGTGACCAATGAACGGAGTTTGTTTACATGCATTTTGGTAAGATAGAATACTTGCTTTTTTTAAAGCTTATCCTACTATTTTATTCCAAACACACCATGCTATGAATTAAACTCCTGTAAGCCTTTGTTAGTTTTTCAACAGCTTTTTCAGACATTTCCATTCAAGATTACGGTAAAGCTTCTAGGAAAAACAATGGGAATCAAGCCACAGAGAAACTGTTGCCATCTAGTGGTGAATCTTAATTACTACACATACTAAACTGCTGCACCAATTACCTACAGAGAAAAACCTTTTCTTCTTCCCCTTTTTTCCCCTCTTTTTAACACTGAATTATTCAGATCAAGAGTGGGAATCTGTTTTAGTGCAGCCATGAAAACCTGTGCCAGATGGATTTATTTTCAATGTGATTTATTTGAAATATCAAATAAATGAGCAACTGTCATAGGTCTTAAACGTAAGCCAGTCCATGACAGTCAGTCTTATATTTTACCTGAAGTGATCAACAGGTTAGTCCAGGCATGAGATAAGTCGACTTTTGAAAGACTTTTAAAAAATGCTAATTAATTAATTAATTAACCTTATTGATTTATAAGATTTAAAACTGTAGCGACTTCCACAGTGGCTGGAGAGGCAGAGGGTGGATTCCGTCTAATTGTATGACGTGTTGTCAGATTCCTTATTAAGGGTCACAGATTTGATGCTTTGATCGATTAATTATTCATGATGAAACTTATTGAACCTCATATCTAATGTGGCAAACCTAAACTTTAAAAACGACGGCTACCCAGCCCTCCTTTCTCTGGCAAAACCACCAAGGGACTGCCTGAAAATCCCTTTTGCTGCTCACCTGTCTCTGACTACATCAAGCGCCCCCCATCACCATAGCAACCAAATGACACAATCCATAAACCCAGTGGTCATTACCCATAACAATGTATACAGCTCCTATAAAAACAGAACAGTTTTAGTAGACTAATGCTGTCTTTGTCCATCTTCTAACACTGTTTTTACTGCATTTCTGGTGCTTAAAACAATTGGATTTGGACAAATTGGATGAACAGAAAATGTCTACCTTTTAATAACAGAAGAAAAATAACTACCTGGGACATTTAATTTCTTATATCTTTCATACTATGTGGTGAGAGTTACATACTGTATGCAAGTTTTTGAAAGAGAGACATATTAACTGCATTATTTTTGACATTTTTCACTAAATAACACAATCTGATGTCAAACTGAAAATGTTGATTAATCTTTATTCTGCTCAGTCAGGGAATTAATCTTAACATGATTTTACAATAATCACTGTATCTTGCACGCGCTGTTTTATCTCCTGTCTCTTTAAAGCTTCCTTCCTGAAGTCCCTAGCTATGTCCTAATTCAGGGTCTGCACACTACAAAGTGCTGATTTGTCGGCTGCATACATCACAGCAGCACACCAAATACTGTCCCAATGAATCCCCCCTCCAAACCCTGCACTTTGTTAAGCTTGAAACGAAGGCCGTGTATCCTTCACAGCCTCTTTTCTGCCATAATTCATTTCGAACGGCAGGGCCGAGTAAGTATTTCTTTTAGTGTAGAGATGTGACAGAATATAAAAAAAGAAACTTTAAGTTTGTTAAACTGTGGTATTAAAACCGTGTAATATTTAATATGTTTGGATTTGTAATGAGATAATGAAGTGTCTACCAGATTTTTTTTTTAAAACAAAGCCAGCCACTGAAGCAGATTTTAAGAAGAGACTTTTAGCGAACACTTACGGCTCCATTTAGTTTTTTTTTTTTTTATGTAGTTATCTGAAAGAATTGGTGGCAAGCTTTGGGGACTGGAGCACTATGGGAAATTCTCTGTCTCATTACACGAATGTATAAACCGCTTCGACAGCCACTCTGCAGCCACTCTGTAGCCACCGTAGGCGGTGCACTTAGAAGTGTGCAGACCTGGAAATGGCACATCTTATAGGTCAAAAATGGTGGAATGTAGCCCAGTTATATATTCTTCTATGAACTGTACTTACCAAAGCACTCGGCTAGAGATAGCCTAACATTCTTGATGACGATGCCAATACATGGAGGAAGAAAAGCCTCGATGATTAATAAAGAATTCCAGACAATTCAGGAGAGGTGTCCTACAGGAAAGAAAGATTTTCTACAATAAAGAAATCAGTCTCTCTTGATATGACCTCTTTGATAAACGAGCTATAGCTTTAGATCCGGATGTCATGAAGCCATTTTGACTGTCAAGTTAGTAAAAGATAAATGCATAACTAAACCTACACAGATACTTAGACATTTCTATGTAAAAAACAGATTATTCATTAATTCGGTTCATTTCCCGAGTACTGTACCTGCATTACTGTTTGACTCATGCAGCTCTTTTTTTACTTTATATCATATGTATATACATTTATTGTTCCAGGGTGTGATGGGTGCCACTTTTCAGACTGCAGAACACAGCAAATGATGCTAAAACTATGAGAGAACAGATGGAATTAGTCATTACGAAAACGAAAAAAAGCAGCAAACATGAGTTTATCTTGGATTTTCTGAATTTTTGATAACAGCTCTGCAGACTCTTAATTCTCTGAACCAGCTTCATGAGTTCATTATCTGGAGCTTTTCCAACATCCCACATTTCTTGATTACTTATCGGCTGCTCCTCTGATGTGATGGCCAGGTCACGTGATCCCTCCCTCCCTCACTCTGCTTCCCAGTCCAACAGCCTAAGAAACACAGGAAAAAAGGAAGACAAAAACTACTGAGGAGTCATTTCTGAAAGATTGACTGGTCGTTCAACAAGCATTACAGATGTGTTGGAGTCTTTTTGTGGCCGGGTTGTGTGATGTCTTTTTCATTTTATATGTCTCTGTAAAAATTCTTTGTGTCTATTTGGTCTTTTATTTCTTTTTAATGTAGTTTTTATCTTTTTTGTGCAATTTTGCATCTCTGATGAGGTCAGATTTGATGTATTCTATTTCTACTTATATCACTTTTTCCATCTGTGTTATTAACTTTTCTCTGACGTGCCTCTCTTAAAAAGTAATTTAGTGGTTCTGTCGTAATTTTATGGTCCCCCCCCAATGTTTTCATATTCCTTTGTGGTTATTTGCATTACTGAGGTAAATCTGAATATGTTTTTGGTAATTTTGTGCATCTCTGTAGTAATCATCTGTCTCTTTATTCTCTTCAGTATTTCTTTTATCTGTTTTTCAGAAATGTTGCATTTATACGTATAATAATAATTAAGTGATCATGTGTTTACTGGTCGTTAACAAAAGTTTTGTGGTTATTTAGCATTTCTTGGATAGTTTTTCATCTTTTTGTTTGTATGTTGAGTCTTGTAGCATGTCTTTGTCCTTTTATAGTAATTTAACTGCCTCCATAGCAAGAGATGATGTGTCTATCTGCTTCCCAATTTCTTTATGATCGTTATTAAGCTGTCATCAAACCTATTTTACAGTCAATGTATCATCAAACCTTCCAGTCAACATGTTTGTAGGTTTTATTTGAATGTCCTTTTTTATCGTGTTTAAAATGTTACATATTTGTCTGAATGACTGTCCCGTTACTATAAACTCTATAAACGCTCACAAATTCCTCTGAATATTCTTACCATGCCGCCGTCTTTTGTCTCTAAGTATTGAATTACACTGAAGCCAATGCATCGCCCCAGGACATGAAAACCAAGAAGCGTGCAAGGTGGCCCGGGGTGGAGTCAAAGCAGCTCATCCAGCCCCCGCAGTTTGATTTCTCTCCAGCTCCATTCCTGAGAAGCTTCTTTCCTACGCCAAGTGGAATGAAAACAGGCGACATTTAGGAATATTTTGTCACACTTTTCATCTCTGGTGTAGCTGTAGCAGTCAGGAAAAAAAACGGCAGGTGAGTGAAAGCAGGAAGTGGCTCGTGATCGTTTTCAATATTAGCTCATACTGCGGTGTCGCAGTGTGCACCGACGAGGTGCTGCTATCGCCTGTAACGAAGCGGCCGAGATATTTTACAGCCTACTGTGTAACTTCCGCGGATAAGCTAGTTTTTAAATCAGAAAGTGCGTAGTTTTGATTTTTGTTTTTTTTAAAAAGCAGGCTGTTTTGTTACAGCAGCTCAATCAGTCGGTTGTAACTTTAGCCTTAGCTTACACCGGTGTGATGGGCTGAAATTGTACCAAAGAAAACACTGGCACGGATTTTAAACTGGGTTTAGTTAATCTAGTGAAAAGCTGAACTAAAACAACCGAAGCCTTTAAGAACTTATCCCGATGTTAAACCCCTTGTAAAACTAGGAAGAGAACATTACTTTCCAATTATTTTTCCAGATAAGCCTGTGGGCATATTTCTTCTAAAGCAGATGTTAGCTAACATTTCAGACGTGTATTATTTTATTATGTGAATATGCAGGATTCACATTTGATTAGATTATCAACAAAAGTGTCAGTAATGACATATTTCCAACCAATGTCTGTAAATTGTCACTTAAATTCTGTTTTAATATACAAGTGTATCTATAGTCTAACCGAAGCAACACAATAAAGTGCGTTAATGTGTCCAGGTTGTTATACATACTTAAAATGATTAATATACCTGCCAGTAATGACCAGTGTTCATTCAATTTTACAGAGGACACATATTCACCCATTCATTTTTAATAGATGTACCCAAGCTTTTGACTGGTACCTTGCATGATTTACCATTGAAAGTGATGCTAACATAACACAAACTTGAGTATTTGTAGTTTCTAGAAAGAAAACCCTTAAAGAAAAAGAGTAGAACTCTTATGGATTTAATCTGACTTTAATTTGTCTTCTGCCTGAAATGACAAAAGTTTCTGGGTGTAAACCAGAAAATTGTTCAGGCATCAATGCCACTTTTTATTTTCTCGACTTGAATAAGGATATTGCATACACAAATTAACATTCATTGGCTTAATATGCAGGATGTAGTCTTCTTTGATATAAGACACTTCTTATTTTATGTACTATCTCACATTTTTACAGAACCCAGGTTCATATCGTCACATGTTTTGGCCAAATTATCTGTTTACAATTGAAGGAGAAGATAGAAGTCCAGCAGATAATAAGGCACAGTCAGATCATTTTTATTTTGTACTTTTAAAATCACACAAAATGATAGATTGCTTATCAGAAGGATTTTATTTCACATTCCTGTTGCTCATCTTATTGATAGACCGAGCTTGACTGCTCTTGATATAACTGCTTATCTTTTTCGTTATTAAAAAAAAAAAAAGAAAAAACTTTTTAAAATCTTATTCCAAGTATTTCAAAACTATAATGTACAGGGCAAACGCTGCCATGATAACATTGCTGTCAACATATTCCAGAGAGATAGCACATGTTTATATATTAGACTGCAATCTTAATATGTCCCTAAGTAAAGCAATTACACCCTCAAACTCATTATAAGAAGATCCTACATTGTGGAAATCCAATGTTTTGTAAAGGTAAACTCTCCACACAATAACCACTTTTCTATTGCTTTGGAGTTTTAAAAGAAACATGAACACTCCCTTTTTTTAAGTCAGCAGTTTCCTATACTGCTCTAGAAAAGCAAAAGACAGAGTTGGCAATTGCGTCTTGTTTGATTTTAATTAACAGGAGCACTTTAAGAGGGCCTACCATAACAGATGGCCAGCAGACACAGCCCAGACATACTCACTTAGTCACTCATGCTATGCTCACATCAATACTGACAGTAGTGTATTTGTGGGGGTTGGGAAGGAGAAAGGAGAGTCAGAAGAGAAGGAGTTGGAGGAGGAAGCCTGAGGAGTTCAAGTCTGGGCTTGACTGGAAAATTATCCAAGAAATTGTGGGTTTGGAAAAAAAAAAAAAGATGTGTGGAATAGAGTTAACGTAAAGACAGCAAGTTTTCTTATAAGATGGAATCCATAAAGACTGCTGTCAAATCTGGATGTAATGCTGTATATTGTGTTTTATTGTCAAATCATAAAAGAAAGAGATTTTCCATTGAGGAGTGTTGAATGTTGGTATCGGACACCTTAGAAGCAGGTAGAATTTCCAGCTCTTGGGCGGCTTCTTTCTCTCTCACTCAGTCCTTAGTCATGGATCACTCTACATACACGTCTTAACTCATCTCACTGATTCTGCCTCTACACTTGATCCCATTCTTAGTCTCCCTCAGTTCATTTTTACCCTGTAACAAATCATTTTTTGAAAAAAAAAAAAGCCCAAAAAACCAAAACAATAATGGCTAGAAGCAGTTTTTTTATTAGATTTATTTTAGAGCTGTAACGACTCGTTGATTACTTGATTAAAAGAAAATTTATGTAATTTACATAAATAATGTTCAATATTTTCTGGTTTCAGCTGAGTTTGGTTTGGGTGTGTGGCTGATTTTTCTATGTAATATGACAAGATTTTTTAAATATATTTGGGTTTATGACCATTTTGTCAGACAAAGATGGCTAAAAGCTGGCATGTAAACCATCTCATTAACCTATTTGGTTAATTGAGTAAACTGCAGATTTATCAGTGACGCTTTCAATACCCCCCTATTTGGCATTAAAAAGTCCAAATAAAACAGCTATCTGCAAGCATTTTGCTTCCACATATTTGCTGTTAAAAAGGTAGCTAGGGAGGTTGTCTTCTTTCAGAATTGCCCAGTCTGTTTTTGTCTGCTTAAAAAAAAAGTTTCTGTTTTATAAACTTGTATGAAGAAGTGTTGATATATGGTGTAGAGGCTAAGCCAATGCTTGAAGCCACGGAGATGCTCTACTCCCGTATGAATAAGCTTGACACGCCCCTAACTTTACGAAAGGCCACAAATGCTGTTCTTTGGAATAAAAGGTATATTTATTATACATCTTTTCCTTGTCACATAATACCTCTATTCCCCAATACAGAGGGTAATGGACAAAATGACAGCGTCAAAGTATGGTATAATGCAGTGCGGTCAAAAACTATATATCATTAAGTTGGTAAATCTCTGCATTTATTTTCTAGCCCATAATATAGGCATGAATAGCCGAGACCTAATTAGGTAAAATATTTCCATATAATATACACTTACCGGCCACTTTGTTAAGTACACCTTGCAACTAGTACTGGGTTGGATCCTTTTGCCTTTAATTCTTGGTGGCATAGATTCAACAAGGTGTTGGAAACATTCCTCAGAGATTTTGGTGCATATTGACACGACAGTTGCTGTTTGTCGACTGCACCTCCATGATCAGATTCTTCTGTTCCACCACATCCCAAAGGTGCTCTATTGGATTGAGATCTGGTGACTGTGGAGGCCATTGGAGTTCAGTGAACTCATAAGATGATCTGAGCTTTGTGACATGGTGCACTATCCTACTAGAAGGAGCCATCAAGACATGGGTATACTGGGGCGGTGTGCAGCTCAATTGGTTGAGCAGCCGGCCCAGGTTCGAGTCCCGCTCTTTGCTGCATGTCATTCCGCGCTCATGACCCCCTTTCCCGTCAAGCTACTGCCGAATAAAGACTGCTAGTGCCCAAATATCCTTTTTTTAAAAAAAGAATATGGGTGCACTGTGGTCATACAGGAATGGACATGGTCAACAATAGGGCTGGGTATTGTTAGAAACCTCATGATTTGATTTGATTATTTGGATTTCAATTTGATTCAATATCGATTCGATATTGATTTAAATGCTTCTATGTCGATTCAGTAAGAAGTATGCAGTGCCAACCAACCGTTGTTGCAGAGCATCTGCATAGTGTTGATGTTAGTGGTTGTGCAGGCTTGTTGTGTTACTGCACTACTTTAATCTGCCTGGCACAGCTTACAAAAACACCTTAAGACCTTACTTTCATCTGTTTCCTGTGTTCCCGATTTACACAGGAATCTAAAATGACCCCAACGTTAGATTTAAAAGTTGAAGGAGCTGGCTTTACGCTGCTGCTGCTTGCTTTGGTTGCTATTTTTGGTATTGTTTGATCGTTGTATGGACCTCTGTCCATACAACGTCAATAACACGCACAGCACCCCCCACGGGTCAGGAGGTGAATCGATTCAGAGAATTTGCCGAATTGATATTGAATTGGTTGGAAAAATATTGCGATGCATCGATAATTCAATATTCTTACGCACCCCTAGTCAACAACAGTACTCAGGTAGGCTGAGTATTCAATGATGATCAGTTAACTTGGCACTAAGGGGCCCAAAGTGTGCCAAGAAAATATCCCCCACACCATTACACGACCACTAGCAGCCTGAATTGTTGATACAAAGCAGGATGGATCCATGCACCAAGTTCTGACCCTACCATTCAAATGTGGCATCTGAAAATGATCATCCGACCAGGCAACGTTTTTCAGTCATTTATTGTCCAACTTCTGTTTCAATGTGAATTGTGGCCTCAGTTTCCCGTTCTAGGCTAGCAGGAGTGGCCCTTGGTTTTCTGCTGCTGTTGCCCATCTACTTCAAGGTTTGATGTGTTGTGTGTCCAGAAAAGGTAGTTTTTTACAGCTTCGTTGTGACCAGTGCTACTTTAGTTACTGTTGCCATTCTATCATCTCCAACCAGTCTGCCTATTCTCCTCTTACCTCTGAATTAAACAGGGCATTTTTGTCCAGATAACTGTTGTTTATTGTATATTTTCTCTTTTTAAGACCATTCTCTGTAAAACCTACATATAGTTGCGTGTGAAAATCCCAGAACATCAGCAGTTTCTGAAATACTCAGACCAGCCCATCTGGCACCAACAACCATGCCACGTTCAAACTCACTTAAATCTCCTTTTTTCTCTGTTTTGATGCTCAGTTGAACTTCAGCAAGTTGACTTGACCATGTTTACCTGCTTAAATGCGTTTAGTTACTGCCATTTGATTGGGACTAATAAAGTGGCTGGTGAAGGTATTCCTCCTGTACATAATAAGGAAGCCAAACATTGTGGTTCTTGATCTTAAGTGTTTGTAGATTGGATTTACTTTGTTGTGCAAACAAAAAATATCTTTCCATTTTGATGTAGTCCTAACTGACTTTCTGCTGTCTTTTCTAGTATGGGTGTTTATGAGGAGAAAAAGGAAAGATGTGGGACCATCTGCCTGAAATACCTCCTGTTTACTTTCAACTTTCTCTTCTGGGTAAGTTTCCATCCAGGCAGCATTGCATTCAGACAGGATAACTGTTGGAGTATTTGGAAACTTTGTGATATTTTCCAACAAAACACATGTTGGGAAGAAAACATTGCTTCATTTAGGGTGCAGTCATGTCTCTGTGTGTGTGTGTGCTAATTACAACTGCTTACAAGAGTTAACAGCATCAAAAGTCTATTGCAAAAGTTTATTTCACATGAAATAAGCCGTCTTAATTCCAAATAGAAATGATAAAGATATACATAATGGTATACTTCAAGTTTTAAAATGCCAAATCCATATTTCCTTACACAACAAGGATAGTGCAAACAGAATGCCCTTATATTGACATGGAAAATATGCTTTTTATTATGTGGCATAACTTGAAAAATTGCATGATAAGATTCTTTTCCCATTAACAAAGACTTTTTATTCAGGCATTACATAGATGCCTTCTCTTCTTCCGGTTCATAGAATCAAATACAAGTTGCTAATCTTTGCAGAGGACACAGAGGATGCATTCAAACCCAATTCCCTCAAAGTTTCCAGTGTTAATGTGGTGCTGGAAATAACTGATGTCAGAATTTGTATCTGTGTGTGAAATAAGAATCCAACAAGTGTGGCACTCTCGCAGTCAGCAAAGGAAATATGTCTGTCTGGTTCTCACTCGTTCTCAGTGTGAAGTCACACTTGCAGCTCTGTCCATATGTGATAATCAGCTGTCTGCCAAAGAATCACATCACTCTCGCATTGGCAAGCAAATATAACTGAGCCTCTTTAGTGCCAAATGTCAGAGTGAATACATCAGGCCAAATTAAATCTGTTGAAATTTTTCTTGCACTTTGTTTCATGGTAATCCCCAGTGGTAATTCAGTGAATGTGCTAAAAATTAGGGTGATATTACACATATACATGCCTTGTTTGTGAACATAAACCACGAAGGTCAGGGAGATATGGTTAAGTTAGCAAATCAGTGTTGCAACAGACAGTTAGACCCTTCAACCACACACACACACACACACCTACAACACAAGGCACAAAACATCAGGTTGCATTGATTGTAAGTATGCAGGTTTTCTTTATATCTGTGTGATCATGTCTAAATAAACCCAGCTGAATTTTGGTTTTCTCTTGGCTTTCTTTACAGTTAATGTTCAGCCAGAGGTCACGTTGTTTTTACTCTCCATTGTTGCTCTCTATTTTGCCTATTATTTATGCTGTCTGGGAAAGGTGAATACTTGGGAAGACAAAAGTAATATTTGCTTTCTGTTTTGGTTGCACAACAGCATGCATTGCCTATGTACCAGAAATTCAACCTTCATTATCCTGGGAGATTACAGTCCTGATGGCAGACAGAATTGGATAGTAAAAGCAAGGCTTATAGGGAAAGCAATCCAAACACAGATGGTGTCATTATTCATTATCCACCCATTCTATTACACAGAAATGATAAACATGATATTCATGAGGTCACACATGACATAAACATGTTTTATTTCATTTATTTATCCGGGCAATATTACTTACAGTTCATTGCTTTTTGGTAGATTTTAAAAATGTTTTCATGAAAGGACATGATCTGACCTGAAAAACATCACGCTCATATGTTCCAGTTGTTACCTCCTGCAGCCACTGGATGTCGCCAAACTTCAAGATTTCTTTGTGGTTGAACTAGTTTTGGACAGGATTCCCAAATTACTGTGGCTCATTGACTTTAAACAGCACAGTCGCAGCAACCTTCACGTTCACCTCGTGCAGGGATTAATGCGAACGCTAAACCAAATCCTGCTGCATCTGACTCTTTGGGTCATGACTTTTCTCAGAGGATTTTTAATGTGCTGTGTAAATTCTGAATACTATCTCCAATCTGTCAGTAGCGAATTGTAAACTGCCTGAAAGGTAATATTTTTGAACTGTTAGTTGATGCTCTTTCTGTGATTACAAGTGTGCAAGCCTCTAACATTAAGTCATTTTAGACTGCTGTTAAGTTTGAATGTGTAGTACGAAGTCCGTGTATAGACTTCTACATCTGTGAACTGAGAAGTGCTGCGGCTGTTGAGTAATTAGTAAAGTGCCATTTGTAATATATTAATCTCACCAAATGCAGTTTATCTGTATGTTTTACTACCGCCCTGTCTCTGGGTGGTGCAGTCTGAGTCTGTTATCAATCTGTAACTATCATCTTCTTATAAATTTATTTTAAATTCAGACACTTAGATTGACTGACTGCTTTTCCACGAGATGTCCATGGATATCTGTCTGAGTGCTGGACTATTTGCTGACTCATCTTTTATTGATTTAATTGCCCTTATATTCTCTTTAACGATGACAGTGATTTGCTGGATTGATGCACCAGCTTTTATGCAGGTTTGTGTTTAATTAGTCATTAAGTAAGCCTTAAGAATTCACCCAAGGATGTATTATTCCTCTGATTTTAAGCCATAAAGATGCTTTTAAGATGCATGAATGTTGGTAGGGCTGCAGCAGCTTATTTTTATTTTGCCAATAAACCCAACAGTTATTTTCTTGATTAATTATTTAGTCTATAAAATGTTTTGTTAACTGCAGAAGAAATGTAATTAGCATATTTTAAGAGCCCATGTTGAGTACTTTCACATATAAAGAAGAGAAGTATTTTAATGCAAGAAAATGTTTAGATAAGTTTTTCAAATAGTTGTAGAGGAAGTATCTCTAAATCAACTCATTGATCATTGTTATTGCAGTTAAATTTAGCTGATTTGTTTTGACTCGCACTCTCTGACAGACCAGAGCAGCTCCAGTCAGCTATCCTGCAGTAAGACTGGATCCTCTGTTGCTGCAGGTTTTATTTATCAGTTCTGATTCAGCTGTTGACAGACTTTCATTTCAGGCCCTCCTTTGGCACTTTGAAGCCAACTTTGATGATTAATAATTTAAACTCTCTTTGTCACTCTCGGGTTGTGCCTCTTCTGTGTTGTAATGCCTGCTCTTTCCTGAACCAGAGTCTTGGTTTTGTTGCTTTCTGCTCCGGCCACTGTTAAAATTGAACTCTTATCATGTGCCTCCTTCCCAGTTGGCAGGGGGCGTTGTGATGGCGGTGGGTGTTTGGACCTTGGTGGAGAAGAGCGACTACATCAGCCTTCTCTCTTCCAAGACCTATGCTACCTCCGCCTACATACTGGTCCTGGCTGGAGCCATCGTCATGGTAACAGGCGTGCTGGGCTGCTGTGCCACTTTCAAGGAGCAGAGAAGGCTACTGCGAGTGGTAAGAGATCACATCTAGGTAGAAAGATAAAAGCTGCTCACAGCATCACACATTGTGAAAATATCACAATGTGTGAAACAGAAGTCGCTTGAACTGTGCAGCCTCAACACAAGATGAGTGTGTCTGCTGCCCACACAACAAATAATGTGTGAAAATGACCTCAGCAGTGGCATATTGCAGGACAACATTCAGGACAGCAGCAAAATGCATCAGGTACCGTATATATATATGTCAAAACACTAAAAATGCCATAATTGAGTCAAAAGAAAGTCATAAACCAAAGTCAGGATTTATGGACGAATAGCCCTGGACTAGTTAAATCATTTTTTATTCCCCTCTAGTAGGGATGAACAATTACATGTTAGTTATAATATGCCTAGGGATCGTTACCGAATTCGATACTTTTATTGGTACATTCTGAATTCCGTTGGTACTACTGAGTACCGATTCACGTAAAATCTAACTGTACCATTTTTCAGTACATATGTGCCAGGGGTGTGATTGCAATTCAAACCCCCGACCACTCGGTGGCGAGAGAGCATATTAATCAGCTATTGTCTTGTGACTACAATGGGTCTCGGTCTCAGACCGGCTGAGCAGAACCACTGGAGCAGAAGGAGCGCATACTGCAGGATTTCCTCCAGCCGAATTGAGTGCTTGCAGGATTCAGCCTCCAGAACACTAAAATAGCCGCGAAAAGTCATCTGTCCGAGGCAAAAGTCCATCCGGTAACATGGTGAGCTCTGCGCTTCTCTGCTAAAACCTGAGCTGCAGGGGGCGTCAAAGATTACACAGAGTAGACACCTCGATAGAGGTCTCACTCTGACGGATTTTCTAGAGCTAAATCTAACTTGTCTCACTCCAACATATTCTTTCAATCTGAACTTGTTGAAACTATTTTCAATACGAGGAGCTGCATTTTAATTTGTGCATCATTAAGAAAAAACATTGTTCTGTTGTAGTTAACCGCTTACATGTTAGTGAAACAGTAAATCATGTTAGTGTGGTTAGAATAGAAGCAGATGGATGTTGCCTTAATATATGGGTTATAAATTAGCCTTTATGGTGAGAATGAGAAATAAATCTTTTATTCCCATTTCAACACACACAAAAGTACCAAAAATTGGTATCGTTAGGTACCGGTACCGTATCGGTTAAAATGTGAAAGGTAGGTACCCATCCCTTAATGTGCCTAAGAGGTTACTGGATTTAGTGGACAAGTTATAATGTAAAACTATTTAGTAATTATTAACTACTACCACCATAATTTGATAAATAGCTCTCTATTGAGAGTCACTGCTTTGGGTCTTCAAAAAACACAAACTAATGATTAAATACCATTATTAGAAATGAGTCAGTCAGTGTCTAGTTTTGTGTTGTAAGGGAGGCACTTGTTATTACTTATTTTTTTCTATTTAATCCTCTTTAATATTTAATTAATGTTTGAACTAGTCATTAGCCAGTTAATGAAATTTAGATTAGCATGGAGTTTTTTGTCCATTTTTGGTTAACTAGGAATTAGATTTGTTGCTCATTAAATGCTCAGTATTTTGTGTTGTATTATAAAGTGTTAAAGTATGTGTATATGTATGCGTGCGTGTATATATATA
>JBBBVU010000001.1:7133943-7144974 GCA_037177055.1 Atherinosoma microstoma | reverse complement strand
ACTGGTATGTCCATTTGGTTCCCTTAGATAGGAATAGGAATAATGTCATCTGCATGATAAAATACACCCCCCAGCGAGACACCAAAACAACTCAAGGGAAGTAACATGGATCACCTTGTTACAGGGTCACGTCACCGTGCAACAGCTGGAAAGAGCCAAGGTGTTAAAATGGCCGGCAATACCCCTAATTCCAATATAATGGACCTTTTGTGTGTACTGCAGCAAGTTCGATTCATGGAGGTCCCACCTAACAACCTCAATGTTTCCCCCACCATCATATTAGGGGGCCGTGAGTTAGTTCAGATGGATTTTTCCCAAGAATATAATAATAAGATATTTCCAAAGACTTTAAGAAAGATGACAGACACAGTTGGAGTTATTTTGCCTCAGATTAGTGGACAGAGAGGGCAAAGAGTTCCATGAGACGGGGAGTAGTTGGTGTGGCACTATCTGCAGATCTCAATGGTTGAGAGAGGCCACATATCTAGTCAATAAATCTGAGATGCATTTTGGAGGCTAGGCCATTTAAGGCAAGGCAAGTTTATTTGTATAGCATATTCATGTACAAGACAATTCAAAGTGCTTTACATAAAACATTAAAAGCATTACAGTGGGTAGCAGAGGTCATTTAAAATCAAAAACTAGAGAAAAGGAGAAAGGACAGACATTAGACTAAAAACAGTGTAAAAACGTGATCGAGTTTTAAAATTCAAGCTTAAAAGAAACTGTGCAGATTTGGACTTTTAAATATAAACTATGTAAATGCAGCAGAGAACAGGAGGGTCTTTAACCTGGATTTAAATAAACTGAGTGTTTCTGCCGATCTGAGGTTTTCTGAGTTTGTTCCAGACATGTGGAGCATAGAAGCTGAATGCAGCTTCTCCATGTCTGGTTCTGACTCTGGGAACTGATAAGAGACCAGATCCAGATGACCTGATTGGTCTGCTGGGTTCATACTGGGTCAAGAGATCACTGTTCTATTTTGGTCCTAAACCATTCAGAGCTTTATAGACCAGCAACAGAACTTTAAAGTCTATCCTTTGACAGACAGGCAGTCAGTGTAAAGACCTCAGAACTGGACTGATGTGGTCTACTTTCTTGGTCTTAGTGAGGACTTGAGCACCAGAGTTCTGGATCAGCTGCAGTTGTCTAATCAATTTTTTTGGTAGACCTGTAAAGACGCTGTTACAATAATCAAGCCGACTAAAGATAAAAGCATGGACTAGTTTTTCCAGGTCCTGCTGGGACATCAGATCTTTTAACCTTGATATATTCTTAAGGTGATAGTAGGTGAACTTTATGATTCCCTTAATGTGTTTTTCAAAACTTAGGTCTGATTCCATCACTACAGCCAGATTTCTGGCCCGGTTGGTGGTTTTTAGGTTTATAGACTGAAGCTCACTGGTGACCTTTAATCGTTTCTCTTTGGCTCAGTTGGCTTTGACTGGGAGTGGTAAAATTTTGAACTCTGAACAGGGAGGCTAAGACAGGGGGAATGTGCATGCATTGTTGTGTTGGTAATCAGTCCAGTTACATCTGACAGAAGGAGATCTGACTGATACCCGAGTAATGTAAATTACAATTGTCAAGAACCATAGACAAAAACATGCACAACTTTTTGAAAGCGAGCAGTTAAGAGGTGACCTGCTTTTAAGGGATTGTTTTAAGCGGTGAAAACAAGACTGAACAACATGTTTGACTCGAGAATCAAACCTTAATTTAGAATCAAATATTGCATCTAGAATTCCGCAGCTGTGGTGATATTTGCTGGTCAGCCAAGATTAGAAGCGCGGGGGGGGCTTTGGAGAACAAACAGAATGATTTTTGACTTGTCATTTCATTTAAGGAGATTTGGGGCCATCCGGGATTTGACAAGACATGTAATATTAGCAAAACGGCCACAAAAAATGGCCATGTACATAAAACAGGTGGTTAAAAATGCTGTGGCAGTTTTACAGGAGATATAATGCTATACAGTTTACTTTCTGGAGAGTTTAAATTAAAAAAACAAAAAAACACAAAATATCTGTCAAAATATCAAATATCCAAAGTTGGTAGTTTTAGATGATGAAATTTGGTGATTTGTGTTCTAGATGTGTATTTGGTTGCCATTATGATGGTTAAGCTTACATGGCTGGCATCTCTTACAGTTTAGTGTGATTTGGCTTTGTATGTGCTTTGGCCAAGTTAAGCTAACCATCTGCTTTCATATTTGCCATAAAGATGCCATAGTAGTATTGGTCATCTGTTATGACCACGGGATGGCAAATAAGTCTAATTCCTGAGATTTTAAACTTTGCACCTTAACTTGCTCTTGTAAACAGCTGTACAGAATTATTTTAGCTGTCCATGTAAAACTTCATGTTTTATTGTCGTACTTTATAAATGTATTTATCACCATTGTAAATTTCCTTTTGATACAAAAACATGTTTTTTTTCTAACTTGTCCATTAGTTCAAGTGCTGTGGCAGCAACAGTTCATCCGATTGGTTTGATAGCAAGTGGATCCGCACTGCATCTGCAGGAAGCAGGAAGGTACCCGACAGCTGCTGTAAGAGTTTCACTATAAAATGCGGCGTAAGAGACCACCCCTCCAACATCTACAAGGTGGAGGTGAGACCATATGTGCATTTGTGTTATGCCTCAGTGAGTCGGTTTAGCGCCGGTGGTGTGACTGCTGCAAAACTGTGTACATAACGTTTGTTTGCTGCGAGACTCTGGCAACACTCCCACATCAGCTGATGCAATATGAAGACACATCTTGTTTTTCATTTAGGGTGGCTGCATCACTAAACTAGAAAAATTCATCCTGGACCATCTGAAGATTATTGGAGCTGTGGGTGTTGGGATTGCTTGTGTACAGGTGAGCTTGGAACTCTCATACCATGTGCTGCACATAAAGAGATTAGAGATAATAAATTCTGTTTTCCTTCCCTTCATCCAATTCCCAGATCATTGGAATGGTGTTTACATGCTGCCTATATCGAAGTCTAAAGGCAGAGCCTTACTAAAAGAAGCAAAGAGAAAGTGTGTGGGTGAAGGAGGTAATACCTGCATCATCATGTATCATACTCAAATAGCCCATAGATTCTTTTCTTTCCCCCACACATTGGATAAATCAGATTGAGCAAGTTATATAATTGCACATCTGAAAATCTTGTTTTAGTAAACAAATAGTGGAAAATAGTACAAGTATCCTTGAAGTCATTAGGCTCAGATTGCAGTCTCGGCTACATCTTCAACATCACAGCAAGTCGAAGCCTCTGAGAGGAACTGATGGGAATTTTAATACCAATTGTGTAAATAAGTATAGGACAGCCTCCTTGAAACTAACTCGTTGTAGTTTTCCTACACTCTGATTCTCTACAATGTACTCTCAATATACGTGGACCAGTTGATGGACTTGAAAGTGGTGTGAAGATCAGTAGAGTAAAGCTGGCACTTTGTAGGAGCTGTTAATCCTGATCACAGCAGCTTCTCTCTATCAGCAGCATGGGCTTTAATAAGCTCAACTCTGGAGCACTCTTCATCTCCAGCAGCATTTTAGTGTCCACATTAACTAGTTATTCACACATTTTGAGTTTTTATTTGATGGTGGCCTTTTTAACTTTTTATATTTTGTAAATGATCACTTTCTGGAACACCTGAGGTGCTTTCTTAAGGACTCATTTTTTTTTATTTTTTGTCTTAATTGATCAAGGTGTCTTCATAGTGACGTCATGTTTTTAATCAACTCTGCCAATTTTCTTGAGCGTACCCACAAACCTTTCTGCATCTCTTGGCAACAAAAGTGACATTTGAACGCTGTTTAACTGCTCTGACGTGTAAAAGCTGATGTTAATGAAGGGATTTTATGATTGTGTTAATGGTGCATACAAACAGTGCCACTAATATTGCTCATAAGAAACTGCCTGTTGTGTCCTGATGTTTTTGATTTTACTGCCTTTTTAAATTTTTCTTATTTATACACTTATGCCAAAGTTGTAAACTGTAAGATCGGACCTACTGTATCACCTCCAGCCTTCACATATCTTCTGTACTGATGCTCTCTTTTTAGATTGTTTTCTTAAATTAAGATTTTTAATTTTCTAGACCTTGACTATATTAATGTATTTAACACACACCTACTGTACTAGAAAATTATATTTCAACACTGTTACTAATCTTTTCCTGTGTGCCTAAAGGACAGCACTGTGTTATCGTGTTGTACTTCTTACTTCATAATGTTTATTGAAATAAACATCAATCCACACTACTCTTTGCCTCGGCTGTGTTTGCTCTCTCTGCAAAAGTTAAAACACCAATTATAAACTAAACATTCAAATAACTTGAAAGAGTGGCAAAGCACAAATTCCTTTAGTTATGAAGCCATATCATCCCAAAAACTGCCAAAAATAAATTGATGGATAAAGATAGTCACGTGACTGTAACCAGTGGCCCTTATAAAATTGGCAGCAGCTTACAGGTGCATTAGTATATTAACCAAAAGGCAATTCCCTAATGTTACAGCACTGTTCCGTAGTGATGTAGATGTGGGATGTGAGCCATATTCCTGACAGCCGCTGTTGATGTGTATTATGGCCTGTAATGAGTTACTCTATTGTCAGGTACAAGGCCGGATCGTTTAAGCCGAGTTATTGTCAAGAGTCGCTGCGCCTCAGTGTTGTTAATGAGAGCGGCGGCAGTTACTCTGTGCAAACACAGGGAGGCAGCACTATCTAGCCTTTCACTACCACAACACCATGGTGATGAAAACAGCTGGTTAGTGTGTGAGAAAAACACCCAGGAGTTGTTGTAGATTACCCTCCCCAACTCATTCCGTCACTCACTCGCCATCCTAAGTAAGAATGGCAGAAAATCTTTGACACTGACTCGGAAAGTGTTCAGAATGGGGGGTGAAATAAGGAAATGTGGCATTTTAATCAAGCACACAGTAAGAAAAATCCCTTTGGCAGTGAACTATACCTGCTTCATGAAAGAAACCACTTATACATTCAGAAATATGCTTCTCGATGCTCTATTTAATGAGCCAAAAGGAAATCAAATAGCAACCAGTCAGCTCACTGCTCCAGACTTCTAAATGATTTCCACTGAGACTGCTAACAATGCAAATCCAGCCATTTTCCCCGTTAGTGACACTGGCAGTGTTACGTTTCCCCTCTGTGTAGCAGGCACAGGTGGCGGAGCGAAACGGCAGGAATCGGTGCTCACACTATCCTTGAAGGTGATCTCAACAGCACACCTTGTAAAAGCTGAGTCATCCCCCCCCCCAAAAAAAAGAAAAGCGGATGGCATTTCTTTCTTTCATAGAGGGGTATTCATTCAACATTTACCATTTCCGTCAGAGTGAAAGTAGTCGAACATGTGGCAATTTTTACAGGGAACTTTTCCAAAGAGCAGACATTTGTGGAATGCAAGTCGTCAGTCTTACTCTTGACACAGTCGTTGCCTTTGCTTGTTGCCTGAGTTTGACTTAAAATAGACAGAAATTATGACCACGCTTTGAACAGCCACCATGCCCCATGTAAATGCACCCTGCTGATGAAAACTATAATAAATCCTCCTCGCCAGCAATGCAGGCATCTCTGCCCATTATGCTTTCTGACTGTGACAGCCTGCATACAGGCTAAGACAAGGGATATGCTAATAATGCCAGTGCGTGACATTTCCAAAATATCTCCTCCGATTCACTCCCTAAACAGTTGTCCATTCGATGCACATGTCACCTACTGTATCTCAGCCTGTTTGGCCACATCCAGCAGTGAAGTATGCTATTTTCAGTCCATAAGGGGCGGGGGGGCGGTTGTGCACCCTTCACCTTCCACCTTTTTCCTGGGAAGTGATTTGATTTCTGTGCCTGGAAGAGCAAAGCAACAGCAGGGAGCTGTGCTGCAGTTTGTCTTCAGCTGGTGACAGGAGGAGGAACATATAGGCATTCGTTCCCAGGGTCACCCAATAGCTGGGAACCCCATGGGTACAGAAACGTGTGTCTAATTTTGGATGTTATTTGCATAATTTAACTGTAGTGAACTGGGGAATGCTTGTCTACTGAGGTTAATTGTTTGTTTGTCACAAGCTAAAATTGCTTCTGTCTACACTGCGGTTGAGTTATAGCTGAGTTTAAAGTTACTTACAAGGGAATGAATGTGAAAACTGGAGGGAAAGACTGTGGTGAATCATGTTTTGTGTCAAAAACCACTCGAAGAGAGTGGAGAAGGATAACTTGTCTGCAACAGAAGATGTTTATTTTCTCCTTTTCTGATAAATGACAAAATAATTTAAGCTTTTCAGCACCTTTAAAATTCAAGTCAATAAATCTATTTAACAATTGGTTGCAATGCAACCCTTGTCATGGAGCTGGAAATAGACTGCATTGTCCAAAGAGGTCACTAGTTAAAAAGTGAGGAACTACTCGTGTCAACTTTTATCTGTCCATTATATAAAAAGAGCATGATGTCATGGAAGTAGTACAGACACATTGAGGCTGTGATCATGACTTTCAGATGGATAATTCTTTGCTGTTAGTGCAGGTGAATGCACAAGGTCTGAACATAATCCCTCATGTTTGGCTGCATGCATGCTCTGCATCCTGAACATCTCTGCTGCAGGCGTCTCTGGTCATTTCATTTTCATTCAAGGCTTTGGTTGTTAACGTTGAGTTTGTGTGTGTGTGTGTGTGTGTGTTGGGGTAACAAATGTAATCTTGGGTCTGTAGATGGCAGCAACACTTTTGGCCAATCTGTCCTAATAAAAGGGGGGAAAAAAGTATTTTGTCTTTGCTGTCAAGGGCTGACAACTAAAATGGAAATTAATTAGAAAATCGGAAAAAAAGAAAAAAACAATCCTCTCTATTGGGAAAAGTGGTTTTACTGTTTGTGCTTGTATACCTGTTTGAAAGTACTGAACAAATATTTACTTAGTCACACCATGTACATTTCAAAGACATAAAAATATGAGTGTATCTAAATGTATGAAGGTAAGCACTGTGATTAATGAAGACCAACAGCTTCTGTTTCATCAACATGAGGATTATGACTCCAGGTCGGGGAAGAGGCCGGACACTGTGCAGAAGACGACTCTCCATTAAATGTCAGTCCGGCCCTGCTCTGTAAATTGACTTTGTGAACATGACTGATTAAATTTCAACAGTTTTAAACAGTTATCAAGAGTCTTATTAAGTGCTGACTTCACTTATTTAGTGTGTGTGAGTGAGTGAAAGGAGGGTGCTGATTATGTAAGTCATTTACATTTCCTCCAATTTTGAGAGTGACTGGCTCAGCGAAGTGAGTGACTGAGCCTCGGTAGCTTTGAAGCACCCCTTGGACTAATACTAGAGAGCTGTGGGGAATAAAACCCCACATCGAGCTGCCTCTCAGCTTCTAGGAGTTGTCAGTGATGCAGCTACTGTGTTTAAAAAAGGAGAAAATACAAAAAAGAAAGAGGAACTACTACCTAGAACGTACATCAGAGTAAAGCTCCTGTCTGCTGACAAGAGGTTCGCGTGTGGCTCTTATCCCTCAGCATGCAGACGCTGTAGTGTACACACCACATACATCACTCCCTCTGTCACTCACTTGCTCACTCAGGCTCGCTTCAGCCTTGCCTCACGCCCTGAAGCGTAGCGCCTCAACATCTGGCTCTCCATCCTCACCCTCTTCTGGGTCACATCCCAGTCAGGAAAAGGAGATTCTGAGTCTTGCGGTGCTAGACCTCTTCCCAGGTCCTTTACCAGGAGTGTCAGCCGGTTTACAGCTATTTGGAACGAGAAGCAGTGAGTGATGTAAAACAGCCATGCAAACAAAAAGATAGATGTGAGTGGCATCTCAGCACAGTACCTCAAAAGGCATGGACTTGATTTGCCTTATTTGTGCTTACTATGTAGAGACTATCTCTTACAATATGGAGCACCTCTCATTAGAGACAAAGTCCTCAAACTGTTTGATTCTCAGACAGAAAAGACAGTGCGGGTTGGTTTCTTGCAGTTAGCAGCTTCAGCAGCAGGAGGGTTTATTTTAAAAATGATTCCTCCCCCCAAAATATCAACAAAATCTATTAAATAAATCACATTTATGCAGTAGAACTCATGACCCTTTGAAAGGATGAGTATCATATGCAGGGAATCACTCAGCTGAACTGCCAGATGCATAAAGTAGCTCTCTACCTCACCCAGCTGATAACCAGATAATGTATCAGGTACACACATTTTGATTCAAGACCATTTCTTTAACTCCTGATGATAACACTCGTGACATTTGATAAATATTTCAAACGTGAACTTTGATTGCATCTCAAATACGTTGTGGATCAATGTGTCTGATAATAGTGGATCGACAAGCATAGGTGAACCGCAGATTTGGACTTAGATGTGATTTCTCATGGGTTTTTTTTTTATCCTCCCTTTTCCAAGACAAAATATCTTCATGATTGTAATCACAACTAGAAATGTCCATGTAAACAATAGGGCTGGTAGCAGCTACTTGCTGCATTCGGAGCTTTGAGAATTACGTCCACCTGTATTTTGTGGAGGCCTGAAGAGGAGGAGGTAAATGCTGACTTCTGCTTATAGCAATGAGAGAAGGACCTGTGGTGTATTTATAGATCTGTTGTACATATATCTACGTATACATGTGCGTGCACAGAAAAAGAGACGGAGAGTAAGTTAGAAAGAAAGATGCTACTTAATATCTGTGCATGAATACTTGTTTTGGGAAAGGGCCAATAGGCATAACAGTCTGCAATGCTTTCTCTTTCTAGTTTGCCTTTTGTGACTGAGCTGCAGTGATACAAAAACCCCTCAGGGGGTCTGGATGTGTCACAATAGTAGCACAATTATAAAGTCAGTGTGGTGGGCCAGTCCTGCTCAAACCCAGCTTCTCTATTTTTGAAGACATAATTACATTGAGATTATAAAATTTGGGGCTTAATGTTATTTGCTGTGACTTTACTAAGTATGCAGTTTAAGAGTATCTGCACACATTCGCTAAAAATGATGATTTAACCCTTGCGCATTCATAGATCAATAAAAAGAATTAACTCATACCACGTGCTCTGACTGTGCTCTATGAATAGACAGTTGTAAAGAACAGATTAGGATCATTAAAGTATTTGATGTAACCCAATGAGCTGCAGTTGATATCTTCTCTGATAAAAAAAGAAGTGCATTTGAGGTCTTACATAATTAAGTACAAAAGTTTTGTAATCAAACTGCTCCATCAAAACACTTTATATGAAGATGAATTGCCTCTGTGAGTATTCACATTAAACAACATTATTTCCTTGTAAAATTGGGACCTTTGCAAAATTGAAAAAAACAAAAATGCAAACCCAGTATTTGATTGAAAACAATACAATCAGTGTCGAAGAAGCAAAATTTTATTGCTTTGTGAAAAATATATGCCCATTTTCTCAAAAAGGTTGAGAGAAAGCCTCTACAAAAAGTCATTTCCTAGTGGAACATCTCATAATTAATTAGGTTAACTGGCAACAGGTCAGACATGATTGATGACTGGGTATTAAAAAGCTTCCCAGAGAGGCTGAATCTTCCAGAAGAAAATATAGAAAGTGGTTCACCACTAAGTCACTCACTGTGTGTAAACAATGTTTTTCAGTGTAAGATCATGGGATCTCCTCATTTATGGTGCATTGTATCATTAAAGGTTAAATAAAAATACTTTGGAGAAATCTCTGTATTCAAGAGACAAAGCTGAAAACCAGACCAGAATAGCAATGATTCTTTGAATCACTTACATGATTGCCATTGAACCGTTTTAAGAACACTTCTGAAAACCATAATCATACTGTTTAATCAGCTGCTATTTTGGATCCTATGGCTTCATACAGGTTTCAGAGTGACTTACACTGCCATCCATATTATATTTTCTTACAGCCGGCCTTGCTCATTTTAGCAATGCAATGCCAAACCACCCTCTGCATTACAATAGAAATCTAATTTACTCTAAAATTAAATAAATATTAGAACTTTAAAACTTTACTGAGTACAGGGCTTAACTAACTGTTCTCTCAGCTGGTGTCAGTGGTGACATAATTCCTTTGTTATGGAGTCAGCTGTGGAGTTCTTGGCCAGTGGCCTTAGAGGTACAGACAGGAAGTGACTGGACGAAGGGAAGGCAGTCCCTCCCCGGGACACTCTTTAGGTTCTATAGTGGAGATGTGAGTGAGAGAGACGGATGATGGTACAGCTCACGGACAACCCTTCCTGCCCCCTCATGAAATCCTGAGAGCGTTTAGCAACTTCTGCAGTGACAAGCACGCCTCTTGTGCTGTGTGATGAAACATATCTGCAATCATCATTACTGTTCTCTGCAAACCTACTGAACTATAGATCAATCATCCAGATCAGCTGCTTACCTCTTTCCTCAATGTCGTTGCATTATGACACTGGTTTGCAATATAAAAACATGGCTTTCACTGTTATCTAAGTAGAATAATGGAAATTTCAGTGGAGGAGAAATTACTAGGTGTTTTTACATGTAAAATGATTATTTTTGAAGACATACAGTAAAGTTACTGCAGATTTACAACTAATTTATCAGAAAATTACATATTTTTCTATTCCCATTTGAAAATGAAAATGCATTGATCAAGGTAAAACCTATCTAGACACCCTTTTTGACTTGTGGACCTCTAATGGACTTAAATATAATTTAGACACAAGGCTGGACAACAAATTGAAGTTATATTATAAAAACTTTAATCATGTAAAACTGTGAAGTGTTGCTTATAACGTGTTTTGAAAAGAAAAACATGTAATTCATGTCTTGACAGCTAAGGTAACAGACGTTTTCATCTTTATATTTTTTTTTTTTTTGTAAAATAAAAATAACAGGAATTGAACAATCCCCTAAATTTAATACTGTCCCAGAGAAAAACAAAGATGGCTGCCAAAAGCAGCTACCTGGGAAACAACAGTTAAAACATGGGCCACAAAAAGTAATATCTATCTATCTATCTATCTATCTATCTATCTATCTATCTATCTATCTATCTATCTATCTATCTATCTATCCATTT
>JBBBVU010000001.1:7111360-7128723 GCA_037177055.1 Atherinosoma microstoma | reverse complement strand
GTGTGTGTGTGTGTGTGTGTGTGTGTGTGTGTGTGTGTGTGTGTGTGTGTGTGTGTGTGTGTGTGTGTGTGAGTTTTCATTATTTATTGGTTATTATTTAACTGGTCTGGTCCACTTGAGATCAAGTTGTACTGTATGTGGCCCCTGAACTGAAATGAGTTTGACATTCTACTTTAGATCAAAAACGTATTCCTTTTTAATCACTGCCTTCATTTCATTCATTTTTGTTATTCATTTGAAATTTAAAGGTCATTTTCTTCGAATTCAGTCTGTAAGTTCAGTGCATGCTGTTTCGTAAATATGTTGAAGTCCATGCATTTTTGTAACTTGAAAACAGATTACATGTTCTTTGTTTACGAGGATAAAAAAAAAAGAATTTAGCTTAAATTGAAGGCTGACAGCTTGAAGGACTCTTGTATTTCAGATTACTTTAAATTACCATTAAATTGCCTGAACGCTACACCATTATGTGTCCTGTTTATCTTGGTTGTAATTGAGTATTAATAATTCTTTCTTGTTATCTCTTAAATAAGCTGCATGTGACTTTATGTGGACCCATTCTGTGTATGCAGGCCAGGAGGATGCTCGCTTGCGTGTGCACATGTGTCGTTTGTTTGCTCCCCCCCTGTCACTTTACTAACTGGGGGCTGGTTGAGGCTGCCAGCTCTTACTCCATGCAGCACTGAGGAGAGACACGAGTGAGTGAGAAAGAGTAATGTCAAGGGGAAAAAATATAACAAGGATTTGCATGTGTGTGTGTGTGTGTGTGAGAAATAGTGAGCAAATGTTTAAATTAGGATCTAGTGGTCGACCAATTTTTGAAAGCTCTGAGGAAACATCACTGCAGTTTCTCCACATTTATTCTTTTTTTCTCTTTTTATTCCCTGACTCTAAAATCTGTGCCGGGATTGGATCTGTACGCTCTGTCCAAACAACAGCAGCTCTATTACAACTGATTTCTGTGTTCCAGACACAGAGATCACAGAATTTGAAGAGTCTTAGAGCAGAGTAAATAAGCTTTCAGATGGTAGCAGTGGAACAATGGTTGTTTCCTTTTTTTAATCTAAACTTCAGAATTATTACTATCTTTCATGTTCGCTTTCCACAGTAATTACACAAAATCCTTTTCGTTCTTATATTTTCGCCTGTGACGTAGTAGTGTTTGAGGTGGTTGAGGAGATTTGTCCATCTGAGTATCCTGATTGGCAGATATAAGCCAATAGTCTTTCTTTTTTCTGTTTTTAAATAACACTAATAGGCTTAAACATGTAGAAAAGGGATATTTTTGCCAACTCCTATCCACATTAGTTACGTTTTACATAACTAATGCAAACTTGGCAGACTAATGGGAATTCTCATTGCAGTATGACATGTTGTTGAATAAAGCCGCAAGAAACATTAACACCAAAGTGACCAGCGTCTGAATGACTGACTGTTGTCGCTTTAAGGGCTCTTACACACCAAGCTGACAATCAACTGTTCTGAAAGTCTGTCTTTGTTGCTTCTTCTTTGTGTCCAGGACGATTGACTCGGTCATACCCCTAAAGTGTTTTATTTATTTATTTTATCTTTTTTTTTAGCAGAATCAACATGTTCATCTGCATCAGTTGTATAAATAAAAGACATCACTGTTCAACATTGTGAATGAGTGCTGTACCGTTATGTGCTGGTAAATGTTATTTTTCTTTGCATAAAAGAGAAGCTAAATGTCAAAAGTGCTGCATTAGTTTAGATTGAAAGTCAGGCTTTTCATAATGTTAGGCTCATTATATAATGCCCAACAGAACTACTTAAAACTAAACTAATAATAAATAGTAATCTGACTATGTACAAATATTTTTACCTTTTTATATAATGTATACAGTAACCGCTCCCCTATAGACCCCAAAGTTGTGATGTGGCCCAGATATAGATCCGAACTGGGAGTTGGACATGGTTTTTTGTTATTTTGCGATATGCTGGTTTTTTGGGTTTTTTTTCCCCAGATAATGGCAACATGAGAGGACATCGCAAGGGATTCTGTTTTTCATGGATCGTCTTTAATGCCAACTTGGTGTACAAGAGTCCTAAAAGATTGATGAAATCATTAATGTTACATATGTCATGTCTGAGAAGGGCTTTAATGTCATATTTTATTAAAGTGACTCGGTGTTATACATAATGTGTCTGTCAGTTTGCAGGTAACATGCAACAAAGGTCTACTATGTACCTTAACCATGCATTTATGTGCCCTTTTGAAGCTGTTTATTACCCTCTTGATAGTGTTTATTGCATAATTACTATAGTGATTATATTTTGTTTTAATGTATAAAGTAATTGTATTTATTATATCGAAGTTTCCTAAATGAACAGTCTCTTAGTTTGAGTTTTTGTGTACTAATCCCCTTTCTTGTACCATTCATTTTTCCCCTCTTATTGTTAATGTAACATATTTACTAGTAACAAACCAACAGATGACACAAACATCCCAGTACAAAAGCAAAGTGAGGTTGTTGGCACCTGCCATTTAAGTGTCCCTGCTTTTTCCCATTTTTAAATGGTCTACTCTTCCTGCTTTTAATCAAATCGATGTAGTCAGTAAACAGGGTTTTGAAGGATAGATGTATGGATTTATATGCATACGTTGTTTCCTATCTGATCTAAACTTCAGACATTGCAGCTATATGTTGTTTGAATAAGGCCACTGTAGCATCCATCGATTGCTTATTTTCTCCCAAAAGTATGACTTTTTCATCTCCAAATTTCGCAGCTGTAAAAGAGACTTAACGTCCTCAACATTTTCTCCTGCTTTCCTCTGAAATGCCATTCAGGTTTAAAATCATGCATTTTTTTCACATGGGTTTCCCCCCATGTTGAGAGAGAAAATGACTTTCTAGGAGTGTGCATTGCTCCAAATCATTTGCTCAATGGTGAAGTGGATTCGCATGAAGAAGCAGTCTCTGTATGTGTAAAATGCCTCAGGGAAGTTTGGAACAGAATGTTTGTCATACATTTGACATTCATAGACATCTCATTATGATAATTTGTTGGTCCTTAAATTAGAATGAGCCATTCAGATCCTAAGGCTGAGACGTGTGCAATGTTTAAACGTAAGGTTTCTTTAAAACATTCAACCGAGAACCATTGGGCCGCGTTCCTGGGAATCATTGTGATTTTTTCCAAAAGTCTTTGTACATTAGGTTTACCTGGAAATTAAAGAAGACATCTAATTGAAAGGAGTGAGGTATTCTTGTGATAAAGCAAAGGAGGACGTCAGAGATGTTTCTCATTTTTAAATCAAAGGATTTAGCCGATGAACTCGGTGTGAAAATGTAAAGACACAACTTACCTTCTCGAGGCCAGACACACACAAACGGTTGCACTTTGCCTCGGCAGCTATGCAGTAACCTCTGTCATCGTGCAGTAAGCTAATAAATGACTGCAATTTGAAAGAAATGGATGGGAGCAGCCTACTAATGATATCTGTTTAATTTTCTCTAAGCCTGAGAGCTTAGATGTAGGTCACAGGGTGATTCATTGCAGAATCACCCTTGCGAAAATAATACAGAAAAATAAAAAGGACAATGTGGAGATGTGTGCTGGAGCTGCATGAGCCTTCCTTCATGTCTGTCTGTCTCTTTGTCTCTCCTGGTCATTTCCATGCTGTTTGCAGCTCAACACCCTCACCATTTGTCCACACGACTCTGTGCAGTCATCCTATTTGCCTTGACAAGGAGGGTCTCGCCAGACGCTCATTTGGGCTGCATCAGTGACTCAATTGAGATGCATCCAAAGATGTTAGCCTTGCTCTGGGTTGCTTAAGTCGTCCGTGACGTGGCTGGAGCCCCGATCAGAATGGCAACTGTTTTCTATTCGCTCAGACTTGCTCATTAATGTCAATGTGATGTGACAGTGAGGACGATTTGTATTACTATTTTTACATGCTTTATTCTGTGTAATGCTGTGCAGTCACACAAGCACTTTTATTCAAAGTAGTTTTGACAGCTGAACTTTACCTTAAAGTTCTGTTTATTTTGTATTTTATGCACAGAGTGATGTGTTGTAGTAGTGTTCACTGGAAATCTTGAGGTAAATGCTTCACTTAATGATGTCACTTCTACAACCCTTTCTTTGTTACTTGTTATATGAAGGTACTAACCCATCCGCAGTCCTAGTCAACTAGACCGATGTACTCCCACAGCAGTTTTATTAGGCTCAAAGCCAAGCAATGATGTAACTAGGAGCTGACCTCGCTAACTTTCAGTGGCAGGGAGGAAAGCCTACACATACAACCAGTGAGCTGCATGGGAGTTGACATCACTGTATGAACATGTCAAAGTTGAGCTACTAAAATAGATGTGATATGCGGATGACTTACAAAGTATCAATTCAGCTTACTTATACTTAGATATTTGCAGCTCTCTTTACACATTCATTTTTGGATTTCATATATAAATAAGATACAATACTCATCTTTAAAAGTATTTCTATTTTTGTACATTCTTATGAACGAAATAATCCTCCTAATTATATGCAAGGGGATAATTCTACATCCAGCAATAACTTGGCAATCATCAAACAAAGATTAATAGATAGTAAAAAACAGGATTGTTGTATATTCATTGTGCATGTTGGAGGGATGTCATCAGACATTTATCCTCAGGTCAGAATCATCCTTAAAGTCCTGACCGTGAACATTAACATGATGATGTAATTCACATTTACATGATGACGGTCAGTCAGAGTCCTGCTAGCAATCTCCATTTTATTTTTACCATGTAGGCTTACTGTATCAGTTTTTGGATGGTTTGTTGGTTTTGGAATGCCGTCAAAGACTGATGAAACCACAGTCTGCTGCACATCTGCTTTCTGTTCTACCCATCTATTTTTCCATTTCTGTGGGGTTGGAACGTTATGTCATACGCAACATTACAGCTACTTTACAGCCTGATTGACCGTTATTATCCCGCTGTGATCAAATTAATCTGGATGGGTCTGAAACAATGAATGATGATATAACATTCTGGGTGCCAGCCGCTTGTCGTTTAAAAAATCAATTGGTATTTGGCCGGAGCCAACGCCTGCACAGAGAATCCAATGTTGTGTGTGTGACAGGGTGTTTTAAAGGTAGCAGGCCATTGAGACAACCTTGCAAGTGCTGCTATTTTAACTGTTTAATTTCATTTACTTATATTTTTAAAAAGCATGTTTTCTAATTCATGTTTAGGTTTGGTTGTGTTTTAGAAGTTTTAATTGAAGCATTGTAGGAAACTTGCCATTGTTTTCTCTAGATAAAAATTTTTTTTTGTCTTTTTGTCTCTTCATATGATCCTAGATTATGTCAGGTGTGTAGAGGACAAGCCATATGCTGCAGGACTCCTTGATCTTCTTGTGGTTAAACAAAGCTCTTTAACACTGTCGTGCTGCAGAACAAGTCATGATTTTTGCATGACCCTAAAAAAAAAAAAGTCGTAAAGCACAAACTAGACATGTTGATCCACATGAAATTGAAGCTCTCAAAGTCAGACTGACATACTCAGATAATATGTTTGGGGGTAGAATTACGCCTACGTGTGTACGCTCAACTAGACTCAAACTGGCTTATGCACTCTGTTTATGCCCAACAGTTTTCATCTTGGGCTTTGACCTGGAAGTAACAGAAGATGCCTGGACAAAGAAAGAGGAGACCAAGAAGAAGGAGAAGTAAGAAGAAGCAATACTAACAAGCTGAAAGGCTACATATCAGCAGTTAGTGTGATGGGATTAAACATACTTTCTTAAGTGGCTCAATTACCCTCCCATGGATATGAATGTGGTTTGATTAAATGGCCTGATGATAGGTACATATAAAAAAAAATCTTTTTCACAGATCAAACTAATCCTAAAGTGTGTCCTCAGTAAATGTTTTCCTTCTGTATTTTTGGGCTTAATTGTTGCTTTCAGGTGCTATTTAATCAGTCAATCAGTGTTGTGGATCACGGTCACATTAAAGAGACACTATATACAACTTATACTATTTTCTCAGTGACGTGCCCCATATCGACGGCTAATTCGGCATCCATTTTGCATCCTACCTGTACTGTGAGCTCTCTCCAGACAGTAAAAAACATTTTCTTCTTGACTCTTGTCTTATCTTTTGCTCTTCTTTGGCTCTCCTTAGTTTCCTGTCTTCCTCCAATAATGTCTTCTAATGTTTCTTTGCTGAATCCGCCGACGTGCATTCAAAACGGCCAGTTTGTTTACGTTCGCATGCTAACGTGAAACACACGTGCAAAGCAAAACTCAGTAGGCGGCGTCCCGGATGTGAAAGTTCTATAGTGCGGTTTTTCAGTCGCGGGACGCTGCTGGGCCGCCAAGGCTCTAGAAATGCACATAATAAATGTCACTGTGTCATCAAACGAGTCCGGAAAGCAGAGTTTTAAGGTCAAAAAGTTATATAGTGGGTTTTTAAGAGTGAAGTAAACAAGAAAGCGGATATGCTTTGGGACAGTGTTGCATTTTGATTTAAAAGCAGCTGGGAGTTTCCATGGGGTAAACTCCAAAATACTAGAAAGTGGCAGCTTAATTTCTAGGAAATAGATAAATTGCCCCCGAGGGAATAAATAAAATATCTTTCTTTTCATTTCAAACCTCAAATTCAAAAGTGATTCCACAAAACAATGCTTGAGCTTGGATCTAGTGGTCTATTTAAGAGTGTAAACAGTTTATCCGCCTACTTTTTTGTCATTGTTGAATACATTTGCTCCTAAATCACCTTTGATGTGCATTACAATTAGTAATAAACAAAGATTACAATTTTTTTTTATCTTTCCAATGGTTGTGAAGTCATGGTTTGCCTTTCTCTGCCTGCCACAGGCTGAGGCTAGTTGCCTTTGTTGAATGGTTGTGTTCGATGTTTTCATCATGTTTAGCCCCTAATTCCATAAGGATCCTTACTGACTGATTTTAACCAGCTGAAATTAAATTACATGCAAATATTAGTCACAGTTTCTGGGTAAACTGCTACACGTGTATGCCAATGTTTAGGCCAACTGGCATATGTAATCTCAACTGAACACAACATACACCATAGCTCGGTAAAAATATGCACAACAGAACTTTGGGGTATCATCACATATTTATTCAAACCAAAAATTCAGTGCAGTGCATCTCCATACTTGTGATCTCATAGCAAAAATACGGATCCCGGAGTTCAACTTTCCATAGCATCCTGGGGAATCTGGAAAACTGGGAAAACATTGTTTAAAGTTTAATTAAACATGTATATTGTGTTAACACAATACGAATGACAACTTCATATATTTAATGAATCTTGGACCTTCTAGTCTTGTGTGCCGTATTAGCTACGTGTTAATCAGGATACACCGTGATGAGATGAAGCATTTAATGTGTTGAAGAGCAATTCTGGTTCAATTTAAGATGATTTGTCTTTTATTCATTTTAATGGCTGTGGCTTCTCTACAGCTTCTGAATCTCACTGACTTTAAACACAGAAGTTACCCAATCCACATGCATTTTTTTTTACAGTGGGGATGATCATCTGGTCCAACTTTAATTTCCCCTTTTTGCCATATTTAACTGCATATGTGTTTTTTTTTTTTGTTTGTTTTTTTACATACATGAATTAGGCCTACTTTCTGGAAACTGAAGAGCTTAAAAGGAAGATTGACCACTTGCCCAGGACCACTGTTTCGGTTCGATGATTAATTAATATTGTTTGTTTGTTTTTCAAAAAACTAGAGACAGAGAACAGGATAGAAGAAACATGGAGGACTGAAGCAGAGCAAAGAAAACACAATACAATAGAGGCATAAAGACAGGAGGTCATGTTCTTGTTGTCACAGCTGTGCTGCTATATGGGGCAGGGAAGTTTTGCAGAGTGGAACTTTCTAATCCCACAATTGGTAAACTTCAATGTGTTCAGGAATAAAAGTTTTCCCAGCTGCACATCTCTTCCAAAGAGGGTTTTAATGAGCATGCTAGCAATTAAGTCAGCTGGCAAATAATCCCAGATGGAGATCCTTAATGCCACTTGCAAAATGACTGCTGCAGCCAGTTAAAACAAGAGCAGTTGTCGTGACAGACCTATTTGGGATTGCAGTGTCAGCATGAGTCAATGAGCCTCACTAGCTACATTTATGGGAAACACGCCAGATTGAAATACACCAGAATTATGTTTGAAGTAAACACACCTTTGTGCATGGATCATTACTGTGCAGCTTTAAAAAACCTTACACTGAAGGGATGAAAGAAGCTGTCAGACGGTGAGCTGTTGCCGCCCTTGTCTTCACTTTTATTTATTTTTCTAAGGGAAACACATAGTTTAGGAGCACAATGGTGCATCAAATTAGAATTGGGCTGGGTCGTGGTATGAAGCTGTACCAGCCCAAAAGCTAAACTTACTCATCAGAAAGGAGAAACAAGGGCCTATTATAAAAGAAAACAAATCAAAACAAAATTAGAAAGAAAGAAAACAAGAAAAGATCACCCCTCAGAAAAACCTACCGAGCCCGTCTGGTGACATTGATAAAGAAAACAAAAACAAAGATTATGTGATACTAATGCATTGCCATGTTCTTGTTACCACGTGTTAGTAACGTTGCCATGGGACTACGTTTTTCTCAGTGTCACCAGACGAGCTCGGTTCGAACCAAACAACTGGTGGACATGCTATAACTGAGATGATTTATCCGAGTACATTGTGCTGACTGACTAGCAGTCTGATTTCTTTTGTTCTTTAAGACCAAAATCATATAGATCGTATAGTTGTTGTAACTAGAAATTGAAAAAAAAAGGTTTTATTTGGCCTTTTTGTCACAGATATTTATATCAAGCTGTTCTTTGAAAAATCAGGAACCTTTTTACATTTCTTCCTAGTTTTATATGTCCTTTATATGTCTTTCTAGTTTTATATGCATACATGGAGAAGCTGCATTCAGCTTCTATGCTCCATATGTCTGGTACAAACTCCCAGAAAGTCTCAGATCAGCAGACACACTCAGTTTATTTAAATCCAGGTTAAAGACCCTCCTGTTCTCTGCTGCATTTACATAGTTTTTACCTGAATTTGTGTTGTTTCCTTTTAAGCTTGAATTTTAAACTTGATCATGTTAAACTTGTGGCCTGTTTTCATTCAGATTTAGTTTTGGAAGTTTTGGAAACAAAGGGTTTGTTAATATCAAACTTCAACAAAAAGATCCGGGCTGAAAGCTGTGGCCTGAAACATCTTTACTTTGCCGCTGTGCAGTATTACAGATGCCATAAAACTTATTTGTAAGAGTTGACAGTTTCAATTATAAAGTTGCAGTCAGCACCTGTCTTAGAATATATTATACTAAATAAATTAGACTTCCCAGTAGCAAAGTGTAGCCACTGAGCATCATCCTGATTGTGTTCTGCTTTTGCTTATTTAATGCAAACTGTAGATTAAATCATTTGTTTTCAACGTATAAGGCTGCCCTGGTCTGAGATTTAATCATGCACACTTTGACACTCACAAAAACATTCAATAAATCCAACTCTAGTACAGATTATATCTTCTCACTAGTACAGGGGATGTAATCCAAAACTCATTCTTCAGTCAAAAAACGTGTTATTTTCATATTATTTTAGGTATTCTCCACAACCAGCAGGTGGTCTCTGGAAATGATCTTGTGACCTCCCTGGGTGTCCTAACCCCCAGGCTGAGAATCAGTGGTTTAGATGATTGCTCTGATCCGGAGATCACCAGCCTCATTTTGAGTTCATCCCAAGTTTTCTGCCTGTGGTTACGCATATTACTTTGAAAACCACATGAACAGCAGTTAAAGTAATGATAGAAAATCAGATTTTATGCATCCAAAACTTCAAAATGATGTATCTGTATGTTTAGGTTATCTGCCTTGAATCTGCACCTACTTCAGCTTCAAAGTCGGATTGATTGTTCAGTCTGAAACTGGGGCGTACATTTGAAACAGTTTTGTTCGCCAACAGTGTACCACATTAACAATCATTTGCCTAATTATTAAAATAGCTGAAATCCCAAAGAAGGTTTTCAAAATACCTATAAAGCTGAATCAATCACATTAACTTTTAGTCCACTGCAAGATTTTCTCAGTTAAAATGTATCAGCATTTGCAGCTCCAGTCATTTCCTGTAAGAAATGTTTTAGATTAAAAACTACACTGTTAAAAATGACAAACTTAAACAGCACTTCTTAGATCTTGATGAATGAAATATTCCAGTTGAAATATTTATTAATTACACAGTGGAATATGTTGAGAACAAAATAACATAAGAATGATCAATGGAAATCAAAATCATGAACCCATGGAGGTCTGGATTCACAAATACTGAAAATAAAAGTAGAAAGATCAGATCACAGGCTCACCCAACTTCTGTGGAAATTCCTCAAGAGTATTCAAAATGAGGTTTAGTCGAGTGTGTGGCCTCCACGTGTCTGTATACACTTCCTACAACATCTGGTCATGCTCCTGATGAGATTACAGATGTTCTGTGACGTGACGTAGTGGCGGTGGATGGAACGAGACATGATGTCCCCAGAGGTGCTCGATTGGGTTCAGGTCTGGTTAACAGGCAGGCCGGTCCATAGCATCAATGCCTTCATCATGCAGGAACTGCTGACACACTCCAGCCACATGAGGCTGAGCATTGTCCTGCATCATAAGGAACCCAGGTCCCACTGCAGCATCATGTGGTCTGACAACAGGTCTGAGGATCTCATCCCGGTACCTAATGGAAGTCAGGGTACCTCTAGCTAGCACATGGAGGTCTGTGTGGCCCTCCAAGCATATGCCTCCCCGGACCATCACTGACCCACTGCCAAACTAGTTATGCTGGAGGATGTTGCAGGCAGCAGAACGTTCTCCATGGCGTCACCAGACTCTCCCACGTATGTCACGTGCTCAATGTGAACCTGCTCTTATCTGTGAAGAGCACAGGGCGCCAATGACAAATCTGCCAATCCTGTGTTCTCTGCCAATCAGGTTGCACGATGTTGGGCTGTGAGCACAGGCCTTGCTTGTGGACATGGGGCCCTCATTCCACCCTCATGGAGTCTGCTTCTGACAGTTTGAGAAGAATCATGCACATTAGTGGCCTGCTGGAGGTCATTTTTGGGCTCGGGCAGTGCTCCTCCTGGTATCTCCTCCATGCTCTCGACACTGTGCTGGGAGACACAGCAAACCTTCTTGCCACAGCACACATCGATGTGCCATGCTGGATGAGCTGCACAACCTGAGCAACTTCTGTGGGTTGCAGACACCGCCTCATGTTGCCTCTAGTGGTGATGAGGGCACTGGCAAAATGCAAACATGACCAAAAATCAGCCAGAAAAGATGAAGCCAGGGGACCACCTGCAGGACCATTTATTTATAAGAGTTGACTTGCTAATTGCCTCTCATTTCTACCTATTGTCTGTTCCATTTGTCCAACAGCAGGTGAAACTGATTCACAATCAGTGTTCCTTCCTAACTGGACAGATTGATATCCTAGAAATGTGATTGACTTTGAGTTACATGGTAATGACTATGTGCTCCCTTTATTTTTTTGAGCAGTGTATTTTAATTTAAAAGTTAGAAATGCTGGATATCCCAAGCTTTACACAGTCTACAAAAGCTGGCCATATATAAAAATATATAGGCAGATAAAAATAAATCTGTGCATGAAATCTGTCACCAAGGCCTGGAGGTAACAAGTTTATGTCTGCAGAAATAACGTCATGTTAGTTGTCCCCGGGCTACCTGCCTCCTCAGCTGAGAAGCGCTGACTTGTGCTGGGTTACACACACTTTCAGTTATGAGTTTGGACCAACATTTTATTCATGTGCAGTGACTCAAAGAATTTCAAGGGGAAATTTGAGCATTTTTGTTCAACACTTTGCCTAAGCATCTAGAGCATTCTGATTGTTGTGACAGCTCAAATTTATGTCCAAGTCACAGAAAATAAAAACATGTATATGAGTGAGATGGTTTTTACAGTCACTATTCTTAGAACAACATGGTAGGCATCAGAGGATATGTTTTTACTTCCATTTTTGTTTTTTCTTTTGTTGCTTTTGTACAGTAATAAGAACAAAATAGCCTATAATCATGAAAACAAATAAACCCAAGTCAATCTGTGTAATTTTCTTTTAGATTAAAGACTTTGCAGGTTCCTTTTTGACGTTTGTGTTGAGTAATATTACGATTTTAAGGTTTAGACATTTAGGTTTTTGTTTATTAAATGATCTCCCTAAGCAAAATATATGTTTGGTTTCTTTGGACGTTATAATTTGAAGGTAAGAATGCAGTTCAACTTAATCTTCTGTAATATTCACATTCTGATTTCATGTATGTCCAGAGATGCTGACAGCTTACCCACTAATAATTAATTTGTTTAATTCCACAATTTTTCCATCTTTGACTATCTAAATTTTTGCCCTACTTGTACAGCATATTTAAGTTGCACATCAATGTTCTTTGCATCAAATTGTATTTGCATCAATTGTATAATGGAGCGATAAAGTATCTTTGTGATGCAAAAATCACACACTGTAAAATTCCACAACAATGTGCTCACGTAACCTGCTATGAAAGTAGCACTTTGTTTTTTTTTTCGCATCGATTATGATCTATTATCGATCAATTATAGCACTGCCGCATTTCAGAAAAAAGATGCAGTTCTGTGTTATTGAAGCTCTGTTTTAAGAGTAAAGGGTTTACCTCATTAATGTAAAAACTACACTCAAAATGTAATGCTCTAATACTCCATGTTTTTCTGAATAGCATGTAGTGTACTGGTGTCTTCTCTGTTCACTTTTGTAGGTAAAGTTTTTACTTTCAAAACCATTGTGCATGTCTGTAAAGTCAACAGTACAAAAAGGCAATGAATGAAATACGGAGTGCTGCTCAGTGTCAGTCAGATGTTTGGCTGGTCCTCTTCAGTTAAAGTTGTTTGAGTAAGATCAGCAAGTGCATGAGTCTAAAGGCCTGAACCTTGAAGGCTGGCTCTGAAACGCCCAACAGCCATTCAGCCAGACAGCTGGAGGTGGATGTGTGACTGCGTTGTGAGGAATTGTTCATCTCACTGTGCGGGACTTTGGTAGGTTCTGACTAGACAAGATTAACAGCTTGTCGTGCTGATTCCGGGGCATGTGGGGCACTGTCAGCACTTGCAGCGCGAATCACTGCACAGCAGGAGGTTTCGGTGGCACATACTTGTACTTGGTGATAACATGAGGTAGTTCCAGAGAATCCATGGACATGGTCATTCTAAATATGACATATTTATATTCAACATGTTCAAATGGAGACTCAGACCTTAACTTGTCTTAAATCTCTTTATACTCCATTTTATAATCAGTTTGTGCTCTCCTTGCATTTGCTAGTGTTATTCTCTTTTTAACTACTGTATATTAGGACATTTATACTTCTTATTTTGGATATATTAATCCAGATTTTCTCAAACATAGAGCTCTCTATTATGCTTTAAATACTGTATTTATCATGAAGTCAGTGCAGTTAATTGACTTGATTATTAAAACAAAAGAATATTAATTATAATATTTTTTTGTTTTTAAGGCTGCATTTTTGGCATACTAAATAAGATAAATAAATCCATACTTAGGAGTTTTGCTGAGCAAGGTTCAAATTCAGTCAGCAAGAACAGACTCCATTCCTTGGATGGATGGATGGATGGATGGATGGATGGATGGATGGATGGATGGATGGATTTGGAGAAGAGCTGAAGAATGACTTAACACATTTGAGGGTGCTTTAGAATCTAATGTGTTAAAAAATCCCAAGGATTTCTCATCTTGTACATTTTTAACCCCTAACTGAGCATTTGAGGTGCATTCAAGGATGCAACAAACAAAGCCATGTAGCCATCAAATTTGCCCTTGTCATCCTTGGGTCTTTATACCCGCAGGGTTTGTTATTTAAAGAACTTTGCTTTTTTTTGTCACACACAAAAATGTCCTGGAGTAAAAAAGAACAAAACAAAAAAAGCACTGCTACACATCACACATGGAGGTGACATCGCCTGGATGCATTGACTAATTCACACATTAGACAATTAAAACACCTTTACGCTGAATAAGGTCACAATTATATTGGAAACATTTAGGCTTGTGTTTGTATTTGAACATTATTTAACCAGGAAATAAAACCTTTTAGATTTAAAATCTAATCTAAGCAGCATCTTAACACAGTAATGTACACTCTATGATTTATGTTTTATATCCATTTATTTATTTTTACTTTAAACTTTATAATTTAGATTTTCTTATATTTTTTCTGTGTTGATGATTTGAATGCAATATTATTTAGAGGGCTTTTGCAAAATTGTTTTGCTCTGGCGATTCTTGTCAGAAATCCCAGTGCTAGACTGCAAGCCAGGCAGGCTGTTGAGCAGGGGAGGCAGGTCCATTCATCACTCATTGGTGTGGTTCACACAGCAAATGATACATTGGCAGCTGACAGATGTGGGTCACTTTAACAGCCAAAATTATAATGGTTGTCTATGCCTGCATAAGTTTGATGTTTGAGGACTAAAGTAGAGGTTCCAAAATAAAATCAGGATAGTACAAACACAAACTGTGGATTTATTAAATCCTTATCAAGGCTGACATTTGACATGTCAAGGTGCTGCCAATGGAAATCTTTTGTAATGCAAAATGATTGGAAGGCATGTCATAATGGATATTGATACACATGGGAATGAAAGTACCATCCTTAATGTCATTGGCAACGCCTGTGGTTTTACTAGAGCTAGTTCACATGTCTACTGTTGGAAAGGCCTTTTAGTTAAATGCAGGTAAACACACACTTTCTGGAGTTTTTTAAAATTATTTTATCTTACTGTACTACAGTTTAAGACAGGCTCATAAACATGGGCAATTACAGTGTGTGTTGTCTTAAAAGGCTGCCATATATGTAGAGTAAGTTAGGCTGAATTAGTGGGCCTGTGGTCCTTTAGGTTGTAGGGTCATGCATTGCTGCATCAGGCTTGTTTGATAAATCCTTTGCATTCTTGATCAAAGTGAGATCAGGGGACTTTGGCTCAAGCCCTTAAATGTGTTTCTCAAACTGTTCCTGAGCATCTTTTTTTTTATATACAAAGAGCATTGTCCTGCTCAGAGAAGCAGCTGTTGTCTGTCTGCACCATCTCAACATGGGGAAGTGTGTTTGGCCTGCAGCAATACTCAGGTGGGTCATTCATGGCAAAGTAACGTCCAAGTGAATGCCAGGATTGAACGTTTTCAAGATTTATGCTGTACCACAAGATGATCCATTTTCAACTAGTTTAGTTTTAATGTTGCCAATGATTGCTGTATTTTGACAATTAGAAAAACCGTTTTAAGAGAAACTTAAGTTTTTGCTTACACATGAAAGACTCTCCTCTGATCCGGTGTTTGGTTTGTCTGTTCGGAGCTACTGTAGAAACTTGGTGGTGCAACATGACAGACTATGTAAAGAGAACCTTCATTGTCTTGCTTTATGGTTACAAAAACACAAAGATTGTTATCTTCAACTACGGCCACACTAGTGAAAACAAAGTTATTATATTACATTTCTGCCAATAGATCCTCTGAAATATTACACATTGAAGCTTTCAGCACTTGAAACGGTTAGTTAGGAAAATGGTAGAGTAATAAATTCATCCGAATGCAACATACTAAATTATTACTGCTGTGGAAAAACTCAACCCACTTTACTTCCCTCAGTGCACCCTCTTACCATTAAGAGGGTTTTCTGTATTTGCTGCATTCTGCTGCTTGTTTAACAGCTGCACGGTGAGCTTCAGTGATTTGCATAACAGCAATAAAATCAAATGTAACTGAGAATGAGCAGCAGCCCCGTGGAGCTTTGGGGAGAGTTAGTTTTTCAAGAGGAGGCTTGGTTTTTATGGATCTAAGGTCTACTTTAACTGTGAAACAACAAAGAAGCTTCTTTCTCATAAGACTTTTCTCATTTTTAGAAACATACTGTAAAATCTCTGTAAGAATGACTTCTAATGCAACTTCAAAAGAGCTTCATAATTGTTTTAATGTGATATTCTTCAGTTACCTTGTTGTTAAAGATGAGGATATTGATATTAATTGCATCCAGTTATTTTGACAAACATTATAGATCTGTACTGCTCCTTCATGTTGTGATTCTGATGATGCGGTGCATTGAATGACATCAGCTTTGTGTGGGATAAGATAGACAACTGTGAACCCGCTGTGAATACAAAGCCTATTAGTGACGTTGCTTTTTCCCCATTGACAACTTTTGGCTTTTGTTTGCTGCGACTAATTCATCTTTTGTCTGCAAATAAAAGAAATGAAAAGAACACATCACACACAATGCAAACTCACAGATTATCCCTCATTTCAACAGCGTGACAACTGTCTTTTTCCATAAAACAAAGAGGCAAATACGCCCTTAAATGCTCTTGCTGAAAGATGTGATGAAAAAAATGTTGTTTTTCAAGTCTTACAGAATTCCACTAATGGTAAGTTGGCCTTGTATTAAGCCTGTTTTATGTAAGAGTAAGTTAAGAGAGAAACAAAAACAAAAAGAAATGGGTTCATACATCTACAGATCAACCCGCACCCTTTTGAAAGCTGATGAACCATCAAATAGTGTCCTTGTTTCATCTTTAGCACAACCTCGGTGTACTCTGGTATGCAAGATGTAGTTCAATCTAATTCGATGCAGCTTTATAGGAAAAACACAGAGTCTGCTTGTATTATAGGGAGTGAAGGAGGTTGTTTAGAAGCTGAAAAATACATGAGTTGACATGAATATGATACATAATTCCACCAGTTCTACATTTCAGTTTCTATTTGTTTTGAAAGAACCTATTCTTACAGCAATGGAGATAAATTATCTTTATATTTCAATAATCAGTGTTTTCCAAACCCTCAAATAATTGAATACTGTTCATAATTAAAAATTAAAACGTTTAGAATCCCAAATCTTTCTCTGTACCATCGTAACGCTGCAATTTATTGAATAATCTTATGGGACTGAGAGTCCTTGCTACATACTACTGTACCTTTTCTGGTTTCAGTGTGACCTAGTATATAGCACAAATGTGTATTCTGTATAAATACTAGAAAATAAAGTAGGTTTAATCAATTTTTAACACAAATACTTCAGCCAACTAAATCAGCCAATCACAAGGCAGCACCTCAATGCATTTAGGCATGCAGTAGTGGTTGGCGGATCGATCCAAATATCTATAATATTTTACCAACACTTGTGATGGGCTGGCGACCTGTCCAGGGTGCACCCTGCCTCTCGCCTGATGATTGCTGGTGTAGGCTCCAGCTTCCCTGCGACCCTGAATTGGATTAAGCGGTACAGAAAATGAATGAATGAATGAATGAATGAATGAATGAATGAATGAATGAA
>JBBBVU010000001.1:7091535-7104561 GCA_037177055.1 Atherinosoma microstoma | reverse complement strand
AGGGAGCCACGAGCAAACCAGCCTCCTAATACGTTCAGGTTATACGGAGAGAGGGGGGGGGTCAATTCATAGGGCTGGAAACATTGTCCTTTACCTCCACACTTTGTTTAAAGGCGAAGGGGTAGGACCAAGGGCTGAGGGGAAGGGCTCAGGGGGAGAATTGAGATTCGGCCTAATTCTCCTCCAAAGCAAACCACCCCAACATCCTGCCAGTCTGAATCCTCTGATGATCAATAGTAGTGAACAGAAGGCAGCTGGAGGCTTGGTTCTCCAAACTTTAGTAGTGTGCCAACTCATTTTGGTTGGTGTTCCTCGATTAGCGTTTAATCTCTCTGGCCTTCTCTAAATTCTATTCATCCTTGATATAAATAAACCCATCAGCTGAGAAATCATAAGCCCAGGAAAAAAATAGGACATTTTGGATACCTCTGAAGATTATTTATGGTTGAATACAAGAAGAACTCACTAAGTACCAAAGTTTTATATCTAAATTTCCAATAATAAAGAAAAAAAACAACTTCTCACACATGAAGATAAAGCAGTGTATTGATGTTCTTACCAGATTAATCATCCCCTTTCCCTCTGCCTCCCTCCTGTTTGCTGTCTATGAATTCCATGTTTACTATGCTAGATGGCATGTTTGTGCATGTTCATTTGGCTCATTTTTATCTTTTTCTCCTCTGAATAATGAACTTTTTTTGTAATAAACACAGAGACTGATTCAAATCAGGCGAGGTAGATGTTGCCAATTCATCACAGGGCCAACGCGGAGACAAACAACCCCTCACACTGTGCAGCCCTGCAAAAATCCAGTTTCTCTAAAATCCATTTCATTATATTCTGTCTGTATGAGCTGAACTTGTTTTTGCTTCTCGTCTTTGTTTGCCACAGGCATTCTTAACTATGTGCCTCTCTTATAATTCCTTGCTGAAACTTTAAAATTTTTAGGGCATACTTTCATGGTGTGTGGGTTTTCTTCTTGATTAAATAATCCTGTTGTTTTCTGGTTCTGTTTTGTTTCCTGTTTTATTTTGTTGAGTTTATTCCCCTGTGTTCTGTTAACTTAACTTCCTGCTCTCTGATTTTCACACCTGGTTTCTTTTGCTGATTGCTTCACCAGCTGCTCATTTTGTCATTAGTTCCATGTATTTAGACTCTTGGTTTCAGTTTGTCTTTGTCAGATCAGATCATCTGTTGTGTTTCCCTGTCGGTGTGTCTCCAGTCTTGCTGTAGTAAGTCTTTTGGTTAAATTTTCTGCCTCCTACATTGTTTCCCTGCAATTGGGTCCTCACATCTCAGACAGCATGACAGTATGATCTGACCAACTGTGATTACTCTTTTTTTGAGTATCTCAGGCAGGAGGCTGCAATGAACTGAAACCGTGCAGCCTAAAACTGAAAGGAGGAAATTTTCTAGCAGGTCCGGTTAAGTTTCCCCCCACAACAAGGACAAGAAGTCACCTTTCTGGGGGACCAGTATAGCCATTAAACCACCATCTTCCAGAGAGGGGGGCTTTTGGCAGCCTAATTCTGCCTTCCCTCTGTTGGTTAGCCCCTTGCCCGGCTCCTTGGTCTCCACGCTAGACCCCCTGTCTCTGTACGTTCTGGTATGGGTGTTACCGGGGAAGTCCAGTACAACGCCCTTCATCCAACTTCAGAGGGGGTCAATCTAGGTCAGGGGTGTCAAGCTCTGGTCCTCGAGGGCCGGAATCCTGCAGGTTTTCTATGTATCTCTGCTCCAACACACCTGACTCAGATTAGTGAGTAATTGTGCTTCATAAGGCTGTTGTTTCCTTTTAATCTGAGTCAGGTGTGTTGAAGAAGGAAACATTGAAATCCTGCAGGACAGCGGCCCTCGAGGACCAGGCTTTGACACCTGTGATCTAGGTACTCTTCCTCAGCTGCCACAACAGAGTAGATACACCAGAAGGAATCAAGGTTCATGGAAACCTACCTTTCAATCTCCGCCACCCCGGCCTGTGTCTCCAGTGTCGTCTCCGGCGCCCCTGCCTGTGTTTCTTCGTCATGGTACCTTGTTCTCGTATTAAAACCTTTTATTATTGCACCTGCCTCTCTTGCCTGCATTTGGGTCCTCACATCTCATCCACCATAAGCCATACTTTTCTTAAAGCAGAGTAACGCAGTATCATGATGTTTAAGACAATAAAACTATCAAGCATGAAATGACCATAAACCTTTTGTTTATATATTTTTATCTAATGGTCAGATCTATCAATCCTTTCAGGTGCACAGAGTAATTTCCTCATAATTGGTTTAGATAAGAGCAACACACTGTGGATTTGCTCTTTACCTGCTGTCTAAGAGCTTGTCTTAAACATTTTAATTGAAAATGACGTCATAAAAAATGCTAATTATCTCCATGGTCTTTAAAATGTATTTAAGACTTGAACAGCTTGGTTATCTTAGTTGCATGGGTAGTTGGACATTATTGTTTGTACTGCAGTTAATGCTTTTCTGTTACGTCCAGTGGGAATGCTCCTGGTAAACTACACAAAAGTATTTGGCGAAGGCTCAGATCCGTACACGAGCATAAAACTGAGGTTATGTAGAAGTTGCTTTGATCATCTCACTGTTGTCATCGTCACAATTACTGTTTTTTTTTTTTTTTGGTTACTGATGGTTTTGCCCTTATGCTAAGATAAGATGAGATGAAACTTTATGACTCCTTTAGGGAAATGTAACTTTGCAGCTGCAACAAAATGGTTTTAACAAAGTAAAAGGAAATTCAATACAGCAATTACATTAAAAAAGAGTTACAAGGAACTAATCTACAAAGAGTGTTAGGTTTTTTTCTTTAGAATCACAGATATCATACTTGCATAGGTATTCACAAGGTAATATTTTAATATAAAGGTGTAAAAGTGTGTAGAACTTTGTTCAATATATCAGAAGCTTAGATTGGAGATCTTTTTTAAGCTACATAGAAAAAAAGGAAACACTTTGGAACTGCAGAAAGAATTTAAAAGATGTGAATGACTAGCTTGCTGCAACAAGAGCTTCGCACTGCTCCAAAAGCTGGAGAAAGGGCAAGAGAGCCGGAAAGAGGAGCAGGGTGTTAATCACAGCCATCAATCATTAGCTATACACAACTGACATCAAAGTTCTCTGGAAACATTCAGATCTTGATAAATGAAAAATGATTTTTAAAGTGACCATTAGCAGAAATGTTAAAGGGATTGAGACTGTAATAACTTGCTCCCAGGAGAAAAAAAACCCCATTAACTTCTACTTATCTGTTTTCAAAAGGAAATTATTCAAATTATTTATTTACTTTTTCTTTTCTTTTAAGGAGCTGTCATCTATTCAGTGGTATTTCTGTCACAGTTCCTGAGGTGGTAGTTTGACACCTCAAGGAAGAAAGCTTTGCAATAAACCTGAATGGAAGTGTCATACATACGCTCCATGACAGTTTGTTGAATTTCTTCTCCACATAGCTGGCAGATGCAATACAAATAGATAAGGGGGAGGCATTTTTCCCATCTAAGCCATAGGTTAGAAGAAAAGCTTCACTGATTTTTGGTTTTAAAAAAACCCACATTTTTTTTATTTTTAAAACATCAGCCATCATTTGATTTGGGAGGGTTGTTTGCATGAGAGTCTTTCCAGGAGGTATTTTTCTCAAACTGAGGAGTGTGCAAGATATTGACCTGTTTGGACTTGAGAGATTGTTGATAAATACAGGGAGAGTCACATTGTTTAAATATGTTAATGTGTTTTTCTATTGTGTAAAAGAGTATGTTTTCCCTCTCTTTCTCCTGCTCAACAAAAATATTAGCAAAAATTTAGCAGTCTTAATTTAACATGCAGTCTGCGATTATAGGAACCGTTCAGATAATGCTATGAAATACGACACACTGTCCAATTTTTTTTTTTATGTAGACATTTTTTTCCTGCCCCTATAAATGCAGAACCAGTTTTTTTTTTCAAAATAAGGAAAAAGTGCTGAAGGTTTTCAACATCATTTTTGTTTCGCTTCACCTGTCTGTTCACTCACACATAGATGTTTTTCTAGAGCTCACGCAATTACATTTATAAGAGCAATAAGATTCCAGTGTAACCACATGCTAAACAAGTGTACAATGTTGAATAATGCTGTATTTGCAGCTGCTCACTGAAACCTTTGTTACATTTTACATAAGACTTGCTTGTCAGGACTATGAATTGTATAAAAAAAAACTCTGACTGACTAGTCCCACGCAAACCAACAAATTGCATGTTACTTCCTCCATCATTATGTCCACATGAAGCTGTGGGGAAGGTTAAAAAAACAAAATCAAAGGTCAATGACAGAGAAATGTAATATATCCTTAAAAACTGTTTCTTTTTTTTAATCTATTCGCTTTACTGAAATAATTGGGATGTTTTCATGAACTTTTATTAATGTTTTTATAGTCTTAGAATGAGCCATTTGTATCTATTTGCCAGCGGTCCAATATGTTATAAATATGAGTCTATAATTGACACAAAAACATTTGAAAATGTGGAAAAAGTCAACATCACTGAGAAATTATAGCCAGATGAAGTTTCAGACTAATGCCTTGTCATTTGTTTTGTACTTGTAAATCAATTGAAGCATGCAATACTGTCTGTATACTTCTAAACTTATTTGCCTACTACATTTTGCACATTTCTTACTGCAAAGTTTAAATCAAATACTCATTTAAATTCACCGCACTGTCTGCCTGCAGGCTGCAAACCGAACAAAAGGCCATCTTGTGTCATTTGGAAACAGCATCTGTGGAAGCCAAAGGTCATGAGTGCTATGCATCTGAACATGTGGTGGAAAAAGGAAGGGTTGAAGATTTTAACATCATGTATCATTAGACCTTAATTACTAAGGTGGGCTTCAGGGGTTTTGCTTCCCATCTGGTTCTGTTTGAGATACATTTTCCTTTTCATTTCATTGAGAAGTAGAAAGTGGAAATGGCTGCAATACTGCCCAGAGTCAAGCTCATCTGTCACATTAGGGTCTGTGAGTTTATCAATAATGTAATATGTTGTAATGACAGAACATCTGCCCTAGGGTGCTATATGGCTAACTGCAGGTGCTCCTTCATCGTGCTGCTGCAGACAAACTTTGTTTCAGAGTTTATATTTTTTTTGTACAAAATTACTTCATAGCTTTAGAATATGGTTATTATTATTTAAACTTACCCCTTTGAAAGAGCTTATGTTTAACTTTTTGAAAGTTGATAGCATCAGATACTGCATTTGAGGACTTCGCAGGCCACTTCAGAAGTAAGATCAATGCTATTAGATCCAACCTTTTATCTCAACGACATGTTGATTTTAACATACCTGAAGGAAGCCGAGGAAACACTGGAGAACTTTTTTCTGGTTGATGCAAAGATGCTTGGTTGAGTTTTCTCCCAATTAAAGACAACAACCTACCTTTTAGACCCAATTGCAACATCACTTTAAAGACATTTTAAGATTTCTTTGCCTGAGCTTTTAGACATAGTAGCTAAATTAACTCTCTTCGGACGGGTGTCTTCCCATCTGCCTTTAAAACGGTAGTGGTGAAGCTCCTTCTGAAGAAAAGTAATTTAGATCCAAACATTCTTGAAAACTACCGACCTGTATCCAACTTGCTGTTTTATGAGTAATATTATTGGAAAAGTTGTTTTTAGTCAATTACATGAGTTTCTGAATAAGCACAGTATTTTAGAAAAATATCAATCTGTTTTTAGGATGAACCACTGTACTGACATGGACCCTTTTAAAGATTGCTAATGACTTCAGGTGCAACTTAGACTCTCAGAAACTTTCTGTCCTGGTTCTGCTGGATCTCAGTGCCGCCTTCAATACAGTAGACCACCAGATTTTATTACACGGACTAAGAAGTCTGGTGGGCCTCTCAGGTACTGTTTAAAAAATGGTTTTATTCCTATCTCACAGGTCAACGATTTTTTGTAGGCTTGGATACATGCTCCTCAAGAATGCATGAAATCAAGTGTGGGGTTCCCCAAGGATCAATTTTAGGCCCAATACTTTTAAATCTATATGTTGCCACTTGGGGATGTCATCAGGAGAAACAGCGTTGATTTTCACAGCTATGCTGATGATACGCAGCTTTACTTCTCCTTGTATCCTGATGACTTAGAGCCAGTTAACCTCCTCCTAAACTGTATTTTAGATATAAAGTCATAGATGGCAGAACATTTCCTACAGCTCAACCAGGACAAAACTGAAGTTTTAATTATCGATCCTGAAGACAAGTAAGAGATAATTCACTGCAGAATTTTAAACCTTCTCAGTGTGTGAGAAATCTGGGTGTCCTTTTCCACTCTGAGCTGGATTTTATTCCACACCTTAAAAGTGTAACAAAGACAGGATTTTATTTTCAGTTTTCTTGTAAAGAAATACCTTCATCTCTGTGGCTCAAATAAAAAGCTTGATATGTGTCCAGTTTTCTGTGCAGTGTGAAGAACAGGTTCTTTTTGGTTCACCTTGCATCATCTCTGTTTTGTTAGTGCTGCATCATCAGAAGTACTAACAGAGACACTGTTCTGTCCAGCTACTGCTAACTGGCCCTACAACCATCACACTGGCTGCTCATGTTGAACAAAATGGACAGAGGTGTATCTAAAGGCTTATCACTAACATTGTGTTACCCAGAATTCCTTTTGCCTGTGTTATGTTCATCTCTCTCACTCCTGATCCACATTTGGCATGGCTGGATGGTCATTTTGCCAGGGGAGAATTGGACGAGATTGTGTGTAGCCCTTCAGTATGTTCTCCCTTCAAGTCTCTGGATGTTTCTTTGGAGCAGAGAAGCAGCTAAGCAACAGCCCAGAGAGAGGCGATTGCTTCCCGGTGATTACATGAATTGACGTTCAACTGGCTACGGTGGTGTTTACGCTGCCCTCTCCATCGAACACAGAAGTCGTGTATTAGAAATCTATCGGCTATTTCTTGAATTGATGTTAATTTATTAGACTCTGCTAGTAAAATTCCTGCAGCGCCATTCAAACCGAAGCAGGGTTGTCCGTTCGATGTGAATGAGAGTGGCCTCTTCTCAGCTAACACACTCTTTGATGAGTATCTCTTACCATCATGCTTCAGTGCATCTGAGCGTTTCTTGCCTCCAGACGCAGTGAAGAGAAAAGAACACATCCTGCAGAACTGCCAGAGTTTATTCTTTTTACTGTCAGAGCTATTTGTAAAACCACTGTTCTTTGGTGGCAATTCTCTGAATATTAACATTGTGAAGCTTTTTTTTTCTTTCTTTTTTTTTTGAGCGGGGATTTCTGCCAGAAGCTTTTACACTATGCAGCGAGAGTTAAGCGCAGGTAACACCAAAATAGACTGACAGTTTCTCTGAGGTTTATGGATGTGGATGTTCATGCTTCTGCTGGTTGGGGAAGAGAGGAGGGGGAGGGGGTAACTAACATTTCTATACCATTACTTTCACAGCATGGCATTCGTCAGCTTAGTGGCACCCCATGCATGCTCCTTGTCAAGCTCTGCTGTCACTGGTGCTACATGGTTGCAGCTTTACCACAAAAATTCATTAGCACAGGGAAGCTGAAATGAAATAAACGCCTTTTTCTGCCTCATCAGTAAGATTCAAACTGAGCGTGAGTTGCGTAAGCACTGCTAAATTTATCAATGCTCATTTTATGCAAAGCCTGAGCTCCCAGGCGCAGACTGTGTGATGTTCAGAATGGGGGAAGGCTTTTGTTTCCCTGCAAGCCATTCAATTTCTATTTTTGTGTCTTGAAAACAAAATTTTAAAAAGGTCACGATTATTCTAGTTGTATTTTCTTGAAGGAGAAGGGAGATTTGATTCTTTTCACTCAAATGCACAGAGACAATCTCAGCAGACATCAGTCAGTTTACAGCTGCGGTTGTGCTGAGGATTACAGTTAGGAGTGAATGACAGGCACATGCCACCGATTTCTGCATGTTGCTTCCATCACACAGTCACAAACTCCTCCTATATGTGAGAAAAGACCGAGAACATGTTTTTCTGTGTACCTGGGAAGAAGAAATGTTGTGACTGAGCAGAAATGTGTTGCTCTCTCTTCTTCATTCACCTTGAAGTGTGAAAGTTGTCAGATTCTAAAGGGTTCCACATTACAAACAGAATCTCTGTAGACAAAAGACAACTTTCCTGCTTTTTGATGCGATGTCTTCCCTCTCTATGAAACGCATACGCACACAAGTTTACACATCTTACAGCACCTCTGACAATATTCACTCCTTAAACCTAATCCTTAATCCATGTCTTTTCTTAATTCCATGATTTAATCCTCATCTTGACCTAAACGTAATCCTAATTCTGTCCCTTGGCAGGTATTTTTTTTCTTTTCTTGCTGTACACTTAAAAACTTTTTTAAAATGATTCTTCTTCCCTCCATCTAATTCATGGTCTGGACACAGAAATATAGATTATCATGTGTCTGAACGGTTGGTTGGAAGATGAAGGAACTCCAATAGAAGAGCATGAAAATCTTTCTTTTATAATACCATTCTCAATGTTTAAATTTCAAATTCCTCATCGGTACCCAGGAAAATATTTGATAACAACAAATATATGATAAATTAATAAAGATATATAGATTTGAACATTATAAACCTGATTGTAGTGGTGCAGTGTGAAGCAAAACACTCTTGCAAATGAGTATAATCCTACACAAATATTTTTTTTGTGTTGAATAGTACCTGAGTATCTTTTTTTGTGTCAACTATAGACCCTTGAGGCATGGTTTAGAAGAAAACAGACCCTGGAAGCTGCAGGATCTCTACCTGTAAACTTGATTATACAAAATGTTTTTCGATCAGTTCTTCTAAACCTGAGTAGAGCATTTTGAAAAACAGGGAAAAACATCCAGCTTGCTTTTGACTTCCAGCTGCTCTTTAGCTAAAGCTGCCATTTGAAATATTAATATTGCAACAGTGGAAATAAAGAAGAAGAAGAAGAAGACAAGACCATATATCTGAAATTGAATACGTTTTTTTCTACAGGCCATTGCACACTGACATCTAAAAAGAGGCTTTGATTAACACCAAGGCAGTCATGTTTGAACAACGAAACTGTCCATCATTACATCTACTGTAATGTTCAGTGAATGCAGCTGAAATCATCGCGTTCTGCTGTAAGCCCAACCCGAGTCGTGCATAATTCTAAAACTATAAATGACACAATAATATGAATATTACATTATTTAAACATTAACGTCTTTTAATTCAGTTACTGTGCATTTACCTTTACTTTAGAGAGCAAAGCCAGATGGTTATCCTGCACGAGGGGAAACATTGTGTATTCTATGCTTTCACTGCAACATTTTTTACAACTAAAACAAAAGAAACCCAACATAGAAAGCTTTATCTGTTTGTTTGGAGGGAACAACTCTTCCTACATCATACTTTCACACCTCTTCTTCAACTTTGCACAAAAACAAATAAAACAAGCAGTAAGACGCAGTTGTTGAGTGACTTTGTTTTTCTTCCATGCAAGACTTGCGCTTTTCTGCTGATATGGTTGAGGCATAAACTGTGATGGAAAGTGACGATTTTGAGTGACATTTACGATTATTGAGTTGTTGTGTTTGATACTGTGGTTAATTGTGAAATCTATTAATTGTGACATTCCTACTGCAAATCATTTATTCATTTTGCTGAAATCCTGCAGGATATGCCAAAATATCCATCTCTGTCATTGTTTATGACCTATGGATTTTAGATTCAAAGTCTTCTAAGCATATTTATGTATTGAACAAGAAAACAAGGTTTCCAATAAACCACTGACCACAATTTATTGTCCTGAGGTTGATTTATTTCTCTATTCATGAGAGATGTTTACACTTAGTGGTCCTCAAAACCTATCCCACTGTTTGATATCAACCTTACGGTAAATGTTGCTGCAGTTGACCTTTTTTTTTATCACCTTCACACATGGTTGCTCTGAAATCCCACACACCTTTAAAAGAAAAAAAGAGAAGAAGAAAATGCCCTCCTCACGCTCCCTACAGCAATTCAGTGATTCACCTCCATTTGTGAATCCCACACTGGACCTGAGAGTGCTGTACAACGTACAGGTTTTCCAGGCTGATGTGTGTGTTTCATGCAATTTTGAGCATTGTGGATCATTAAACACATGCAAGACAATCAGTGTTCCCACGTTCAAAATGGAGGAATGGAGCTGTGCAGCGAGGAGCTGGATCCTGATCAAGCCTTTATGCTAGCAGGGATATGTTTTTGCTATAGACCACACTGCCTGTTACCATGACAACAAACATAATTTCCCTTCAAACACTTCACCGAAATGCTTTTCATCAGTGAAACCATCCCCTCCTCTCCCTGAGGCAACTCCTCACTTCTCATAGCATCCCCGGAGTTTGGGGAATACACTTGAATTGATCTCCTGCCGATGAGCATAGTGAGACTGATCACATGACTAATTCAAATGTCAGCAAGATCACCGCCTTATTACTTCTTTGTTTTCAAGCTGTATCAGTTCGGAAGCAAGCTGCTGTGACTGAATCTGAAACAGAATGAGTTGAGGTGCTACTCGCAGAAAGGCTGATTGACAAAGTGCTCAGTGGTGATCCAGCTGTGCGACCACTTCAGGCTTCCTGGAAAAAACTGCAGGAAATCTGTTTAGCCTGCAGTGGATTGATGACCAAGATGGTAAAACACACCTGTTTGGTTTTTGCTGCCAGATAGACACAGAAAAGACCTATTTTACTTGGTTAAAAAAACAGAAATAAACTGTTTTCCATCTTAATTCGGAGCAGCAATGACGCAATTAGATACTGAATGAAGCCATGACTGAGTCAGTGTTTCTCAAACAGGAACAAACTCCCAGCAAGTTTTGGATATTTCCCTTCTCCAACACACCTGATTCAAATGGATGGACATCCACAAGCAGTTGTCATCAAGTTCTTTACAAGCATGTTCATAAGCTGTTCATTTCAGTCAAGCATGTTAAAGTAGGGAAACATCTAAAACATTCAGAGCATAAGGTTTAAGGACCAGGATTAAGAAACACTGCACTAAATACACACATACCAGAACACACTTGGACATGTTTTGGATACTTTAACCAGTGGCCTCATGTATTCTCACATTTTGGAGTGTTAAAAGTAAATTAACATTAGTCACAGACTATTTTGTGGAAAATCTGAACTAGAATATCAAACATCAAGAATGACATGTTGATACAGCTGTTAATAATTAATCCAAAGTTGCAAGAAGTGATACATTTGGATTGGACTTAGACTTACAGATGACCAGTCTTATGGGATTAATGACGCGGTTTCTGATAACCCAAACTGATTTCTCCTCTTCTCTCTAAAATCTACCAAGCTGGTTGTTGTAAACACAAAAGAAATCACTGATGGTTTGATGCAAGCTGATTCAAGAGTGCACTCCTGTTTTATATGTCTTTTTTATGTCCTCTCTTGTTAATTATTCATATGTTTGCTTCGCAGGATGTTTGTATATTGAAGACCTCTCTGTTTAGGTCTAACAGTTTATCTATCTGTCTAACTTTAATATTGAGAGTGTGGCAGGACAAAGGAGGGCCTGGTTGGGGATTGAACCCACCACCTCCTGGGTGAGAGTCATGCACGCTGACCAGTCAGCCAAAGGGATATCCCTGTGGCCATGTAGCCAGGGTACATGATCAATCGGAGGCATAGTGACGGGACCCTCACTGTCACAAGAGCAAGAGATAAAGTCCAAAGTTACCATCTTTTATAGGTGCAAGCAATACCATAGAAAGCATATCTATCCCAGACAATGCATCTGTCTGTTTCATTGACTGTCAAATTTAATGAAAAGGAAGTGAAAGGAGTATGCTGGGGGAGTAAGTCCAAGGTCAATACCACTAGATCTCTGTGCAGGAGCTGGTAAATGTTCCCCTGGGGAGGTCACTGCCCTGCATCTTGCTGCATTTGCCTGGCAGAAGATCTGCTAACACTCTATGGATGTATAAAAGCATTTTGTCCACAGCAGCAAGCACAATTATTGCTGACAACTTTTCCATCTGCGGCCCTATGACGGCAGCGTTGTTTGTAAAAGAAGCAAGCAGGTTCTCTTTTGAGATTTGCTTGATTGAGTTTCAGGGGCCAACAGTACGGTGGCATTGGGTTACCATGCAGAGGAGGGAAATGGTGAATGCCAAATTCGTTGACATGATTAAATGGGAGCAACCTCTACCCATGTGCCACGATATTGTTCTATGTCAGGTGTCATTTTACACCTCTGAGTGATGGGGGTCATTTCCAGGAAGACAAGATCAGACGGTGACATAAGTGTGAAGTCAACACAGTGCGGCGACAGCCCTCCGACCTGTCATGTTTATAATATTATCTTTATGTATTCTCTGTATTGCATGTGATGTGTAATTGAGCTGTGAAAAAGTAAGTTCTCTCTTTCAATTCCAGTGTGTCAGCACATAAAAAAGAAAAACCACACCAACTAAACAAAACAACAAAAAACATAATCTGGTCTTCATACATTTGATCTCGTTGGGATATGAAGATAAGAATACACGTAACACATGCAACAATGCAGGGGCTCCTAACAGTCTTATTCACCCAAAAATAATGATAAATAATAAGTATAAATAATAAGCTGATATTAAGCACATAACCCCCCCACACACACACACACACACACACACACACAAAGACACACATACACACACAAAGAAAAGAAATTATCTTTGTTATTTCCCATTGTTTGTTTGTTTATGAAAGTAGGAACAAGACAGAAAGAGAGAGAGAGAGACAGAGAGACAGAGACAGAGACAAAGACAGAGACAGAGAGGAGAGAGCGACTGAAGTGTTCTGCATCACTGCCTCTTAACGTTCTCTGGATGAGAAGCAGTCATCTGAATGAGTTAGTCTGGGTGTGTGTGGCAGACATTTACTCATATAAGTGTCCGTGGTTGCCTTGTGCATGTATGTGGGTGCACATGCTTCTGTGGTGATTTGTGCAGGTCAGACCTTGTGTCCCTTGTCTTATTTTGCAGAGACAGACGTAAAGGTTGAGT
>JBBBVU010000001.1:7063048-7074628 GCA_037177055.1 Atherinosoma microstoma | reverse complement strand
AGTTTTTGCAACATAAACAAATGCCTTCAAAATCAGAAACTTTGCATGCCTACCACATTCTGCAAAGGAAGGACTGCAATGCAAATCTATATCATTTTCTTGCTATTAAAAATCAGATTAAATGACTTACCTCAGCACAACCTCCTAAGTGGAGATGCTGTGCATCATGTTCAACTCAGAATTCAACTATTTGTAATTCATTTATATTTATTAAGAACATGGTGCAGTATGTCGACTGGAATATTTTTGCTGAAATAAACAAACTTGTACCATAATTTTACACTGAAGGTGCCTACAGATGTGCCAGGTACCCATGGCACCATCACTGATGCACCCTCATATAATCCAAGATAATCTTTGTTTTAACTGTCTATCCTTTTTCTGTTTAGCTCAGAGAAAGCAGGATCCTTCATTTACACAATCAATTCTTGATTGGCCAAACTAAAGGAGAAGTTTTACATTTTGACTGGTCAGACCAAAGGAGACTTTTTTTTACTTCACTGCAATCCATTTTAAATTAATTGTGTCTGAATCTTGATTCTGTGAATTTTTTCATTGAATGTAGACTTCCTACTTGCATTTGCAGATGCAACAACAGCATTCACTGGCAACAGTTTTCAGAGATGTGTATGAACCCTGTCAGCAGTTTAATCCTTGAAACCCTGCTATATCACCTGCACCCCCAGGAACTATCACTTATATTGTCCAACATTTCTCAGGAATGGTAGTATGTAACTCTGTGGGGTAAATTGTGATAAATACCATAACATTTGGTGATTTACAGAGGTTTTCCAGAAAATTATATCTCGTCCAGGAGGTTTACAATCCAGCCGCAAATATATTGTTTATTTGGCGACTTTATATTATAAATCCACAACGATTGATCCATGGTACATTATTATTGATCACATTTTTGTTATAAATATAGGTCGCCATCTTTATTATTTTGGTAAGAAACCTCTATTTTGACCCAGAAATTATGAACCAATTAGGTAGCTTAAATTGATGGTAACGTCCAATCAGGAGCTGCCAAGGATAAACAAGTGACAAAAAGGTTCTATGTCTGTCTGCAAAGAACAAAAATAATGGTCGTCTATGGCTGGATTAAAGCCAAGAAGATGTTTTTGACACACAATGGTGCTAAAAAAAAACTGAATTGGAGTTGTTTTTGTGAGGATAGAAGGTGAACAGTAGCCCTACGTATAATAGAAAGAAACATCCAGAAGAAAAGGTATAAATATGGAAATAGTTTCTCTTGTGTGTTTGTTTCAATGCCAATCTTTTTTCTTCTGAAAGCCAAGACTTGAGAGAATGATATGGAAATGAGAAAAGGCTTGGTCACTGTTGATCTGTGTGTTATTTTTTACAAAGTAATAAATTCTGTTTTCTTTATTTGGTTGGCCTTTATGGTCTTATATTTGTTGACACATTCATTCTACATAATTTTAGTCTCATAATCTGACAACTGAGGCTGTCCTGAAAATAATAATGTCTGTTTGTGACTGTGCTTAAATTAAATTTTTACATGAAACGAACAGTCGGACAAAAAATAGCAAATGGCTTCAAGTTTAGCAGTGTCTTCGGAGAGCTCTCTTTCCCTCAATGTTATAGTTTATCAGTATTTTACTTAGAATAAAATGTTTTAAAATGATTTGCCAATCAGTGAGTTATGTTTTCCATCGCTTCCCAACTTTCAAGAACAGGGCTGTAGTTTTGTAGCAATACTTGTGGAGTTTCTAGATTTCTATCATAACAAACAAAGGCAATATCAGGAAAATTTTCACAAAAGTACACGTGGTTACATTCCAGAAACAAAATAATCCAGCATTGACTTCAGGAGTGTGCACATGCCTATGGAGCACGGTGCCTGATTTCCTGTTTGCTGACATTAATCCAAAGGCAGCGGGGATTTTCTGCCTCTTGCTGCTTCTTGCCTCACACCCCTGCAGGGCTCTTAGATCCACAGCCACTTTCCCACTCACACACACACAAACATACACAGATGAACACGATAGACTATAAATATTCAGGCCTGGATCGGCGGTATGTGCAGCGCAGTGTACGTTGGGGACATAACACACACTGTGCTCATTTCAACCCTGTCATCGAGCTCTCTGTCAGCACAATTCTGCGGGGGGAAAAAAACATTTGCACATCTGCTTATCTGATGGTGTTCATTTAAGCAGACTCGTTCATGAATGCGCTCTATGGAGTTCAGACATGAGCAGTCCCATCAATGTACTCATTAGATTTGTTGGCTGCAGCATGACAAGCCATGCTTCAGGTGGTGTGTGTGTTTGTTTGTGCCCCCGTCGGAGGGTGAGAGGTGCTGTTTGGAAAGCACATGTGCTACACAACGCATCACATTACACCATGACAAACTGTCACAGTGAATTAAAGCTGGAACACAAACGGAGGCAGTGGTTGGGAAAAATCATTAATGCCACATTGCTCGGGTCCACTCCAAATATGACCTGTAGATAACAGAACTGGTAGACTGAGACAGGGAACTACAAAACTGAATTTTACCTTTCTTGTTTTCAAGTATAGTGTATAAGAAATAACCGATTGTCCAAATGCACATATCTGTGTCCAATAACAAATGTACAATACACGGAAGCCGATTAAATCTGGGTTAGATCCAATTACTTCCATGCCAACGGTCAAAGAATCTATAAGTTTGGAAGGTTTTCTGTTCGGTGATGCTGATAAATTGAAACATCAGTTCTGATTCAATCTTTTAGCCCTACAAAACGACGAGTTTAGAGTCCAAAATGTCAGAGTTAAGAATATTTTAATAGAATTATATAATGTTTGTTGTAAATTCCTATGTTGTTGTTTTTTTTCCAATTTATTGATTTGGTAAAAAGCCACAAACCATACGAGACAGACATCATCGATATTGCTCTGTATGTGCAATGAGGAAATGTGGAAATGAGTCAATGAGTCCAAGTTCAAGTGTATTTTTGTCACCAGCGTGTTTATAGGGGACTTTATTGTTGTATTCTAGGTAGCAACAGCTCGGGGACTACATAACCGGAGGAACCCTGCTTCATCCCAGTCATTGTATCGTTGTTTCCTTGGGCAAGACACTCTATCCACCTTGCCTTGGCAACACTGCTGTATCAAAGTGAACAAATGTTTGGTGGTGCGGATTAGCAGCTGCAATCCATCCGTCTGCCCCAGGGCAGCTGTATCTACACATGTAGCTAACCACCACCACTGTGTGAATATGAAGTAAATGAATAATGGATTCAATGTAAAGTGCTTTGGGTGCCTTAATAAGTTTTATATAAATTCAAAATGTCATAATAATAATTATCATTGTTTGCTGGCAAATTTATATACAAAAATAAATATAAAGACCATAAATTCATGGTTATTAGGGGATGAATCCTAATCAACTAACAACCTGGTTATTTAGGGTTTTTCACCTAATTTCTTGATCAGATATTTGACAAGATGTTAATAGTCACATGCGTCCTGTCTTTTGTCCTAATCTAAATACAAACAATGAATATTATGCCAAATATTGACATGTCAGCATGGCAGGGACGGATTGGCCATCTGGTATACGGGGCGTTTTCCCTGTGGGCCGACGTGTTTTTTTGAGCTGACACTATATATCGGTCTGACTGGGCCACGAAACTTGGGAGATCAGCAGCCCAACAAACACTGGACCAACTTTAAACCCCTTTTGGCTCAGTTGATGCAGCTATGGAGGAGAGGAGAGGAGGGGCAGAGAAACTGTTAAAAAAAAAAAGACGCTGCCAAATGTCCCAAGATGATTGACAGTTCAACCGCAACAGGACCTTCATCAGCTGCCATGGATGATGCTGATGATGCTGATGGTATGGTAAGCTGCACTGCCTTCCTATCACTGACATTCTGTTCTGACCCAACCAGCATGTCCATGTGGGGCCCATAAGGGTCATATTTGGGCTGCAGATAAAGGACCCAAGTGGGTTTGTCCGCAGTGTCCACGGTGGCCTCACCTGTGTTTGCCCATATGTGTGTAACATCTGAGGACTGTGTAACTGAAACCACATGAGACCTGCAAAATTTTCCCAGTTCAAGCCGATGCTCACTCAATACCCACATAGCCCAAATATAACCAAGAACCAACTTGAAACCCATATGGGCAAACGCAGGTGAGGCCACCGTGGAAACTGCAGATAAACCCACATGGGTTCCTTATCTGCAGCCCAAAATATGACCCTTATGGGCCCCACATGGACATGCCGGCTGGGGAATAAAGAGACCCATTAAACCCAGTAAGTCTCATCCATATGAGCCAGTTAGCGGTGAACACACAAGCTTTTTACAAAGTTATGATGAAGTGGTGATAACATGTCAATAAAACAGCTGTTTTATTGACAAGATCTTATATTTAGTTCTTTTATGTCTTTCTGAACTAAATTATCTTAATGAAAGTGAAAAGATGATTTTTAACCATCATTCATCAACATTAACAATGAGTCAGCAGCTTTCTGAATTTCTTTACTAGCCTATTTGTTTTTGGCTGTGGGCTGATATGTGGATAGTTTTGGGTCAAAATGTGTTAGAGGCAGCTTGAAAGACAATGCACAGAACAAAAAAAAACTTTTAAAGATTTTTTATTTTATTTAGCCTACACTTTAGTCCATATGTTAATAGTGATGCAGCTGTTTGCCTCTTTACAAGAGAATCCAATCATTCTGGACCTGACTGAATCATTATGTTGAAAAAATGTCTCCATTCAATCTTTTGTTAAACCTGGTCGAGATAACATCTCCAGGAGAGAAGAGCAGGCAGCAGACACAGAGACAGTTTCTACACTTTGCCCAGGAGCAGTTTTCATCTGAACCATCATTTCTCATGTCTGTTTTTTCTGTTTTCTTTCTCCATCAAACACAAACTAGGATGAATGCTGCTCTAATATTCATCACTGTGGTGAAGTTTTTTTTATGTGTCTGATTCCTGCAAACTCACTGTATGGTTGTAGTGGTTTTAAGGAGTTACACGGTTGATGTTCAAATTTATGGGAGCACGAAGATTTGTGGTGTAAATGATCATATCTGGTCTAGTCTGGGCCAAAAATGCCAGGGCCAATTTTTTTGTCTCAGTCGGCCCCTGTAGCAAGGTGATGCTTTTAGCTGCAAACACTGCTGTGTGGAAGTAGAGTCCACCAGAGTCATAACAGCTAAAAATACCATGCCGAAACAACTTTATTTTAGTTAGACAAACCCTCACAACCCTATTTAACAGTAGTTGTGCTTGATCTTATGTAACACGGTTATTAATACTTGGTCATATTAAAGATGCATTGCTAAATTGTTTTCTTATTTGACGCCCACACAGAGACACACACTGGATGCTTCAAGCTGTTTATTTTTGGCCCTTTACTTTTAGCTGAATGTTCAGACCTTATTTGCCGATTTAATCACTAGTTTCAGGTATTCTCTACTGCAGCACAGTCTTCAGGAGATGCAGGAGACTCAGGTGGTGGATACACTGTATGACATGGTCAAATTGGATATTCAGTTTTACAAAGAACTACTAGTTTGGAATCACTGCTACATCAGATAATTTGTCTTTCAAAGTTCGCTAACTCAACATTTTAATTTACCACACTGATATGTATTACATGTATAGGTTTTAACTGTCATTGTAGTACATTAAACATAAATTTGTGAGTTGTATGATATTAGCACAGAGCCTTGTACCCAAAATGAAAACTGTCATTATCATCTTATCCCCATCAGTCACATTGTACCACCTCCAAACCAGCCTCCTCTATCTCATGCCCCCGCAGGCATTTCTCACATGTGCATTACAACAATGACTTAATGAAACGCCTACAATCACTTATCAACAGCAGATGTAGATGCCTGCCAGTTGTGCTGCCAAGCATAAAAATTACCATGTTGTTTCCCTTGATAATGGTCGCTGCTAGCAATATATCCCCCAATTTACAAACTAAATTACAAGCTAGAAGTCATTTTGCCCCACTGTAATTGTGTTTTGGATATTTTATTATACGCCTCAAAAGTGGTATTGTATTAGATAAGCACTAGTCTCCTGCAAGAACTTAAAAAAATACTGCGAACTTTCCTCTAAAAGGAGCTTAAATCAATTTTTTATGTTGCAAGTAATGTTACACTGCCATGTGTGAGAAAATGAGCAAAATGTAAGATTTAATCAATGAATAAAAGAATTTGCAAAGAAAGTTAAATTTGTTTTTAACTTATTTGTAAAAAAAAAAACAGAAAATGGGGAATAAATTACTGCAAATGAGCATGTTATAAATTCATCACATCACAGAGTGTGCGCAGTCAGACAATGAATGAGGATGTAACTTAATCATTTATGGTACTGTATCAGCATTAGATTTAACCCTTTAAATGAGCCTTGATGGAGGCATACCAGTACAGTTTGTCTGTTGGCATAATAAAATTAAAAATATTCATTTTCTGTACCAAGGCTTGAACCAGCAACCTTTAATGCTATGAGGCTGCAGTGCTAACCACCATACCACCCTGCAGCATACGCACATCAAAAAATGAACAAATTTAATTAAATTACTTGTAAAGTTGGAACATGGGCAACTGAAAAGTCCATTACAATTTAGCTAGATTAGGCCTACTTCATGTGGAATTGTAAATTGCATCTGTGATATCATTTGATTTTTCTACTGAACTTTTTATTCTGTTGTTTATGTCGTTTTCACTTTGCATGTTAATATCTTATCAGTGCATTTCATGCCTTTGTTTTTGTACAAGTTTTCTGTAATTAAGGCTTTGAATTCAAAAGTAGAACTTTGTCAGTGTTGATAGGTTGTTTTTTTTTAACTCGTCAAATATTGTCATATACTCCTTTGGCAAAAACACTCATGGGAGCGGTGAGTAGCGTTTTTCTTTAAGAACATTTGTGTAATGAAAACCACTGACTGAAAGTAACAACTGACATGATCAACACAAAACAGCATATAGACCCAGTTATCGACACATCTGGAGAACATAGAAGAGCATTTAGTAGGTAGAGTAGCTACGTTTACATGGACAAATATTTAATATATCCGATTGAAATCAATCTGATCAGAGATTCCAGCCGACACGTTTACATGGACGCTGGATAAAATGATCCGATCCGTTGTATGATTGACAGATTCAATACATTCTTACCCTTTTTGGACATGCCCAGTGCTACTAGTTCGGGAAAGTTTCTTGTTTTATTTTGAAACTTTTGACCGTCAAAAAGCTCAATAATCTTGAGACTCTTTCAGTTTCCAACAAAAGCGTTGTGTCCGCCACAGTCCCGTTCTGTTTTGCTGCCGCCACTGTTCAAGTCTTCCCTGAAACTCGTTACGTCACGTAACCCCCAAGTGGTTCAAGCATGCGCAGAAACAACATCCCCTGGGAACCGATCGAAATGAGGGTTTACATGATTATTCTTTCCTGCTGATCTGATTATGAAAAGGTTTAAACCTCCCCTGTCGATCGGATCGGAAATTCTTTCCGATCGAGGCCAATCCGATCAGCTGAGGTGTTTATATGACACGTTTTTATTCTGATTGGATGTTCAATCAGATTAAAAGTGCTCCATGTAAATGCAGCTACTGAGAATTTCCTTTAAGAAATTAGCAGTGACAGCAAACTAAAAACTAAAACCTGCAAAATGAGAGGAAGAAAATAGTTATTGAATAGAAACCCAAAGAATTTAGATGGTTTGCAGTTTATACATAGATTGTTTTTTAACACATTTGCCACATAAACTGCCTTTAAAATGTTATTTGTCATTGATGTCTTTGCATCTTGCTTTTGATTGCTGCCCCCAAAATGACCAAATAAATATGTTATTGATTCCTTAAGTGTTTTTTCCTTTGATGACCTTTTTAATTAATTAGGCCTCAGTATTCATCTTGGTCAGAATTTAATCAACACTTAATGAAAGTTTTTCGGCTGCTGTTCAACACGCTGTTTGCAAGACGTTTGCTCAAAGACTGCTGAGCAGCATGTATATCCATATCAGTTTAATTTATCAAGCATTGCTAAGTAATACTATAAACAAGTTTTTTTTTATAAGAAATAACTTTCTTTTCAATTTACTTTGTTTTTTGAGTTTCTTCAAGCCAAATGAGAGGCAGCTGTAAAACTGGGGGTCATAAAAATAAGCAGGAAACTGCAATGAAAAATGTGCTGTTAGATAGATCACAATTTCTTGAATTTCTATGACTACCAATAACATCCAGCAAAAATCTTTTTTCCTCAAACTTTAGACGTGATGTTAATCTTTTTTGTCGCTGCCAACCCCTTCCGCTTGCTGGGGGAGGCAGTAGACAAGCATGTGCCTCCAGTACGCAGAAAGCTGCCAGCCGCCTACCTGCATGTATTACCATACAAGCAACACAGATGCAATCCCAACCTTCCTACCTGCAAATGCTGCCAAATGTGTTTGTTAGACCGCTAGAGGAGACAGAGTGATTAGTGTATATATCCATGTAGCCTATAGCTTTTGTCACAGATAGCCTTTAGCAGCTAACTCCCAGCTGTGACCAAAAATCACACGTGCTTCTGTTCTGCGATGGCTCTCTCAGTTGTTCAGAAACGGAATTGTTTCCATATAATCATAGCTAGTTGTCCACTTTGATAGAGTACAGGTAATTATGTTAGGCTAAAATACCCAAACGCGTGAGAGAAACAAACACATCCCTAAACTGATGCTGGGTGCTCGACTGAAGAGACAGTGCCTGAAGAAGGGCCAGAGCCCGAAACATCACACATTAAAATATCTAAGGAGCATCTTCTGGTGTGCGGACTCTACCTTTTCATAAAGCTAAAATACCCAAACAGTATTATTTCAAGCAAAGCCTCTTATTGCTATACAACCAGTTAAAACCAGTTTGATTTGACTCGACTGTTCACTGCTTAGCCTTCCCACAGTTTGATCGCTACCTTGTCAAACTGCTGAATTAATTTGTCTGTCACCTTTCCCAAAGTGTGTCAGAAATCTTTGTCTTTTCGCAGCATATTCTTAATGAGCAATGTCACGCTGACATTTCTACTTAATTTGAAAGTGAAGTAAGTTTCTTTTTCTGTCTCTCAAGATATATTATATACATATTCATAAGAAATAAAGAAGAAATTTGAAAAAAAAAATCAAAGTCCCCTCACAAGTCTTTTCCTCGTAGTGGCTCTTTCCCAGATGGATGCTTTCTTACTGTCTCCCTTCCAACCGGCCACTTTTATATTTATTTTGTTCCATATATCAGACAGATTTGTTTGTCCCCAACACAGCACTGATGCAGAAAATCTGGATATTTGCTTTCCGCTGATCCTCACTCATCCATGGCACACATCTTTTATTGTTGATGTGTTAATGAGGATGGAGTTCTCTGAATTTCTGCTTCCAGTAATTAAGTTAATGACATTCACTTTATCAGTTCCCCATTTGTAGTCATCTTTATCTATTGTTTATGCATTTAACTTCTGCTCTAATTAGAATAAGATTTTTGTGATATAGTTTGTTTTGATTTTGTTTTGTCTCTTTGTGTTATTTGGATAAGCTATATTGTTGCATTGACAGGGATCTGAACTTTATTGTAACAACAAATATCTTTGCAATGCATAAATAAATACTTAAAATGGAGCACTTTTCTGGCTTAACTTCTGTTTCCTAATCTTCGCAAATTGGAAATTAAAGTGCATGTACTGTAATATCTGCATGTGCATGTAACAGCAATTTCAAAGCTGAAACCAGACACATCATAGCTTTTACGAATCTGTAAAGCTTCCAAGAGTGGTGAGTGCAATGACTCACACATTGGCCCTGTTCACCTGTTTGGGTTGACTCAACTCAACGGTCCACTTGGCAATTTGTAAGCATGAATAATGAAGCAGTGATGCACAGGAGGCTGGAGTTCAGCTATATTCAATCTGTTGTAGGCTGACGTGCACATACTAAACTGTTTATTTCAACATATCAGCCATTTCTCCCAGAAATTGTGTTTCTATAAAACTAAACCGGGATGGCAGATGTGCAAAAGCCAAAGTTTGCATGCAGACCTACATCTGTGATTAGATTTAACAAAGCCTTTCCTTAGTCTTTGTTGAAGACTAAGGAAAAAAAGATTGTTGTTTTGGTAAAATTTAGATTAAATTTGTCTCAAATGGATTTTTCTCCTCTATCACAGCTTTTTGGGAGAAGAAGAGAATTTTGCAGTAAGACTAGACTAAATTGTGAGAACTTAGTCAAAAATAGGCTAAGTAGTCCCAGTATGGCAGTCGTTAATTCCTTTAAAACCTTTCTGTGGTTCTCAAATATGTATATTTCCACTAGCTATAGCTTATATCTTTTCCCCGTAGTTTTAAAATGCCCTGAGGCTGACTAAGCCTCCTCCTTTTTATTTAATAAATTGAAATCGATGCATTTGCTAATTGGCCCAACCCACATCTCTACTTGCTACTTGAGCTAGAGAGAACAACTGGTAATATATTCACTTTCTTTGGCAGGTTTGCCAGGCAAGACCTGCAGCCAGCAAGCTACTGGCTTAATTAGCAAACACACCGAGCTTTGGGTCCTAGCCTGTCAACTGATGAAGTCTTGGCTGAGAACTTAGCTCTGAGCTTGTTCAACTTATTTAGCTCATAAGTTCCTGGCTGAACACTCAGGAAAGTTAACTTGACTAATTTTGGGCTGCTGTTGCTCTAGTTTTCCCTGTCGGGAACTTGGAAGCTAGCCAAACTAGCACTTGTGTTAACAAGCCTGGATCTCCAGAGTTGTGGTCCTTTCAATGGTTGTTGCTGCTTGTTGGTCCAAGAACCAACTAACTTAGGTTGCTTAGCTAGCTGGCAGCTTGTGGGCTCTCAGTGGTCTCGAGCAACCTTCCACCATGTTTTAAACCAAACTTGTGGTTCTCAAGCTCTCATCTAAGTGAACCTTAGTCAGCTTTTGACCAACTTTGGGCCCCTGTGGCTAGTTCTGCTTGCCGAGAGCTGTGGCTCTTTGCTCAGTCTTGCTGTTATTGTTTTCTCCACCAAACTTGTGTTAAACATCTTCTCTGTTAGTCTGTTAGCGTATTTTATGCAAATTAACTATGCAGCCACACCTACGTGGGCAGAATTTATTCCTGAAAACAGTCTACATGCAAACTTAACTTTGGTAGTGTTCCTGAGATTGGAAGTATCTTCATCCACTGCATCAATTGCTGAATAGCTCATGATAGCTATGCCTCGTAATATAAAAAATAAAGATTTTTCTTTTTTTTTACAATATGTTATATGAATGCTATATAAATGCTACACTATATAAAATGATAAATAAGGTTACAAAAAGGTTGATGGAGATGGAGTTCAGTTGTGTAGGTAAGGCAAGTTTATTTGTATAGCACATTTCATGTACAGAACAATTCAAAGTGCTTTACATACAAACATTAGAAACATTACAGTGGGGTGCAAAAAGCATTAAGAAGAATTAAAAACAAAAGTATTATCACAAAATAAACAACAAAAAGGAAGAAACTATCACTTGTTATCATAAAAGGCTTCAAATAGGAACGTTTTTAACCCTGATTTAAAACTGCTGAGAGTCTCAGCAGACCTG
>JBBBVU010000001.1:7029011-7039186 GCA_037177055.1 Atherinosoma microstoma | reverse complement strand
TAGATAGATAGATAGATAGATAGATAGATAGATAGATAGATAGATAGATAGATAGATAGATAGATAGATAGATAACGTCTATAACAAAGGGTATGTATGAATGCTATGAGGATTCATTTTTTGCCAGTTACTGCTTTGAATGACATTTTGGAGCTTTCAGCTCTCTTTCATAAGCCAACTTTAACCTTATAGCTACCAATTATTCAGGTGTTTAGCAATTATGACATCCAAGGTCTCTAATGCAACATGATGAAATCGGTATGAAAGAGCAGAGACTGAAACTTGCCCCATATTCACAATACAAAGGTTGGAAGGAGAATCAGTTATAACGTGACGAGAAAATACTTCACATTCAGAGATTATGCTAAAGTTACAGTATAAACACCCATCAGCTAAACCAATAACTGCTGAGGTAAATCACTTACATCAGTGATCCATCCTTATCTTTCTAAGAGCTGACTGAGATGATACCGCTGTCCCACTTGCAGTGTAACATTTAACCACACTCCACTCTGTTCATTCATACAAAGACAAATAAAAGTAAAAACAAGAGGAATCCCCACAGTTATTGACAGAAGCAAATTCTGACACCAAAGCTTAATAAATATGTTATATAATTACAGTTTCTTTGTTTTGTCCAGAAGGCAGCTCATGCTAAAGACAGCAGTGAGGGGCTTCAGCCCCTGGTGCCACTGTTCTCTGCACTGCTCCATGTAAACAAAACAGCAGTGAGGAGGATATATTAAAATCATTTGAAATGTAATAATCCTAAACAGTGAAACTACATCCTGCACTGAAAATTTTATAAAAGTAGATTCCATATCAGAAGAAAGTACTAAAAAATATAAAATTATATTTTTTGGTATGTCACAACCGATGCATATCACTGTATATAAAATTGTGATACTGCAGCTGCAGCCTTTTATCTTGTAGTAATGGCACATATGATGTCTACTTTTATTATTTCCAAACACTCAGGCTGAAGTACCAGTAGCTGGAAACTTTGGATGTTTTGATTAATTTCTGCCTTGAATAGTAATTATTTTCCTGCATCAGTGGTTACTTAACACTTAGAATATTTAAGTAAAAGGGATAAAACAAGTCTTTAATGATGACTTACTATCCATCTACAAGGAGCCATTTGCAGTCTAACAACATCACTCCTAGTTTTCTTAATCTCCTTATTTGTCATAACTGGGAACACTAATGATTTTGCACCCTGCCTCCGAGTACAAACCAGCCACATAAAGAATGTTATTGTTTGTGGCAATCTGAGCTCTTCACTCTCACCTCCGACCTCCTCCTCTCACTGTAACTCTCATCTGACTGCCCTTAAATGCGCATGAATTGGCACTGTGGCGTTATGGTGCACAGTAACTCTACTGCACATTTACAAATCAAGCCATTTGCATGGATTGAGATGAAGTATGTGTGGGGGATCTTGGTCTTCACGGACCATGAAAGTGACTCATCTTCATGTAAGCGAGTCAAGCCCTGGTATGCTGATTGGCTGCGTATAGCCTTCATTGGCACACACACACACAAATGCACAAACGTGCACGCATGCACACCCAGTGAGATATACCCCAGGCCCTTTCGAGCGAGCATTAGTCACTCCACATAAAAGCATCTAGTCACTCCAAAGCAGGAGAGCAGAGAGAACGAGTGGGAGACTAGGTCTGTAGAGGTCTGGCCATGGCAGCCATTTTCCAACATGTACAAATGATGCTCGGGCAGGACAAAAACTGAGAAAGCTTTAAAGCTGGATAGCTGGGCTCAAGTTTACGTAACAGTGATCGATAAGAGGAGACGCTCCCTGATCCATGCTCAGCTGGGATTTGTGTTTCCATGTCCATGCTGAACTACACTGACCAAGGGGTGAAACTTGAGGCCGTCTGACTATAATTAATGTTGACTGCACACGTGGCACTTACATAACTGGATATTACCTATTAGCATTTAACATTAATGGCTGACCAGAAGTAGTGAAAAATATCAGAGGACAAGAGGTGTGTATTCAGCTGTACTTAATTCTCTTATTCAATCTAAATTCAAGCGTTGGTTGTCTTAGTGCAACAGCAAGTGAGTAATACACCATACAGTTTAAATGTCCCTTAGAAACAGTGATAAACTACATACTGACAGCACTATCAAACTGTGTAAGATGTAATCATTGAACCTTTTTGTCATGCTCATGGTATCTGACAGACCAAGACAAAAAAACGCAAAGAAACTAAACAGGTTTTGAACTGAAGCACAAGATGGATTGGTATTAGTATTCTAGACTGTACAGCCATACATTGTGATCGTGTGATAATGCGCACTTCAGTGCTCTGAGTTTCCATCTTCAGGAAAGTTTTGCACGAAACTAAGGACAGAAATCTTTAGTTAACATATACCTGGAAATTCTACCTCCTAATTCTATTCCATCATTTCACATCGCTTATTGTGATGATACAAAGCTGAACTACAAGCTTCAGCATGAACAGTTTGTCTGATGTTTATGAATTACTGGGTCAGAAAGAGATCATGTTTGCTGAATGATTGGTGCTGTAAGCAATGCATGTCACCATCCTGACTGGCTCATCTACTCTAGCCTTTTAGGAGATCTAACGAGCTGACAGATGCACGTCACAGGATTATTTCCTGACATGGTTGGCAGGCAGTTGTTTCTTCTCACATCCAAGTCTCGTACCTTTACACCTGATTAATCCAAATCCTTTATTTCTTATTCTTTTGCTCTTTTGTTACTTACACTGTCCTTATGCTTTTTGTTGCTTGCTTTCTAAAGATGTGATCGGGAGGCAATAGTTCTGTCATTTCAGCAACCAAAACTAGTATAGGCTAAACGGCCTGCAAGGCTAAACTTGTTTTGGTTTGGGTTTTTAGTTAATGTCTACAAACTCAACATTCAAACTTGGCCCAACATCTTTAGTTCAATTACTCTGGGTGAGATGTGGCATCAGCCTTGTTTGTCTGAGCTGAGAAAACTGTAAGTTTAAGAGTTAAACAGGAAATCAGATAAATGGAAGATCATTTGCCAACTGTTTTACAGCAGTTAGGTTTCAGAGAGCAAGTAAACATGCTCACACGTTTAATTCCCACTACAGGAATATGACACATCACTGGAGTTTATGTAGAAGTCTGTTGAAGAGGGAGGAGATGGCGATTTGAAATTATCTTTAGTTTCTGTGTTTCTCATGCCCTGCAGTATTTATCTATGCAATACTTCATTGGTTTCTTACCCTGATTTGAAAGTTGCATCGCTGGAGTGTTTTCTCCTCATAGTTTGGACACTGTTTATGATGCGTAACCATGCCAACAGATTAATATTTTACAGGTAGGAAGAATTGACTGAGCTCTTCAAAACCAAACTAATGAATGGAACAACCTTCCACATCCCCACAGGTTAAAAAGAAACAAAGATGAGGCTGGACAGGAGCAAAGCGGAGAGAAAAAGCAAAGGAAATTTCAGCCATTTCGTCCTTCCATCATCTTCGGACATGTAAGGTTGCTTGCAACAAAATGGACGAGGTTGAAGTGCTAATATGACACAAAAAGAATATAGAGGATGCATTATTATCCTTTACAGAGACCAGACTACTGTGAGTTTATGTCCATGTGATCCCAGAAAGCTTATTTGTGTTATTCTGGTAGTGGTGTATATCACACTTGGTACCGCTATGATGCGACCTTTGACATCATCAGTTCAGTCATTGATACCAACGCAGCATCCTAACACATCTATGGCAATCTTTGGGGATTTAAACCACATCTCCCTCTCTGCTGCAGTAACAACCTCCCAACAGTTTGTCAGCCCCTCCGTCACCAGAGTAAATGAGATGTTTGATCTATGTAAATATAGCTCTTTTGCCATGCCTCTGTAAGGAAAATATGAATGTAATCGGATTACCCCCACCTCTAAAAACAAACCCACTGGTCAGAGGTAACAAGCGATGAAAGCAGACTCTAAAACATGGTCTAAGTATACTGAACATGCTTGGCAAGGCTGCTTTAAGACCACAGACTGGAATATACTGTTAGCCATATAGAGATGACATCAATCAAGAGTTTTACAGATTACATAAACTTCTGTGCAGAGACTTTCATTCCCACAAGAACAGTGAGGTGTTTCCCACTAACAAGCCCTGGATCACCAGTGACCTGAAAAAGCTGCTAAACATGAAAAAGAAAGCCTTCAGGAAGGGAGCAGGGAGCTCGAAACAGCTGAAAACAAAGATAAGAATGCAAGGCGTGTAGAAATAAGGAAAGTAAGCTCTAACAGAACAACATGAGAGATGTGTGTTTATGAAAAAAATCACATATTTCAAGCTGAAGAGGGATCAGACTGATGGAAATTTGGACAAAGCGAATGAGCTGAACATATTTTTCAGTAGTTTCAGAAAGATCCCTCCATGAACCCACAGCTTTCATCTCCCTTCATACTGAGACCTCGTCTGCATCCCCTTCCAACCTGTACGTCCTCAGCGGTCAGGTAAAGAAGCACCCAAAGAGACTGAAGTGGAACAAGGCTGTAGGTTTAAATATTTTCATCACCAGGTTTATGAAGTTCTCAGATTCTACACTTTTTCAACTTTACCCTCAATCAGGAGAAAGTGCCAGTGCTGTGGCAGACATTCTAAAGACACCATCATCTACCTGCTTAAGTGATCCAATTCTATTCTGGACAAGCACAATTAAGATCATGTTCTTTGATTTCTTAAGTCCTTTTGAGACAAGTCAGCCTGTAGCACTATGTGGGAAGCAACAGGAAAATCAAGTTGCATCCTCCACAATTGCCTGGATTTTTTTGAGAGGCTGTGTGTCTGAGAAGTTGGTCAGCAGCACAGCAGAACCACTACTTCTTACTGTAAAACTCAAACTTCCAATACAACTCTGAGTCCTATCATATGCTAAAATACTCAGCGATGGACAAGAGGCTGAGTACAGCGGACTGGTCGATCACTTTGTGGGATGGTGTAAAACAAATTACTTCATCTTGAACATAGACAAAACAAAAGAGATGATTGTGGATTTTGGGGGGACCAGGAATAAGCCAAGGACAGTTTCCATCTTATAAGTGGTTGAGATCTACAAATGAGTTCAGCTGGACAACAGACCAGACTAAAATGCTACACTAAGTCTGTCTATAAGGAAGGACAAAGGAAATTCTACTTCTTAAGGAAGCATATCCTTCAGTGTCGCACCAAGATGTTGGATATATTCTGCAAGTCCTCAATGGAGACTGTAGTCAGATTTGCAGCTAACTTGCAACATTGCAGATTACAGTTCAGAAAAGATGATGCACAAGTAGCAAAAAATCCAAGACAATTGTGAACATCCTCTAATAAAAACAGTTAATTGATAGGCTTTTCAAAGTCCACAGCAAAAAAAATAAATACATAAAAATACAATAGCCATTCACAGCAGGAACTTATTTGACTACATAAGATAATTTATGACTTTTAAAAAAACAACAATACAATATTATGACTGCTGGATTAATTAAAGTTTTTGTTTTTTTACATTTCATTAATGAATGTTACATAGCAGTCCCTATTATTGAAGTGAATGCGATCCAGAATATATCCCAGAGGACACTGAGTGAACAACCATTGCACTGATTGATTGGTTTGCAGAGCTACAATAAAGAGAAAGCCATTCAAAGTTACTTAGGCAAGTACCGGTTTTGCATAAGCAGTATAAATAGGCAGAGATATTTCACATTTTGTCTCACAGATACATTATCTATGAGTAAATGGCTTTTGATTTGGGTTAGTATCCACTGTCATTAAATGAAGTCCTTAGGCCAGTTGCATAAATGTGTGTAGTTTCATTATTCAAGCTGTGCATACACAAAGGCAGTAATGTGCATGTGTATTTTTTCTAGCAGATTTATTAAGTCATGTATGTGTTCAGTTCTCATCTATAGAGCTCTGTTATCATATTTCTTATTTATCATTTGCATCTCAAAACATTGTTTGCACCACAACTAAATAGACAGGGCAATAAAAGCAACAGCAAATGAGAATTACGTGACCACGAACAGAAGAAAAAATGCTGAATTAAAAAGGTTACAAGCAATAGACAGTAAATTCAGAGTAAAGGACCTCGAAGTGATAAAATGAAATGATTGGATTATCACCCAGCAGACAGAATGAGGATCAGCTTGCCCATGATATCAGGGCTATGGAGGAGTAGAGGCAACTCCTGCTTTAACTTTGGTGGATAAACACAGCCTGAATAGTATACAGCCAGCTTGGAGATGATCAGGAGAGACACACATATGTACAGATGGATCATTGCATGATTGTTGTTTTCTCAAACAGCAACGTCTTTGAGCTAGTCTTGCATCAGAAAGCCAGAATGAACTCTAAGTACTCATTTTCTTTTTTAAGTCTCATTAGTGAGGTCTTCCACACACTGTGCATGATCACACACCATGCACAGCTGCAGTTATTTATAGCACCCAAAGTTTTTGTAAATAAGGATGAATTGGGAAAGCTATGAGAAACCAACTGCAAAAGCAAAACAATGTCACCCTGAACAAGCTTGTGAAATTTCATTTTATGGTAAATCAGATAGCCTCTTTTGGTTTATTTCTCATACTATAAAAATGTGTGAATGATTTGTCTTAAGGAGGAAAAGGAAAAGGAGAATGCATGATTGTTTTGTATGTTTTGTTTATATGCATTTATTCTCTTTTCTCTAAAGGTGGAGGGTCCAGTAAGATCAGTCTCCAGAAATATTAAATACGCCTCCCCACTGCTACTTTGATGTACTCAAGTCAGATGTTCATTATAAGTGAAAAGTGTCATAACATATTCCGATTAATCTGATATAATGTTGACAATGACAGCACATCAATGTGACGCAGTGCCTGAACCCACCATCCCCATGTCATCAGTTTTAGCCTGTCCTACACAAGACCTTGGTGTGTAAGAAAGCTGAGAATTTGTTGTCTAATTTAATTACAAGTAGACTGACATATTTTTGAATAAAATGTTTTAACAGCATGCAACCTAACAGCAGGTCTGACCACTCCTCTGAAGAGAAACAAACTTCTTTTTATTGACTGGAACCAACATACACAGGTTTTAATAAACAAAGTTTCTTCAGTTTGATGACGTTGCAGGATAATTAAAGCATCAACATGGCTCAAATTGACCTCCTGTGTAAACATCATTAAAGAAACATCATAAGTCTTAATCTGAGAAATGTGTTTCCATGTTTGTATGTACATGTCGGGGATGAAATTTCCGCTTATAATGAGCAGCAAATAGTCGACCCTGACGTCTTCTCCTTTATGCATTCTACATCACGTTCACTGGAGCTTCGTCGATTTCTGCAACTTTTTCAAAAACTTTAGGTAAAATTCCCACATATTTATTTCAGGTTTCAACAATCTTGTTTGTCGTTTACTTTATGTCACACCTTACATGAACTCAGAGGAAATTATATGTTTAACAAACCCAAGGTCTGGAAAACTACAAAGATTTACTGCTGTCATTGGTGTCAAACTGTGGAACTATTGGTCTGACCACATGAAAATGAGGTCAACTTCGAAATAATTTTTCAAAATGTACAGAAATTGCAAATAATTAAGTATCATGACAAATAAAATCCTAAAGATCTTGTTGCATATTCATAGTTGATTTATAAGTTGCTATTCTCATGAATGGCGTGTCTATTTCATCTTTTGTTGTTGTCATTGGTCTTTATCTTTTATTCAAATTGACTCATGCGTCCATGTTTGACACAGGTAGGCGCTAAATAAGCTCTAGCTTTCGCCTACACCCTTTTGGTTTTACATTTCTTGTATTGTCTTTTATTTTACTTTTAACCTTTCAATTAGCCTATCGTCACGACGATTGCTGACTGCATTGATCACCAATTGCCCTTTAAGTCTCCCTTGGTTGCCCTCTATTGGTGATGTGATCAGACAGTGCCGAGGAGATAGAAATGCAACCTCATGGATGAAGTTTTTCAGAGCTCATTCTGTCTATGTATTTCTAACTTGCTTGTAATGTTGCAGATTGTTCAGCTCCTGTCTTGTTCGTGTATTTCACCAAATGTAGACGTATTTAAATCCAGGTTGAAAATATTTCTTTTCTCATGCGCCTATGCATGAAATCTGCATCGTATCTTTTAACTTATCTAGACTGTCGCTTGCTTTTAATAGTTTCAATGTAATTATTTTATATGATTTTATTATCAATATTTTATCATGATTTTATAAATGTCTTGTGATTATGCTTTTAATGTTTTATGTAAAGCATTTTGAATTTTCTTCTTCATGAAATGCGCTATACAAATAAACTGGCCTTGCCTATAAAAATAAATTAGATGAACATTTATGTATTAAAACAATGAGCACTGTGGAGGCCCCGGTACTGATGTAGCCATGGGTTTTTGACTTTGCATGGTTACCGAGCTTTATTAGCCCTCAGAAATAGCTATACCTGCTTTAGCATGTTGCATTTCAAAACTACAATTCTAAATCTAAGTCATGCGTGATGTGAACGTTAATGCAGTGCATCCATAAATCCTGCCTTAGGTTGAATTACTCAAATAATGCATATTTGTGGGAAATAACAGTGTGATAAAAGTCCCAGAGTATGTGGGTTCAGAGCACGCAACCTTAACCTGTTTACAAAACATTACTTCTCACCAAAAAGAATACTGTAGAAATTTCAAGCAAAATCTTTACATTACAGTTTTACAAAGGATGAGTCCTGGATGGCTATTCATCAAATTCACCCTTCAGTGGTTTTGCAGATTTCTTCTGATGTTTGTGTTCTTGAGTTTCCCAGTTTATTATCAGCATATGCAGTCCCTGAAAAGTTTGCAGGACCAGCAGGTCGCTCGTCTGCAGCTCCCCAGCTCATCTTCACGGGGAGCAGGAGAGAAAACTTTTTTTTATGGTTGAGCAGCTGCTCCCTTTAATCTAATCTCAAGCCTGTTCATAGAAACCGGCAGTGCTGAGGGGTTTTAGGTTGCACCCTGGAAAATGAAGGGGGGGAAAGCCTCAACTTGATATGACAAATCTTTGAAATGCTTACCTTCCTCAATGCCATAACAAATCTGTAATCCTCTGTTGCCCCAGATTGTCTGTTTGACAGCAGACTTCATCAACATTTCGACCACTCGTGCTTCGACGTATACACCAGGTAAACTGACTAAGCAGTGTAGTATATTATCAAATTGATTTAATCATTTATGTTTCAACAAATACTATCATTTCAAAGACTATAAAACCAAATTCTTTGTATTTTGTATTTTGAACGTGTCACTCAAAACTGCTGTTTTTCTGTTGTTGTGTTTATTGTTAATAACCCTCAGTTAGTAATAGAAGTGTATAAATGGTGGTGGATGGAGAAACCCAACACCGTGTCATATGTGTAATTAGCAATACAATCTACACGTCTAGAATGAGGTAACACAATAAAGGCTGAGATACTGTCTGATTAATGCAGCCAATTGGAAAGCGGGGATACAGTGGAGGGTGCAAAGAATCAGGTTGCTATCCATCAATAGAGGGACATTATATAGCTGCTACATGGAAACCACAAGCTGGTTTAAACTTACACCTGGGCTATAATCCCAGGTGGGCTTTATTAACTGCTCATGTCAGATGGGGCTGTGAACAGTGTTTATGTGGAAAATAGGAGGAGACAAACAGTCTTCTATCAACATGTTTTATGCACATTTTCAAGTATTGGAAGGGATTCAGCAACATAGTGAAAAAAAAAGTATCAATCTCATTCTTTACTAATTATATATTTAAATATACAAATAAATTTGACAATATATGATGCTTCAATGTTTACTCCTTTAAAGTGATATTGGTATCAGCTGTCCAGTGACTTAATTCAACTTGAATTGATCATGTGCATTTTCTGTCTCTGCTTAAGATTAATGATAGCAGACATGAAAGATTAATGATTATTCAACTGAAGATTCACCATTTTTCTCTCATTTAAACTAGTTAAGTTTGTTTTTGCATCTTTTTCATGTTTTGCTTCTGGATAATGATCGCCACTTCTTTTCTATTTATTCCAGCAATGCAGGGCCTCACTATTCCACCTCCTTCTATTCCAACTTAATGAAGATAAAACTGAGATTATTCTGTTTGGTAACAAAGAGAAGAGGGTCAGCATCGGTAAACACCTGGA
>JBBBVU010000001.1:6998088-7019741 GCA_037177055.1 Atherinosoma microstoma | reverse complement strand
TATATCTCTCGGCTGGCCTGGGAGCGCCTCGGGATCCCCCCGGATGAGCTGGCTGATGTGGCCGGAGAGAGGGAAGTTTGGGCTGCCCTGCTCAAGCTGCTGCCCCCGCAACCCGACCCCGGATAAGCGGAAGAGGACGGTACGGTACGGTACGGTACGGTACGGATCTCCCTGCCAGACTGCATGTTTGTTGTACATGAATATTTCCCTAGATGTTAGCACTGACATAACGTCACATAAACACAGATACGTGAAGGTGTGGCAGCCTTCGTGGGCACACCTATTGCCGTCCCAGCTTTCATCACGACTTTTAGGAATAAAAACTTTTAAAAAAGGGACACATAAAAGAGAAAAAACTGCAACGTCTTTGGAACAAAATATACAGGTTGCTGGATCCATCGCATCCAACTTCATCCTCCCCATTAAAACATAGCAGGAGAGGTCACCTTCGTTAGCATCGAGCTTATTGCCAAAGTGCTGTAAATATTAACTCAAATAGACTGGGATTCCCTGATTATGTTCAAAAGAAGAAGGAGACTAAGGATGGGCATACTGATACTCTGGGGTCATTTCTTTGGTATGTGCTAGTTTAAATATTGGATTCAATCCTTTTTAAAAATTGTGAAACTTTTGTGCTAATGCAAAACATGCTCTTTGTTTTCACCTATGATAGTTTTAGGCTAATGATTAAGTGCAAAACCGAGCCACTGTATTCCTTCAATGTCTTCCATGTCACATGATTATTAGTAGCCGATCAGCTGTGATGTCATAATGATCGTGATGATATGAATCAGATCCTAGTAGTCTTGGGTGGAACATATTTCGTTGCGTTTACCCACAATGCCATACAGTGAACCCACAATGCACTCTGCTTATAGTCTACTTCCTGTATTTGTTCTGCTTGAAGCGGACCGAGATTTGCATTTGTAGGCGGACTGAGTCCACTTCTTTGATCCACAGCAGAGTTCGTTTGCTCATTCACAATTCCCCGAGCAAGGTCGACCTTCCAAACAAATGGACTAGGATTCGAATCAAAAAGGCTGGTGTGACCCTAAGAGGTCGGCAGAAACACCCAAGTTGTCCGAAAAATTTTGAAATTCAAGTTGCATTTGTTTCTGGTGAAGTATGAGGCTAAGAATATGCTTGCTTACAAACAAGGAGTGTTACCAGACAACAATAGCAGCCTCCATCAAATTCACCCCGTTTGTTTGAGCTGCACCTGGAGGCTGTCCTACAGAAGATCTGTGGAAAAATACAGTAAATTTATCATCGTCATTGTCAACTACTGAGACAAGACACTGCTGTTTATTAGGAAGGAAAAAATTTTAATTGGATGTTTGTTAATGGCTGGTTGAGCTGCAGCCATAAATGTGGCATATAATATAGTCCAAAGAGGAGCTGTCTTTCATGAAATTCAAGTCCAAGTTGAAAATTCTCATGAAATAGATTAAATGTAAATCTGGTGAAGGGCAGTTTGCTAAAGGCAGCACAGCTTCATGAGGCATTTCAAAGTTTGAAATATTTACTATTATCTACTTTAGTTTTTTCTTTCTTTTAAAAATTACTGGTTTTTTTCTACTTAACATTCATGCTTCGAATGAAGATTATTTATTATAAACTTTTTCCTATTCCTCATTCTTGTTCACAATTATTCCAATAACCAAAAATGCATATAGATAATGATCAAAAGGGCAATCTTTAAAATCTATTATAGTGGTGCTGAGAGCAACCCTGTTAAAATATGGATGCAATTCAATTCTTTGGTGGTGCACCCTATAGAGCAAGGTGTACCGGTGCAACCAATGCAACAATTTTGTCTGGAGCACTGAGAGGAGAAAGTATTTGTCAGCCAATCTACAAACCAAAATGAATATAGACTGATTGTGACTGGATCCGCAGGTAAAGTTTTTTTGCTGGTGGCATAAGAGTCAGATCTCCAGTGTATACTCCAATGTACACAACAATGAGTTGTACAAAGCTAATTCATAAATAGCTAGATTTTTTGGTAGAGAAAAAAATCTCACATCTCACAACTTGCCAGTGTGCAGTGCATCTTATCTCAGTATTTACAAGAAATCTAACTCTGTTTTTCTGAATGGTGTGCCGGCAGTATGGGATATCTTAACAGGAAAGCCAGTTGTGCAGTTCAGAGTCTCTCCAGATAAGTCTGTAGGGTACACAGCTATTGCCTTTGATCAACCACAACGTCAGTTAATCACAATTTTTCATGATGGAACAGTAAGATTATGGAACATCAGCATCAGGGAAGAACTTGCTGTGTTCCGATAAAATTCCAAACGAAGTCAAAGGCATTGTCTGCAACAATGACTTGTTTGTTTGGCGAAAAAGTCCAACTACATTTTAATGCGGTACATGAAAGAGAAAAACAACATATGCTTAAAGTATCCATTATAAATTCCCCCCTTCAGTTTCACAATACAAAAACAGTATCTGCTGCATCTAGTGAAGGAAATGTTATCTTCTGGGACATACAATCATTACGTGCTGCATGTCTCAATGTCTGGGACAAACCCCAAATACGTATGGCATTTCTTCAAGGATAAAGAGCAGTCGGGTGTTCTGTCTCCTGAAAAAATCCAAGAAACCTGAAACCTGATATATCTGTGTGAGTCAACAGAGGGGGAAAATAAAAAGAAGCCATGCATGTTTTATGTTTGAAGATAAAAGGTCATGTACGAATGGCTGGTGGACAAGTTTAGGGAGGACACGTTTAGGGTGGTAGAAAGCGGCAATGCCATTATTACCCTAATTGCCACAGACTAAACTGGTGAAACACTGGTGACTGGTGATAGTTTAGGAAGGGTTTGTCTGTAGGGAAAACACAGGAAAACAAAGGACCATTTCAAACTCTGAATGGAGGCCGGTTGTCATTGCAACCACATCTGCTGTTGAAGACTTGGCAAGCTGGTCTCACTTGAGGAAAAACCACAAAAAAGAATACTGTGAAATGACATACCAAAGAACATTTAATAAATACTTGGGTTCCATGTTAATCAAATCAAATCTGAAAGTAAGGGGCTGGAGGCAATGGAAAAAGAGTTAAGCATTTTGACTGATGATCAAACCTTCCTAATGATGAGACTTGAGCAATGAGAGCCAATAATATAGTGGAAATAAAATAAATAAATAAATAAATAAAACAAGAGTAACAAGCCAGCAAATAAGAGCAGTCATCAGAGGGAGTATTCAAGCTGCATACCCCATAGACCGAAATGGACCCAAAAGAAGTGCAGGTCCAGTTAGCCTTGCAACTAGGTCTGTAACGACAACCAAGCATATACATGTACCCCTTATCAGAGACAATGTGCAGCTCACACAAACTCAACTTAAACCACATCTGCCTTTTAGCGCAAACAGAGACCTGAGATGACAACATAAAATACACATTTACCATCCATCAGAGAAAATGTGCAACTCACACAATCTCATCTTAATCTACATCCGCCACTTAGGCCATGCCACCAAGAAAAAAACCTTAGAAGATATCAGCTAGCACACAACTCAAGAATACATCCAAAGAAGTAGGTTTAAGTTCTTAGTCCAAACAAACAGAAGCAAGGCAGCTTCCACAACTTCAGGCATGGTGTTGAGGCGAATGGCTGCATAAAACTTTGTCTCCCAGATGGTAGACTTCCCCTTGTACAAATATAGGAACATACAGCTTGAAAAGTTACCTCATGTCATATTACAGGGGGAAATAAGAAACAGACAAAGAAACTCTCAATGTAAACAAGGGCCGACAAAAAAAGGAAATGAAGAAGACAATGCTCTTAATAACGCCGATGTGGAACCTATGATATATAGGCCGCTAAAGCCAGTATGAATGCTGACATAAAAGCAGTATACGTGGATATAAAACAGGACCTGCAAACTCTTGTCATGCATTTGGAGACACCTTCCTATAGAAAAAACATTTGTATTCATGGGATTCCGGAGGACACAGAGGGAGAGAACTGTGTGTTCTTTCCCTCTGTGTCCAGACATTTTGGAAAAGTTTATTAAATCTGAACTCTCTCTCAGAGGCCACCCTTGGTATTCAATGCTGTCACTGGTCCCTTGGGTAAAAACCTCCACCAAAAGCATCCCCAAGTCAATGATAATTCCCCTCTGTGAGTACAAAATGAAAGAAATAGTGCTTTGAGCGGCATGGAAGGAGTGTTTTTCAAGCAAGACTACCCAACTGAAATGTTGCTGATAAAGAAAGCCATTTACCAATATTCTAAGATCCCTTAAAGGAAATGATAGTTATGAACCATTAAAAGATATTCCTAAAATGTGTCTATTCAATTAAATACTTAGGAATAAATACCAATAAAAAACCAAATGGTCTAACTGCTTTGTATGAACACAACAGTATGACAACAGAACTAAAATCTGATTTAAACAGATGGTCATTACTCCATGTGAATATTTTTAATCAGATAAATATCATTAAAAATGAACATACTTCCCAGACTACTCTTTCTTTTCTTTTTTTCAAATCATTGTCAATAGTTGACAACCCCTCTTCGACATACTGGACTAATTATGTGGGGAGAGGAAAAAAGAGAAGGAAATGGTTTAGATTTTGAATGTAATGTCTCAAATGTGAATACTGAATATACTGAAAGATATTTTCTTGGACTGGATTCTTTTATTTATTTATCTATCTATCTATCTATGAGCATGCTCATATTAGCAGTTAACCTTTGGAATAGATCTCCTCATGAATCCCCCAATGGTGACATCGATGAAAAATAATAACTTGTGGCCAGAAGATACTAATGCGTGGCAACAACTTAATTAAGATAATTAACTATTTTGTTCCAAGGCATTAGTAACGTGTTGCCACCAGTAATTTTTTTTCTGTGGATGTCACAAGAGGGCTCCATAGATAACAAGTAGTCCCTCAACAAATTATTTATTTTTTTAAATGTGCTGATGATATTCCAGAAAGCTTACCTTTATGTAAAAAAATTTAGTAACTGTTGGATTTGATGTTGCCTGTCTTGGCCAGCACTCCCTTGAGAAAGAGGTTCTTAATCTCAATGGTATTTTCCTGGTTAAATACAGGTTAAATTAAGAAAAAAAAACATGATAATTACTGTATATAGAGAATGCAATATTTCCTTTCTTTGTTTTGCATGTGCTTAGTAAAAAATAATATTTCATGTGTTGGACAGGTTATTTTGGTTTGTTTTGTAGAGGAGATTGCTTGTATCCATAATCTAATCTTTTCTGTCAGTACTCCCAACCCATGACCATATATGAGGGTAAGAATGTAGATCAACCAGTAAATCAAGAGCTTCACCTTTCAGCTACTTTTTCATCATGACACATTGATGCAGAGCCCTCATCATTGCAGACACCACACGGATCCACCTCTTGATCTCCTGCTCCATTCTTTGAATTAAGTTTCCTCTGCAGGGTGTCTGGGCTCTCTATTAGAGAGATAGGGTAAAAATCTCAATCATCTGGGAGGGGCTCTGAGTACTGCTGCCTTTCTACACTGAGATGAGCCAGTGGCTTGAACATGTGGTTAACATGCCTCCTGGATGCCTGCCTCCCTGGTGAAGTGTTCCAGGCATGTCCCACCAGGAGGAGGTCCAGGGGATGATCCGCATACGTTGGAGAGACTATGTCTCTTGGCCTGGAGACATCTTGAGATTACTCCCAATGAGCAGGAAGGATTGGCTACGGAAAGGGAAGTCTGGGCTTCTCTCCTCAACACACCATCGTTAGAGGACGCCTCAGTGAGAAAATCTGCCAAAGTTCAGTAATGGGGCTTTAACTGACCTATGTATCATTCAATCCAAAAATAAGGCACCAAACTCGAAAGATAAACCAGTGTTTTATATGCATGCTGCTGATACCTTAGCAAATGACTCATTTTAACTTACATCCTAAGCACTGTTAATAGCAGCTTTTTGCATTAAAACAATTTACTTCCAGTTCTTTAGTTCAGTCATAATAGACAGACATAATATAGTATTTTCCCAACAACAAGGTGATTCCTAAAAACCTAAAAACTTGGTTTATGTCATCTTCTTGTCAAGTGTGTACTCAAAAAAGTCAGGAAACTGGACAAGTGGAGGACAAAAGAAGAATTGTCAGGCTTAAACATCTACCTACAGCAGACAAATGGTATATGAAAGTGAGGTCCTGAAGAAATAGAAAAAATCCTATAAGACCTGGGAGAGGTGTCTGGCAAGAAGCCATTCTTAAGGAAGGAAAACAGGGAGAAAAGGCTGAGGTTTGTCAAATGAGATCAAAACTGGACTGAAAATCAGAGGCAACAGGTCTGATGGAGTGATGAATCCTCCCCAGAGTCCATATCTCGACTAATAACTAATGGTCAGCTACAAGGAATGGTCTGAAAATGAGTGAAAGTAGTCAAAGTCCAAAGAAAAACATTGAAAGGCCCTCAGAAAGCCTGGAGAACTACTGTTCCACAACAGTGTGGGGTCAGAGAAAAGACCAAAAAGGAGCTAAATCTAAAGAAGAGCTTCGACATGTCCTTCGAGAAGTCTGCAAAACTATTACTGAAGACTACTTAAATAAATTGCAAAAAAGCTTGACAGGCCCATTATGCTCTATGCTGTAGACAGACACAGAGCCTTCTGTCGGCCTCCTACATTCTTCAATTTGGTCTGTTTCCAGGGACCTTGTAGACGCATCCTCTGATACAGCAAACCGAGTAGTACCACCAGAAACCTCTAAGGCAGTGATAGCGAATGTGCGACCAGCGAAAGGAACAAAGAAGAAGCTGTGATGTGTTTAATGACCCCACAGACCACTGATGTCTACTTCATTGCCTCTTCTTATGTCTCTTTCTGAGAATGTCCTCCATCGTCACCATGTTTGTTATTGTCTAAAACATCGGGACTTCAGAGGTGGACTCTGAACTCTGCACTGCCCTCTGGTGAATGTATTGTCTACCAGCCATGCCAACGTAAGGGACTCGTGGAAGTATGAAGGCAGTGACGTTTGGAATAGACGTTTCAAACTATTTATGTTCATAAAGGGAGCAGAAATTAGCTTTAAGAAGGCTCTGGTTCTCCCAAAGAATTCAGGTAATAATACCAAATATTAACTTTGCTCATTGCCATTTTTTTCTAGATTTCCATTTAAATGTGCTTGTTTTAATACACATATTTCCTGATTTCCTAGCAATGTATAAACAAATTGGGTGTGCCTCAGTCTTGTCTCCAATTTTGCTCAAGAATCTTTTTTTTATCAGTGTGATATGAAGCGTAAAATTAAAATTGGATAAATCTCACTAGCCACCTCCTTTGAGTTCTTACAGTTCCATTTGGCATATTATCAGTCATATTTGTAATGAACTAATTAAAGCAAATTGCTCTCTTTGGGGTCCCTGGCCAGTTCACCACTTCTGCTTGATTTTGACTCTCTACAGCACAAATTCACAACTATGAATTAAAAAGGGTTGCATACTTATAAAGGAGCTGTCCATCTGCAAGAGAACGATAACACAGCTGCATCAGTATATCTTAGTGGTGACATCTGTATATTTGTCAGGTCCAGTCCAATTACTTTTTAAAGGCAGTTTCAACTCACCGGAACTGTCTTGTTTGTTTTTATTTCAATTTTTTGTACTGTTTAATTGTAATTATCTTTATTGCACAGCTTATGGTGTTAAACTGTTGTTGATGTTATTTTTGTTTCTTTTGCGAATGGAAATGAGCATCTTGCTAAATCTGGCATATTTACAGAAATATATTGTATGTTCATTATTATGGACTGTCCCATCCAAATAAACAATTGAAAATAAATAAAAAATGAACAATGTATTAGCCAGCTATTATTAGCAGATCTTCTCAAAGGGAAAAGTTCAAACCAGCAAAGGATTCCTCACAGACAAGTTGTCTCAGGCTATTATCTGATTAGCCGAACTGCCACTTAACTTTGTGATGATCAGCCCGACTCATTTTGTACTCTGCTCTTCCTATCATTACATAACCCAGTCTGACATTATATGCTGCACAGCCAGTTTCTTTCCACCTCTCCTCTATGTCCTTTGACAGACAAGGAATACCTTTGGAGAAATAACCATAAATAACCTTGTCACATGGCCCAGCCATATGGTTTAAATCTGCACTACAAAGAGTGAGCCTGCACGTGACAGTAGGACACTACAAACACTCAAGAGTCATTGAGCCTCTGTGGCTCGAGATGATACAGGCTGTTTTCACAGTCAACTCAGCAGCTTCAAGCCTCAAAATATGCCTGACCCACACAGTTTGCTTTAAAATGCTTTGGATTGTGTCTCTACCATAAGCCACATTATGTAAGTGCTAAGTGTGAGGTATCAGGAGGAGCGGGCTCCGAGCCAGCATGGTGCTGTATATGTTTGGTTGTGGGTGCAAGTGTTAAAAATATCTTAGTTCCTCTGAGGATATAAACATGCAGTACAACAAATGATTGAACTCTGATGCTTTGATTGGGAGCTGAGAGGTACAAATGAATGAGTGGTGGATTGCACGAGTCTCCGATCAGAAATATGCATGGGCTGAAATTGAGTTTTGATGTTATGCCGCTCTGTGAACATTTTAGCGCAGGTTATCTGGATGCAAAGCACTGCAAGGTAATGTGAAGCGGTGTGATGTTTTTTGGGGGTTTTGTTTTGTTTTTTGTTCTTTACTTTTCTGACAGTAGCAAATATTTTCTCAACTTTTCACCAACACACAACAGATTTAGCGCCTAAAACTGTTGTAATCCAGCATGTTTTTTCGTAGACCAATTTTAAAAAATTAATTTTTCTTACAGTTATTTATCAGAAATACAAACACACTTTACCTCATTTTTACAGGAGAACCTATGCAGAATGGTCTTTGCACAATTTAAATACCCTTCCAGACATGTTTTAAAGCAAAATTAATTCTGTTCAAACATTGACATATCCATACCTTGTTGAAAAAATCTGAATCTAGGATTATGGAAATGTTGCTCATTCCAGAAGTGAGACATACGATGACTGTCACTTCACTGAGGAGTTCATTCTCACAGTAATAAGCAACAGAGGCTTTAACTTTCCACTTCGTGTAAGAGGCACATATTTGACCATGACTGGCTTTCAAGCTAGGCTGTGTCACGGAGTCCTGCTCCTGCGTACATGTCTTTAAACTTAGATTTAGGGTGAGCACACAGAGAAACTTTCCTCCTTCAGCAGATGGTTGTAAAAACATCTTTCCAGTGCCAAACGCTGCATACACACACACACACACACACACACACACACACACACACACACACACACACACATATGCACGCACCATCTTGCACAAAATCAAATATCCAAGCAAGTTAATAAAAACCAAAGCATCCTTTTTATTAGAAGAGGAGCTTTAACTTTTTTGACATGTTTGGCTTTAGTATACAAAGAGGATTTGCTAAATCATTTTAGATCATAAAAAGTTATGATCTCAGCTGATAAATGTGAATACTATACCCTGGATCCCCATATCACAATGCCCTCATCCTACTTATGCTGTAGAGGATGAAAATATTATGACTAAGGAAAGTGGATACAAAAGACAAAACAAGGAAAGCTGAAGTATCATTTTGATGTTAGCTGTCAAAGCTTTCCAGCAGAACTGGGAGGAAACCCTTGACTAATTCAGAATTATATTAAAAAGAATATAAAACAATTTTTAATCCTATTAATGAGCTGCAAAATCATTTCTTGTAAATCTTCCAAAAGACTTGGCACAAGTTCTCAGGAGGCTGACCTGATGTCAGCACAGATGAGATAATTGCAGCTCTTATTAATGAAAGGGTTTGTAGTACTGTTGGATATTAGATCTGAGTGTAGCTTCAACGTTGTGCAGCAGAAACATTAACTGATGATGGCTGGAATGTGCGTCATAGTCGTCCAGCATTCATATCGTGTTTTACGCGCTGTTACGCACGCGTGTTCATGCGTCATTCTTTGGTCTAAGGGGGCAACCAAGAGGGTCAGATGTTAAGAGGATGTAATGTATATCTAAATGTGGTGCGTTGTAAATGTTTTCATGTGCCCTAAATGTGTACTTTAATGACAGTGTGGTTGTTTTCATCGTCACCTAATGTAAATCAGTGTCACCCACAATGTGAAGGCTACATACCTTGGAAGACATCCACATCCCGGTGATCCTCTGAGCTTCGAGATTATCATAGTCCTCTTGAGAAAAAAAGAAAGAAATATATATATTTTGTGCAGAGTCCAGCGGACAGGAGGAAAAATTGCTCGTAAACTCTCTTCCAATGAGTTTTCAAGACAGTCGTTTTTGCTTTAACTTTCCATCTTCGTCCTTGTGTAAAGGGATATTGTCATTTTGAGGTGTCTTAAATGAAAATGGAAAAAAATGTCGCCAAGGCTCCAAGAATGTCCATTCAAAATCTGGGGGGAGTCATTTCTCCAGCCATTTTAAACTCCTGTGATTCCTGTGCGTAGCTCTCATGATGGGTCAACAACACAAGACTTTTTTTGCCCTCTTTTTTCTCCCTTTTTTTCTTTTTCTTTTAAATATATTTTGTGGCCTCTGGTGGAAAAGCTTATTAGTGTAGATGCCATTGTAGCCCTGGTTTGTTTGAAGCCTTCTAAATGCTAGAGATCTTTTATTTATTTATTTTGTTCATGTAAAGTGTTGGCACAATTACAAGCCTTTTATCTGTCCAGCTTTTCGTCCAGTTTTCATTGACAGCGAATGAACGGGGTTATTAGTATGTGTAGTTTGCTCTCCACTAAGAAGTTACGCAAACGTTCTTTATCTACGTGAGAAAAAGGATGACAAAATTATTGCCATTTGCATGGCCTACAGTTTCTGTCTCTAAATAGAAATCTGCCAAACCCAGCGCAAATTCTACATTAGTGCAAACAAATTTTAACTTTATTGCATAACAGCAAAACGATCATCCATGGACCTACCCCTCAGATGTGACAGATGGAACTTATAAAGTGCGAATGCATAGCCTGTCTTGGATCAAATTTAGATTTCATGACGGATTTGGAAGCCCACACAGGTTAAATTGATAAACTGGTCAATCTGTTAAGCAAATATAGTCAAGATTGCGCATGAAACTTCATCAGTGTGGAGTGGATTCTTTAACATCTCAACCTGCCAATTGGTGCTCTGTGAGTGTGAACGTGGGTGTCCTTGTGTATGTGTATATGGGAGGGAGAGCGGCTCTGAGGCGTGCGTAAAACTTGTGCTGGGGGGGAAGTCACCTGCTGTTGGGCAGAAAGTATCTTTACTGAGTGTTTTTCTACTTAGGGGAGGGGAAAAAAGAGACTACTTGTAATCACACGTCAGTCTGAATGGATTTTGAGATAGTACTATTTTTTCTGCTTATGTCTGTTCCATTTCCTTTACTGGGGCTTTTGTCCAGCCCGCAAAGAGATTCCGTCACCCCCTCTTCCATCTCCATATACTCCGCTTTGTCACCCAGCGAGGAGCCAGAGGGCGAGCCTTTGAATTTCCTTAAAAAGTCGGGAAAATACGGGCAGCCCGGGGGTATGCTCTCCACCACAGGCGACTGGTCCTCGTTATCGGTCTCCCTGTGGTAAAAGTAGTTGAAGTTGGACACAATGACGGGCACCGGGAGCGCGATGGTTAACACGCCAGCGATCGCGCAGAGAGAGCCTACTATCTTCCCACCGACAGTGATGGGTTTCATGTCACCGTAGCCCACCGTGGTCATGGTAACCACGGCCCACCAGAAAGCATCAGGGATGCTCGTGAACTGAGAGGTGGGCTCGTCCGCCTCGGCGAAATACACCGCGCTGGAGAACAGGATGACACCTATGACAAGAAAGAAAATGAGGAGGGCCAGCTCCCTCATGCTGGCGCGCAGGGTATGGCCCAGGATCTGCAGCCCCTTGGAGTGCCTGGATAGTTTGAAGATGCGAAACACCCTGACAAGGCGGATTATTCTCAGGATGGCAAAGCTCATCGCCTGCTGCCCGTTGCCCTGGTGTTGCGCCAGGTCTGTGCCCAGAGTTATGAAATAAGGCAAAATGGATACAATGTCTATTGTGTTCATAATGTTTTTAAAGAAAGCGGGCTTACTCGGACAGGCAAAGAAGCGAACCGTAATCTCAAAGGAAAACCAGATGATGCAGACAGTTTCCACTATGAAAAATGGGTCGTTGAAAGGAGTAAATCCGTGGTCAGGCTCAGAGGAGTTGTGTCGTGGCTGTAGATACTCTTTTTCATCCCTGAACTCCGGCAGCGTCTCCAGACAAAAAATGACAATAGAAATTACTATAACCAGGACGGACACGACAGCTATCCCCCTGGCAGGACTGGAACTTTCCGGATACTCAAAAAGCAGCCAGATTTGGCGCTTGAACTCGTCCTCTGGTAGAGGTTTTTCCTCCTCTTTGACAAAACCCTCATCCTCTCGAAATTTGAGTATAGCCTCCTCCCCAAGTTCATAAAACTTCACTTCCTCGGAGAAGATATCAAACGGGACGTTTACTGGTCTTTTTAACCGCCCCCCTGACTGATAATAGTAAAGAATGGCGTCAAAACTTGGTCGGTTCCTGTCGAAGAAGTATTCATTCCTCAGCGGGTCGAAGTACCTGATTCGCTTGTCGGGGTCTCCCAGGAGAGTGTCCGGGAACTGAGTGAGAGTCTTCAGCTGAGTTTCAAACTTCAGACCCGACACGTTGATGACAACTCTCTCGCAGCAGCCGAATTCGCTGTAAACGTTTTCGTATCCGGACTGAGGGCGCCTGTCAGTGATCGACACGGTCTCCTCATCCATGTTGCACAAAAAACTCGACCTTTTGCTTCCCCGGCCCCCCTCCGCCTCCTCCTCTTCCTCCGCTCCTTCGGCCTCTTCCTCCTCTATCATGATGTCCTCGTCGGATCCGAGCAGCGCCAGCTCCGAGTGGCGCAAGTCTCCGCCGAGAGTGGTGCGGTTGCGTCTCCACCGTCCGACGCCGTGCTGCTTTTTCCGCTCTCTGAGAACTCTCTGCTGCTGCTCGGGCTCCTGTTGGTGCTGTAGCGGCTGCGAGGAGGAGGAGGTGGAGGAGGAGGAGGAGGAGGGGCGCGAGGCGGTACCGCTGCTGATGTTGGCGTTCGTGGAGGAGGCGGCGCGAGACTGATGCTGGCGGTTGTTAAGGAGATGAGCGCTCGAGGAGGTGGTGGAGGTGGACCCCCCAACACCGCCACCGCTTCCTCCTCCTCCACCACCACCTCCTCCTTCCTCCGAGCCAGATCCACCTTCGGTCGCGGCCGCTGCAGCCGCTGCTCTGGACTGAGCAGCCTGGCGCTCCCTGTCGCGCTCCCTCTCTCGAGCGCGAGCTTGGGCATATCCGTAAGGCAGGTGACTATTGCACCCGCCATCCGCACCCACCATGGCAAACTCCATTTTTAAAGTCAGTCAACGGTTTGTTCCGTGAAGGCTACAATAGCCGCCTCAAGGCAACGTGATGCAGACCAGAGGATAAAAAGTTGCAGCTTGGAGCGCGCAGAGAGAGAGAATGAGGCATCAAACGCTTCGGCCAATCAGTTGTGAATATGAGAAAGTCAAAATAACAAACACACCTCACTTAGGTCCATGTTGACTGTATTCCATGTAGCTTCTTACATGATAGGAGATACTGGTTAGTTATTCTCCCAATTGGCGCAAGCCTCCTTGTATTTTTTATGACATCATTACCATAACCAAAAAATACAAGGGCCGTTGGCATAGCCTGTTACGCAGACACTCTGTCAAACTTGCAGCGCCCCTTTATATGCTAAGCATTATAAATCGAGTCAACAAGCTACACCAAAACAGTCTCCTCGGTTTCTCCTGTGCCCATCAGGTGGTTAATTTCCCAACGCCAGGAGCTTGCGGCCAAATGCGTCTTTTGATCTTCCGTGGTCACCCATGGTTGCCATTTTATGGGATGATCAAATTGTTTTTGTTTTTTTGTTGTTGTTGTTTTGGGGTGTTGTTGTTTTTTAAAAAAAAAGGGATCTTCGCTGTTGTTGTATGGAGCTCAGATGAATCTGAATGACTTTTATTCCTCTGACGTTCTCAGGAGCTGCCAGAAGAAAAGACAAGAGAAAACAGCAATTGGTTTAAGCATGAAATATGTCTCCGTTTTATTGACGAACAAAAGGATTATTATTATTATTATTATTATTATTATTATTATTATTATTATTATTATTATTATTATGTAAACGTATGCACGGAAGACATGTATGCTTAGGATAAACATTACGCACGAAATTTTCTCAAGAAGCCTCCTTTTTATTCTGCCATACTTACATGTGAAAGGGGGCCAAATGAAATTGCCTCAGCCCCTCTCTAAACAAATCTGTTGGAGGATGAAGAGGAGGGATGCTAGGTGAGGATGCAGCTCCTCGCTTTTGCTCAAATTCCCGTCTTGATTTTGGGGGGTATCACAAATCCCTCGTCGTATCCAACCAGCGACTATATCCACATCCAGTATATACATCCGTGCTCTGACGCACTCTGAGGAAGACACTTTTTTTCCCTTTTTTTTTTTTTTTTGGCTGCGTCTCGACGTCTTGTCTCAATTCAACAGGATCTACTGGTACTTCATTCCCCGTTTCTGCTGCATCGCTCCTGGTACATACTGGCAGAAACAAGCATTTGGGGAAAATAAGAAGAAAAAAGAAAGAAAAAAATGAATCAGGTGTGCAAGCAACGAGTTGGCATCAATGACAGCTCCACACGATCGCCGCCAAAAGATGAGAAGGTGGGTAAAAGTTTAGCTTGGCACAGGCGAGGAGAAATAGCCCCATGGTTAAGTCTGAGCATCACACATCTGTCTGTCTGCCGCTGTAGCCCTACCTATACTCCTGTATCCCTCCCATTGTGTGTGTGATGATGGAGAGTCTCGGTGAGAGAGTCGTTGGTGTACCGCAGCGCATGCAGGCAGTGCTCGGTCCTCCCCCAGTGGATGCAGTCGGTCATTGCGCACCTTTCTGCAGTCTCACAACCGAGCCTGCCGTCGTCACTGCACGATGGCAACTGGTTTTCTTTCCCTTCCTCAAAAGTAATGCATTCCTTTGAATTTGTTTTAAAAATAACGTTATTAATAGATCGGCATGATGCAGTCACTCAAATTTAATTCGCCTCTCTGCTCCCTAATTACTGTATGTTTATTTCATTTCTTGTATTATAAATGGAGTAATATATAATGCATTCATATATTCATATCTTACCTGACCCCAGGTGTTTCTATGAGATTAGGGTGGGCTTCTTAATTGTGCAAATTTAAAGATAGAAAAAAATTATACTCCATGGAAATAGGGTTAATCTCTCTGTTTCTTTAATAAAGTGAGTTGACCTGAAAGTATAGACCTACACTCCATTATACTAATTTAGCATTAGGCCTTTAAACCAATTATTTAATCAAGAGGTCCATAAAGCTCTATGTTTTAAGATTATTTCTTTTTTAAGTTTGCATATATGCAAACTTTTTTTTTTTTTTTTTACACAAACATTTCCCCTGTGAGTCAGCTCTAAGCACCATCAATGCCCACTGTTTCTGCATCCTTCTGATGTATGATTAAGGAAACATTCAAAGGGGAATAGCACCTGTTTATACAATGAAATCACTCATTTGATGACTATCCCGTTAGGATACAATCCAAGTGTGTTATCTACCATAGTGGAGACATCCTTTTTCGAAGTATAAAACACTGCAATGTGCACAATGTAAAAATGAGAACACGAATGAAATTTGCAAGTGATGCCAAACAAGTGTCACTGATATGCAAATCTTATGGCAATATCATTTGTGTTCTAAAAATTATGTCCTTTTTAAAACTTAAGGACTTTTAGAAAAGGGAAAAACAATCTTGAATAAAAAGCACCTCAATATTCCTGCAGATTAATATTTACATTAAATATATATTGTGATTATGCTTAAAAAATATCAATATCATCTGATATCTGTGTTTGAACAAAAGAGGTGTCTCAAGTAGGCTACCATTAACCAAAAACACTCATTCCAATAAGCATTTACATCCAAGTCTTTAAGTTTTAAACAGGACCAAGCAACAAGCAAACTAACCTTTGGTGTCATTCAAGGATTATTGATTTTATTTATGATTGGGAAACAATCCAAATGCTTTGATATAAGGAGATGGCAAAACACAAATTTGTCTCCAGATTCCGATTTTAAATGGGAAATACTAAATTTAGTATTGAAATAGTTAAACCATCCATGCAATATCCGCTAATTAACAAAATAAATCTAGCGCATCACATAGCGTCTTTATCAAAAGTAATGTACATGAAATAGTTTGTGGAATGAGGTCATGTTGCAACCAGATCCTTTGACGTTTCACACACATGTGAAGGCAATTAAAACAACGAATCATCCTTCTTATGTGTTTATGTTCCTCCCATCGTCATTCCAGTGTTGTGAAGACGTCATTATTGGAGACTGAGCTGTGTGGCAAACACATCTTGATAATCCAGCTTTCTACATCTATATGACAGGCTTAGGACATTTTAAAGCTTTGGAGGTTTATAGATTTCATAAACCTTGTTTAAAACAAACAGTGGGAGATATATCAAACATTTATGAATCTTTCCATGAGGCTAAGAAGAAGCCTTGAGGTGGTCAGAGACATCGGGAGCTTTGTGCTCAGGGTGTTGGAATTATCAAGTCCCCCCTAAAACCCAACAACAGAAACAACATTTGTTCCCTTGGAAAATGTAAAGCTTTGAGTAGCAATACACTTCTTTAATACATATAAACAGTATTTTTCAAAGCTATGGTACACCAAATGATAACATTATGCATTTACTGACTATCCTCTCACACTTAAGAGAAACAACTGAGTGCTTTTAAACCTGGATCATTGGCAGGAGAGTGTTAAAATAACCCGATTTGTTTGAGAGGTTCAGTCTCCTGTTTGGAGATTATAACGCAACTGGCAGGCTGACAAATGACTGCAATCAGGTATTCATTTGTTAAACAACGTGTTTGTATTCAAAAGCAATTAAGAAAACCTTTTTTCTGTTTTATTAATGAGTATTTAAAACCACAGACAAGTTGATATACTGAGTATCATTAATACGTCACATTAGTTCTCATTTATGCAGGTGTAAAAGATTTGATGAAATAATGCCACATTATATGTCTTTAGTCAGAAAATGTACGCAAATTCAGAAAGCCACAAAACTGGACAGTGCAGTACTTGGTGAAGTAACGTTTGAGTCCTTATTAGTGATTATCCACCTTATTGCAAGCTCAGATTTATTTGGATCATTTTGTGCAATGGGACAGTAAAGGTCTTATTCATTGCACCTTTGAAACGTCTCTGGTTGAATTTGATTGCACTGATAATTAGTTTTTCTGCAGGTCCCCCGCAGGCCTAGTGGGATACACAACAATCAGCAGCTCTAGCCAATTCACTTCAATACATTTGATTCAAGTATGCATTTGAATCAAAAGCTCTAATTAGGACAGAACAGCCTGTTATTCCGGATACAATATTCCTCTAAGGAATCCCAATCATCCCCTGAGGTATTTTGCAGATCTCCAGTTTTAATACTCCAGGAATATTTTTGATTGCTTGAGCAGCTTCTTTCTAAAACATTTTTATTTGACCATTGTGCTTCTTTTTTTTATAAGAAAACTGAAACACAATGTAGAATCCTATGCAGAGGCTTACAGTCTACATATTAAATAACCAGTACTGCTGACAGTGCAAATATCACACACGGGCTCTTTAAAGAGTTTGTCTCCACACAGTCGTTTCTCTGTAGTCCAGATACTTTCCTAAAACGTCGGAGGAGTTCTTCTCTAATCTGCACAAGATGTAGGCAATCCTCCTCCCATAGCACATTCATCATGCACCCTCACCCCTCGCACTTCATCGAGCATCCACCTCAGTCAGCACCAGGGGGAGTTGTGAGGTCAGTAATAATAAGAGTTGATAAAGTGGAGATGCAAAGTGTCTTCTTATGCACAAATTTAGATGCATTCTGGACTAATGCCAGTGCTGCAACACATCGCAAAACCTACAGAGTAAACAAAAACATTGGTGTTATATCATTCTGATGCTCACTCTGCAAAACTGAACTTGCATCCTTTTATAATTCACCCATTTACAGTGGCCAAAAGTCAAAAGTTTAGACACACTTTCCCATTAGATTTAATGGGAAAATGTGTTCAAACGTTTGACTCGTGGTGTACAATATTACAGGTATTACAGGAAGGAATTTTAACATTTTCTATATTTTTTTAACCATTAAAATATTGCCATAAAGAATATTTGTAGTATAATAACATTAAACTTTTAGACCTTGTTATTTTAAAGACATCTGACAATTTGACAATATTTCTAAAACATTGTTTCCTAACACAGGAAGGAAATTTACATTTACAGGGGGGGTATGGTTAAACTCATTTTTTTATTATGTTTATGTCCCTTTCATAAGCTTAAAAAAGGAGTTTTAGAGGACCATAATACCTTTCTCTATCAGAAGACCATCCAGATTTTGGAATTTAACTAAATTGTATTAAACTGGATGATACTTCATTTATTCCCAAAAAGAAAGTTACATCGGTTCTGTATGATATTTTTGGTCTTAAGAAATGTTTAGTAAATAACAGAATGCAAAAAAGAAAAAAAAAGTTCACAAAATATGAGAAAGTTGTAAGTCCATTCAAGAAAGGCATGGCTGACATTTCCAGAGCTCTTATGAATGGGTTGGGATGCTGCGTTTGGAGCTTGGCAACAAGTCAGCTCATGATATCACATGCAGCGTTGGCAAGTAACACAGGTGATCTCAGTGGACAAAATGGATGGAAACTCACAGTCACCAGTTAATATTGCTCTATCGACCGTTCTCTCTCTACATGTATCAGCTGTATAGAGATGCATTCTTGAATACGCTCCTTAAGCCACATCTTTTGGAAGCACACAATACTGAATTCCTGACAATAACATTGTGTTCTCCTCATTGCTCCAAGCTCATTCACTTAATTTGCCAGGGATTTCCCATCACGGTCCAGGGAACAAACAGTTTAAACTTCCTCCTCCTTGCTCTCCGCTTTGCTCCTGCTCTTTCACAGCTTCTCCTCGTCAGCTTCTCAGCTTGTCTTATTTCAAGCATTACTTAAACAATGGAAAGTTCAATCACCTGCTCTTTTATGTAAACAAGTGTCTTGTTGGCATGGTAGCTCATCATGGGTATTGTTGAAAAGTGGCAAAAGTAACAGCAGGAATCATTCCAGCAGCACGACATCCAATTTAATATAGAAAAATGCCTAAAAATAACTTTTTTTTCTTCATGAGGGTAAAAGCTCAGTAAGATTAAAAAAAGACATCATTTGACTACATCTACTGCAGCAGGCTGACATTGTTTTAGATCATATGTTCAAACATTGTTCATGCTATAGAAAACTTATTTTTGCAAGAGCTTTCGGTCTTAATGGTAAGGTCAACAAAAACATAATATTCTTATCTTGTCTGTTAGGTGGAAAAGGTCAAGGATTGTTACAGATCCCTTGAAACAAACTCCATGACAACTGCATCATTAAGCCCAACTACTCCGTTCCAGCATGGATGATCAATATCCTTAATTATAATAAATACAGTTCTATCTCTTCTTTATTGAAATTTATCACAAAATGTACAAATATGAGCAAATGTGAATAAATCAAATTCAAATAACCCCCCAAAAATAATTCTTTGCTGAATCCCTGCTGTCTCACCTTGCAGTAATGAAGTGTAGGTGAGAGATGCTGGCTGCAGTCAAACGTGGAGCAGAGTTGAAACTCGGCCTTTCAGTCTGCTGTTGAAGGTGATCTTTTAACATCAGAGTGTGTCAACAGGTGCGCTGCTGCATGCGTAATATGCTGTAAAAAAGCCTTTTGTGGGTCCAGAGGGAGCTGCTTGTAAATTAGTTCAAATGCCAGAAGGAAGGCCATTTTGAGCTGAGTCTGCGAACCACAATTTAGATCTGAAGTATGTTCTTTATCAAGGATTTACTGACTTTTCAGAGCAGATAGTGATAGCTATTATTTGTTTTCCAGGAGTTTGATCACAGATTTACATCCATCCATTTCATATACTGCCTTATTTCCATATGACTTCAAAATCCTGCTGTTAGTTTACAAAGCCCTGAATGGTTTAGGGCCAAAGTACATTCAGGATCTTCTGGTCCATTATAAACCAACCAGATTCCTCAGGTCATCATGGTCAAGACTACTTTCTGTTCCCAGAGTCAGACCTACTGTAAAAGCAGAGAGGCAGCGTTCAGTTTTTATGCTCCTCACATGCGGAACAAACTCCCAGAAAACTGCAGGTTTCAGTTTAGTTTATTTATTCAAACATCCCGAATAATGAAAAGAAACAACAGAAAAGAAAACTGCAGGTCTGCTGAAACTCACAACAGTTTTAAATCAGGGTTAAAAACTTTTCAATTTTCCGCCTTTTATCAAAACAACTAATAAATAACTTTTATTTCTTGCATTTCATCCTATATTCTTTGAGGGTTTCTTTTTTTTTTCCTTTGTATTTATTTAATCTAATTTCGTTTAAAGGGATACCCTGTAACTTTTGGCAACTAGGGACGCTAATCCTGTAACTTCCCACAGGCCACCTGACACTGTCGCACAATTAAACAGTCTTTCTCTTTCTCGTCTCCTCAGGCACCGTTATCCCCTTCTTACTTTGTTCAGCCATGACAAACTTTCGCTTGAAGAGGAGGAAAAAGTAGCACAAAGCAGAACCCTCGATGTTTATAGAGTGGGAGCTGTAAAGCAAAGCGCTGCAGGTCACATGATCCCATGAAAGACGGATCCACTGTAAAGTACAATGTCTGGTTCATGAAGAGGGCAGCCCCCACGGAGCACCGATACGCGTCACACACTGTATATCAACCCCAGAAATCCTCCACTTTTACCCACATTAGGCTAATATTTGGGTCAAAAGTTACACAGTGTCTCTTTAAAAGTTTGTTTTTAATGCTTCTTAATGCTTGTTCTGCAACCCGCTGTCATGCTTCTAATGTTATATGTAAAACACCTTGAATTGTCTTGTACATGATATTTCCTATACAAATAAACTTGCCTTACCTTGCCTTTTGGGTCAGGTGGTGGGGGTTGGGGGGGGGGGGTTGTTTCTTGAGAACCTTTCATCTTTTATCCAAAATCAAAATGTACAAGCTGCTCTGAACACATTTGATCCTTTTCAGTGGGATCTGAGAACTGGGCCTGCTGAAAAAGATCATAAGATTGTGGTATTCAATTCAGCTTTATCATTACAGCTCATTATCTATACTTCACCTTTGGAGCTGCAGTGAGCAAAATGAGCTGGGTTTCAGTCTGCAAATGCCTCTCAGTAAAGGACTTATTCATATCAGGTCGGTCCTAGGACGGGCATTGTCCACAGAGTGGTTCTACAGACAAAGACAGCTGCATCCGACCTGAAGGACTCCATGTTTTAATCTGATGAAGACTTATCTGAAAAATGCTGAATATTGGATGCAATTATCAGTCAATTTTAAAGCTCTCCTTAGTAAATCTGGCTAAGTTTATTAGAGTGTTTTATCAGTGTTTTATCCCTTTATGATCTTGTGGAGACACTCGATCATAAAGGGATCTCAGCAACCTCATAAATGTGTAATAAGAAAAAAGCAGGAATAGCAAAATAGGAGAA
>JBBBVU010000001.1:6970791-6989153 GCA_037177055.1 Atherinosoma microstoma | reverse complement strand
CCCCCCCCCCCCCCCCCCCCCCCCCCCCCCCCCCCCCCCCCCCCCCCCCCCCCCCCCCCCCCCCACAAAAATCCTCTAGGTTTAATGTCTCCAAATCTGATTCCTAATTCCCAATCAATAACTTGAAATGAACTCATAAGCTGTTTGTGCACATCTCCAGAGAATTGACTGGAGTTTGCTTCTCTGGCAAGTGCAACACACAGTGGGAACCTGTATCAGGTACGCATCCACCATGGAATTACTATAAAATAAAGGGTGGTGCCATGGTTGGAGCATGGAGGAGGCTGGATGTGAGGCATAAAAGCATGTCAGCCACATATTTGATCATAAACAAACAAATCTTTGATGTTTTTTGAATAAAATTACTTTCATCATCACGCTAATGGGGTGCAGTGTGAAAACAGCCACAGACAAAACAGTTTAGAAAGTGTGGTGAAAATCTGAAATAAATATCGCAAGCTGGAAATCATCTTCCAATTTATCAAAATGTTTGCAAAGGGACCAGACAGATAGAGTGCCATGAAGTTTGCATGTGTCTGATGGAAAGGCATTGGGTCGGTCAGTATTTTAGTCCTTCAGGTCAAGTAATGTCAGTTTTTACAACATGTATCTGTTTAGGGGAGGATTTGCCACATCCATTAGGCTGAGTTGTAAACCTAAACAAACCCTCTTGTAATTCCAATTACCCCCCTTTATCTTAGGAATGCACTCTAACACATTAACACTATAGTTTAACTAGCATGATAAAATCTACTATGTAGATGGAAAATACTAAAAGACAATTGAATGCCTACAAATAACTCATTTTCTACTACAAATGTTTGTTGCTGAGAAAACTCAAGAAAATCTGCTGAATTTCAAGCCTCACTTCAAAAATACAGGTGGAAAAATGATTTCAGAGGTTGCATAATCACATATAAAGACAATAATATGTATCACTGTTTGTAATGCACTGGAAATACGACACACACACAAAGGAGATAAAGGTGGAGCACAGCAAATTAATTACTGCCTCTCATATCAGTGTTTTCCATCTCAGTGCGGGGGCAGATTTATTTTCATGCTTCTGTGCTCCATCTGAGCCTTTCACTCATGTAATCCAAACAAGATTTCTGAAGATACTGACTCGCTCCTCCTCATGTGTAGGAGGAAAGGCCTTGATCCACCTGCCACCCCCCAAAAAAGAGGATTTGAATTCAGTCATAACAGGTGGGAGATATAAAACCAAACCAAGGCTGGAGAGATTAAAAAGATTATGAGCTGCACTATTTAAGCAACCGACAGTAAGCTGGCACAGGTTTTTAGATCGCAACTAAAGAAACACTTTTAACTGCATTCATAGAGACATCAGGACTCAACAGGTAGGTTTTTCTGTTCATGTAATCAACATGCAAGCCATTGAAAATGTTCTGTTGTTAATGATTTTCCAAATGATTTGAAGAAACTTAGGTTTTCTGTGAAGCGATTGCAGTATAACCAGATTTTTTTTTTTTTAAAAGGCCGTCATATATCCAAGTTTTTTTCAATGCCGTCTTTACATACAAAATATGCTTTCAAGGTGTTGTATGAGCCTGATCGTTCCATCAAGGCCGGACTGAAAAGAGGATGAGTATTGCACTGAAGAGTTCATCTGTTAAAATACAGATTGTCATTGTCACACTTGATCATCTTTTTTCCACTGGTCATATTATTTGTGTGCAACTTCCCTGCAGTGTTTTAAACCTTTGAGCCCTTTGCCTATTTTTATTCCACAACCATAAAGCCTATTTGAATACTTTTGGAGTCATAGTAAAGGGAAGACTTGTGAGATTTGTTAAGATGTGTAAATATCAGTACATGTTTTGCTGCTGAAGAATGAATCAAGACAGCACATAGTACAAGTTTCAGACTGTCAGGATGATTATGAGTATCCCAGTAGAATGATCCAGCTGTAGCTCTAAAATGATCAAATTATAGTTATGTGAACAATACCTCTGCAAAGGTCAGCCCTTACAAAGTGAAGCAGAACAAAAGTAGAGAGGTTTTAGTATAGACAGTTAAACAAGGTCTTTTGGCACAGTTTAGCACCATCTGTTCTCAATGTCCCCCAATCGGAAGACGACAGGTTTTAAAAGGTCAAGACCCCTTGTAAGTTATTTAATCTAGTCGTTGATCTGAAAACACATTTTCCATTTCTCTTCTTTGGCATCCAGATAAACTGGGGTTTATTTCTTTGCTCGAGTGAAAGATGGATTGGTCTCAGATTTTTCAGGTTCATAGGACAGACTCTTTTTATTGTCTGATTGTTTTCTGTTTTAAATATTGACGTTCATCTCTACAAAGGGAACAATGGTTTTGAAGGTGAGGGGTAAAAAGGAATGTCCTTCCTTTATGCTGTTTACAAAAGGTACTGCGCACACAGAATCCTTAATGACTCTTCAGACATGCTGTTTTCTGAATTTGACCTATCACCTTCAGACAGATGTTACAGAGTCTTCAGGTATAAGACCAACTCCCTCAAGCTTTCATTCATTCCTGCATCCATCCAAGAACCAAATGACGAAGTTTTTGTACATTTGACCTTACATTGAACTAACAAATTAATCCCTGCACTTTGGCTAATTTTACACTCTTATTCACGACATTCTTAGGTTTTAATAGAAATTTTAGCTGTTTTTTTTTAAGTGCTTTCATTCATTCATTCATTTTCTATATGTAATATTTGTCTTTCTTTTATATTATGTCTGGTTTTACAGATGTACACTTTCATGCTGTTTGTTCCACAGTGTAATAGGGTCTTTGAGCTACTGTGGCACTCTGGAGAAAAATCCTGTACTGGGGACAAGTATGTCTAATTTGAGCTTACAGGTGTATACAGGACATGTATGCACATTACAATTGTGACAACAGTTTACAACTTTAGTTCAACAGGACAGCTGCTAGTGAGTCTGAACGCCTTACAATGGCTGGCATGTTATAAGATAACTTTTTTTTTTTTTTTTTAAAGAAAGAACCTTCAATCAATCTACAAACTGCTAAAAAAAACAATTAAAAAGCTGGAAAAACTTTTGGCCTCTTTCAAAGTATCTCACATGAGACTTACATCCCTTTTGCAGCAGGTGTCTGTGCTGCACCCGGCAGAGAATGCAGCTGGTTGTCATGGCAGCAGTGCTGGCACTGGTGGGGCAGGGCTGCTGCGGTTGTCATCCAAAAGACGTCAGCATCCACATGGACGTCTGTGGCAACGAGAAGTGCATCCAAACCACCATATGTGAAGGACATTGCTTCCAGGAGGTGACAGATGATTCAAACTTTCAATACGATGCCTTTGACTAGTGACGGTGATTGTTAATGAGACGTGTCAGGGCTGTTAATGAACTTGCTAAGCTCAACTCTGCTAGTGATTCTGCTCCGCAGTAGGAAGTTACATCAGTTTTCTTTTCATTTTAAGAATTGTCAAGCAAGAAAAGACTATAGCAGGATAAAGATTGATGTTCTTTTTACCTCCTTGGTCTTCTCATATAAGCAAAATCTGGGGAGAGAAAGGACAAGGTGTGGTGATTATAAAGTTGAACTACATCTTGGTTAGAGAACATCATTCTTTTGCTTTTTGTTTTAAGGTATTACAAGGTGTCAATGTTTGTATTGCATTGAATTATTTGTTCTTATACTTGCATCTAATTGTTTTCTTTGCTGCTGGTAACAGGATCCCTCCTACATCAGCAATGTAGAGTCGTCAGTAGAGAACGTGTGCAACGGGGATTGGGTCTATGAGCTGCAGTACATTGATGGATGTCCAGTTAGAGTCCCTGTGGCCAAAAACTGCAAGTGTGCCAAATGCAAGCCAAACCACACATACTGCGGCCGCTTATCCGCAGACATATCCTACTGTAGTCCCTATAAAAAGTAACACTTTGTTCATGACATAACATGACCTTGTTATCTTTGTATCTTTAAATCTGGCTCTGAATTAAAAATGTATTCCCTATTATTTTCTTTTTATCCTTTTTTTTTAATCGTTGGATTTTAATTTAGCTCTTTATGTCTTCACAAAAGCAGTACCACAATGTAATAAAATAGAATGATCATTATTGTTGTGTTATTTATATATTTTATTTTATTTTTTTCCTTCATTCTATTTTCCTTATCTTTATTCAATACAGCACCTTATTCTACTTTTCACATGCACTCTCTTTCTTTTAATGTTCTTTTTCTTCTTCTCTCACTGTGTGCCACTGTATTTAACTTTTCTAAGGAGCACTGCAATGCAGAAATTTCCCTCTGGGAATAATAAAGAATTTCTGATTCTGATGATGGGCAGATTCATCATCATCATCACCATGAGAACTGTGTGACTCACAGACTTTTAGATTTAGTTACAACGTCAAGATCAAATTTAATTAAACAGAATATTTTCTTAGAAATGCAAAAGTGGATCAAAGTGTTAACAGTCAAATAACATGAATAACTAACATACCAAGGCAATAAGATTACATGAAATTTAAAAATAGAATATCAAAACAGGAATACAGTAGGAATGCAGTAGGAAAACAGTAGGAATAAATAGACAATGAAAATGGAGTAAGTGTTCAACAAAATACCAAAGATTAAGGTGTAATATTCCATTTAAGCTGAAAGCCGAGGGGGAAAGTTGGGCCTTAAGTAGGGATGTACTAATTCTGAAATTCTGGGGCAGTACAGTTAACTATATATAAGATCATTTTATGGGTGATGGTTGATAACAGATGATGAATGTTTTTGTCTTCTGTTTCCCCCTTAATGCGAGGAGAATAATCAAATATGCATTTACAAAAACAAACATTGTAAGGTATTTTAGCCCTTCATCCGTCATTCTCAGAATAGGTACAAATTCATTCAAACAAGAGTATAAAAAAATAAAGAAATGAAGAAGTGCTTACATGGCCCTCGTTTATACACCTGGATAAGGAGAATCACGTCACACGACCCACTTTACAGGACAGATTGGGAGAACAGCTCTGACGAAGGAAGTATATCTTCCACAATGACGTCATAGTGCTGATACTCTTGGGTGACTGTGCAAAAGCACAATGTACAATTTACAGAGAAATCATCAAACCCACAAAATCACATGTAAACAAACCTCGTCAGTTTCAAGGCAAAGTCAATGCTGCACTTCCTGAACACACAGAAACCCACAGAAAACCCAACTGCAGCCAGAAAGTTGAATATTATCTGTTACTGATGTTAGACTGATATATTTATACATTCCTAGTCTTAATTATTAATCTAATATGTTTAATATTAGATGGATTGTAAACTGACAATATATTCATTCACCACCCCAAATGCGTAAGTTTTTATCTGGATGCTGGGGCATCTAAGAGCATTTGGCTGGTGACTGCAGGGGTCTTAGACTTAGACTAGATGTACAAACAACCTGCTAAATAAGATGGCGCCAATACATTTAAACTTTAAAAGTAAGCAATGAAATCTAAAAACAATTCGATAGTGAGCCAGTGAAGAAATGCCAAGACCGGAGTCATGTGCTGAGGCTTTTTATTTTTTAAGTGAGTTAAATGACAAGCTGCTGTGTTCTGAACTATTTCCAAACAAGAAGACGGATTTAGACCTGCAGTTCATATGTTTCTTCAGATAAGATTTGATAAAAGCAGGAGTCATTTTTTTCCCCAGGACTTTAAGGGAGAGATAAGGTTTCACCTTGGCAATAACTCTCAGCTGGAAAAAGCTTGATTTGACACCTGATCTGATCTGCTCATCCAACTTAAAAGAGCTGTCAAAAATCACATTCACATTTTTGACAGCTAAACTACAATGCTGGCGTATTTCCAAGCAGATTGGTGTTTCCGAACCAAATGACTTAAGTCTTATTTGCAGTAAGTTTGAGACAAGATAAAAAAAAGGTCTAACTGGGAGGTTATATGACCAACCAACACTTTCCCTTTTCCATCTTGACCAAGGCAACTGACCCTGAAAGTGCAGAAATCCTCCAAGTCAGGTTTTCACATTGAGAACAGGAGGTGATGTAGGATAAAAAGAAAAGCCTCACCTCTTTTTTGACATGTGGAAATGAAAATATAGAGTCTGCAGTGTATCTAAAAGCTCCACTTGAGTGCTTGCTGACCAGGGGAGTGATCCTCAGTGGGCTTCACTAAATGTAGAAAAAGCTTAGTAAGCCGGAAGCATCAGCTGAATGATGTTGGATACATTTCTTTTTGTACTTGATCATAATACAACACTGACAGCTTTTTTAATTTATTTATCTATTTATTTATTAATCTTAATGCTAAGCTGATTTCAGCCAGTGGTGGAAGACATACTCAGATTCTTTACATAAGTAAAATGACTAATATAGCTATTTAAAAATATGGAGCCAGGAAAAATCCTACTTATTAAGTTTAAGCATGATGTAGTTAAAAAATTTAAGTACAAGTACTGGTTTATCCCTTTAACAGACACATAATTATATATACATAAATTTGTTGTAGTAAAGCATCGGTGTGTAAACATGTTGCTGTAGTTGCTGCTGGGAAAAAAGCCTGATTTATTTTGCATTTATATAAATTTGTATCATGACTCATATTCATATGCATTTATTTATTTGTATGCTGATATGTATTTTTATCAACAGCGACAACAGATAATTATGTGAAGAAGAAAAAGCTCTGATACTAAATCTGTTTTTAGTTTCTTTTACTCTGGTCTTTGACATGTGGTGAGATACTGGATTAGTTTAACTTCCACTGAAATAAAACCATGTGAGAAGTTCAGGGGGAAATTCACTATTTACCAGAGTTGGTAAGAACTCAGACATTTGTAATGTGGTTCTGTGGGAAACCACTGGTTTAATCTTTTGAATAATAATACATATCTTAAAGCTTGTTATTGTATTTGGGGTATAAAAAGAATATAGTGTGGATTAACAAGTGTAATATAACATTTTCTTCCCAAACTTAATGAAGTGTGTGCATGAAAAAGCATCAAATTAAGACTTTCATAAGCACCTTACATTACATTGGGCACAGTACTTGTCTCAGACCTGTGTTTAGAAGACACGTGCTTAGCATTTAGTGTATACAATGGGAATAAACTCTGTGTGAAGAAAGGGATAGCATATTTTCCTAAATGTAGGACTGTTCCTTTAATGCTTGTATTGATTCTTGCTCTTTGTCACCATGCCAACCCTATAAAAACATCAGTTTATTTTTATTATCTTGTTTTGTGATTTAATATTTGCTCTATAACACAGATAAGTGATCATCTAAATTCCATAAATGGATATCTGCATGTAAATTTGTAGAATCTGAAGGTTGGCAACAAGATTTCTTTTGACCTTTTCGGTTTCCATTTATCAACCACGTACACAGGCTTTGGTTGTACACAGGGCATGGAGAGGAACAGTTGGACCAAAGAGCAAAATTTGGTTAATTAATTTATTAAGACTGGCGCTGCTAACCCCTGGCTTATTGAGTTCTTCAAATGTTCATCAGGCTGTCTGAAAATACAGAAAGCCAGTATCATGTGTACATGCAACATTAGCACAATATGAAAACATAAAAATGAATCAGTATGTCTAATTGAAGTTGACAGAGTAATGTTATTTCTCCAATCAGTGGTCTCTCATTTGCAAATATGTGCCTGCTGTGCTTATTTGGTAGGTTTTTAATAACTGAGAGTGTATTGCACCTTCATATATCTTTTCCCTTCCCGAAACACTTTCCTCATTAATCACTTCAGAAATGTAATATTGCCTTTCCTTATTTCAGAGGACTTATAGTAGATTAATTAAACAAAGAACAGTTGGAATCGAACCGGCAAAGAGTGAGATAACCTGATTGCTATTCTCTAGTGTGGATCAATCTCAAAGAGCAGTCAATGGCCCATTTCCGATAATGTAAGTGAATAGTGTTTTTCATTAAATACAACAGCTGTTTCCACAGGTTTGCTTTTCTTTCATTCAGTCTGTAGAGTTACAGAGTGATATGAATACAAACAACAATCAGCAGGGTTGCTTTAGAGTCATTGATTTTTTTTTTTCCAGGTAAATTGAATCGAGAGTGACTTTAAAGTATGCGGCTGTATTTAAAGACTGTCAATATTGCAGCCTGTATCGCAGATGTTTCTTAACAGTCAAAGTATCTGAAGTGATGCAATCAATAAAAAAATCAACAACAGCTAAAGGAGTTAGAAAAAGCGTTTGATGTCATATGATTGCATAAAGTATTTTTTTTACTAATCCCTGTGATGGACTTGTACAGGGGGTAAGCCACATTACCCCCTTTGACAGCAGGGATAGGGTCCAGTTGTGACCCTGAAAAGGTTTAAGTGCACGTAGAAAGCAGGATGGATTTTTCTACCGTAAATGAAGACATAAAAGTGCAGGAGGAAAGTATATAAGACATAAAGTCGGTGTCAAACAGGCAACTTGTTGTGTGGAGTCTGGGATGAAAAGGGGCTGATACTAGATAAGAGGACCTCCAGTCAAAGCCGACCCAAGTTGCTTGTAGTAGAGGAGTGCAAGCCGGCATGTAAAGGGATTGACCATGGCCTGAAGGTACTCTGTGAGCTGCTGCTTTCTCAGCCTCAATGTCACAGAAGCAACATTTTCTCTTCTGCTACAAACAGCCTGAGGTGTACAACGAGTGGAGGATAAATGTAACTTAATCTCACATACAGAACCTAGAAAGCTGTTCTCAGAAAGTCCCTTTTTTTTGTGGCAATAGTGGCAAACTGAAGCGCTTAGAAGAGGACAAATCTCCAGCAAGTGCTGAAAAATTGCCCAAAACATAATATCGGCTGTGTCCAGCCTTGGTTGAATTGAGTTAATTGATTCCAAACCCTTGAGCTGAAATCGTACCCTGTTACTGTAATTACAGCTAAAAACAGGAAAAAATCCTTAATCTAAATCAAAGCCAACATATAATTAGTTGTTTGGCCAGAAGCTCAACTGCAGACTTCAAGCCAATCTGATGTTGCATTGAAGAGATAAGCAGCTGACAAACCAAAGCGCATCACTTCGTACATGAGAACCAGATTAATCTGTGATCTGTAATCTGCCCGCTAGTGAATAGACCAAAAAAGGATAATCAATGATTTTAAACTTGTTATTTGGGTGTTTTCAGACTCTGTAGTCTGTCCAGCACATGAAGAATTTCATGAAAAATGACCCAGCCTTACCTAGTTAAGTAGAAATTTTTTTTTTACCTGTAGCATTTGCCCATTGTCATTAAACTTCAGCTCCTTAAGAGTAAGTATTTAAAATGAGTGCCTAAACCTTATCCCTAAACCTAAGAGAAAAGGTCTTATCATTGCTACCATAGAAAAAAGATTTGACATGCAATACACTGCTGAATGTGATGCACGTCAGAGGGGATGCAGAAGTGGTATTCTGGGAATATTGCATTTGCTTGCATAAATTCTGCACTAGACCACTGCATGAATGCAAAGCTAAGGGGCTGAGAGAAATGTCAATGCACCTGTGTGACAGATTTGTGTCATGGCACAGATCTGAGTATGGTGGCAAGAAAATTTGGGCTAAAGCCACCCCTTATTAAGAGGCAAATCATTGCCTTTAGGGTGTAGATTGATGAGGAAAAATAAACTAACTCTTAGAATATTTGAACATCAAACTCTTTGGATAATAATTACCAACACTATTTGCGTTGGAAACTTGTCACTGAGCATCACCAAAGTAATACCTTTGCTACTGTCAAACATGAAGCATGACTCTGTTTAGGAGGTTTTTATGTGATGGGGCTGATGCACTGAACCTAGTCTGGATAGAAGGAATATATGGATAGAGTACATTTAGATCAATTCGGAGTTAAAACCTTTTCCAGATAGCTCAGGATCTACGATCGGGTTTTACGATCGCTTAAGCACGATTTTGAAAACAAGCCTCAAATTTCAAAACACAACACACAATTAGCACAACCACACACAGGATATGCAGGACACCACAGATGCTGTGCAAAATGTCATACTGTCATAAAAACTATATTCACATTTATAAAAACCACATTATGTTACTATATGAAACACACACATTTCATCAGGCTTATTTTTGTTTGAACCAGTTACACACTGGTGTGTTTAACTTAAAACACTTTTAGCAATTCTACCTCTTAGCGATTAGATCACTTTACATGTGAAGTACACAGAGAAAGAGGAAATATACAACATGGTAAATTCACGAAACACAGCACAAAATCAATGCTGCAGACGATTGAAAATACGATTTATTTCCCTTCACATAACCAAAATCTGTCAAGATAGATAATCATAACAGAACATTTCCCAACAAGCCCAGAAAATAGACAACAAAAAATACTGCACTACCCCTACGGGTTTAAAGTATTGTAAAGTAAAAGAAGAAAAGAAAAATAAATCAAAGTAGAAAAAAATAAAATATAATACTACACATTTCTTCAGCTAGCTGGATCTGGCCAGAGAATTACATCAACATCGTAGGCAACATCATTGGCAACATAACATAGCAAGAATCATCTTGAATGGCAGATCCATCCTTAACAGCCATGGTGTCCATTTGGATTCCTCCTCTCATCCTCACTCTTCTTCCTCTGAATTCTTCCATTTTGGTTGAAAGCAAGTGAACTCACCTGCTGCATTTTTGTAGTGCTCAATTAGTGTGTCTGCAATAAAGCAATCGTGTTTGTACACCTGATGTGTGTGTTCAAGCAACTGGCTCATGGGTTTCGTAATTTGTCAGTCAGTGCTTGGGAATGGCAAGAAAGTGAATCAGGATAGACTTCTGTGTCTAATTTCTACAAGTGTGTTTAGTGTTTCCCAAACCACTTTGTGTATTGTTCTGCAAAAAGTTTGAAGGTGACTTTGTGTTTATAGTGGTGAAAATCTGGTCCAGTGTTTTGCTTCTTGAGTGTAAGATGTTGATAATTATTTAATTCTTCTGTTTTTAGTCTTTACGCAATCGTAAAAAACTGTAACAAGACACACAAACACAGCTTCAGGAAAACTTAAAACTCACCAATTATAACTAAAAGAAACACGCCAATCACTTCCCGTGTGTAGCTGAACTACAAATCATGAAAAATTCCTGCTCCAAGTAGTGAGGTTTCCATGAAAAAAATGTCATCTATATTGAACTTTACAAGTTTATTTTGTGTATCTAAAAAATCAAATGACTTTGATGTAACTTACATTGTGTTGTTTGCAGCTGTTCACAAGGAACATAAAAATACTAGATTATAAACCCTTACTAAGTTTTAAAGGTACAGTGTGTATGAATTACTGACATCTAGTGGTAAAGAATGGCATAGTGGCTTAAAATGCCAAGCGCAGATGTTAATGGACGGTGGCTGTCAGTGGCCAATTTCAAATGTTTTCATCTGTGAGTGGATCCAGTAGCCTCAGGTGCAATGATCAGTGCAATACAACTACTTTAAAATTGTGTACACTTGTACTGTCCTCTTCTATGTGCCGTTTAAAGCGTTACTTATCCCAAATGTTGCTCTATCATCTACCAAACAAGGCTGGTACAGCAGTTTTAGCGCTCAGAGGGTTCTCACTACACACACAAAGTTGTTTTTCCCAAAAATGGTAGCACGAATATGGCAGCCACAGACATAAAAATATTTCATTTTATTATGTCTATTATGGCAGCTGCCATAAATGAGGGCCCACTGAAAGTAGAAATAAATATCTTATCATAAGTGACTAAAAACATAAGTTATTTTAGTAAAGGGATTAGATACAACCAGAAACAGTTCTTAATGATATATTACATTATCATTGACATTTGATTTAGTTACATGCTGCACCTTTAAGTGACTCAGGTCAATATCGTGTACAAAAACAAAGAAACTTCTTCCCTAATTTTGTAGAAACAACCAACATTCCTGTTCACAGTTTGCTGTTTCCCCCCCTTTTTCTTATGTTTTTATGCGTGACAAAACCATGTAAATACTGGAAAGGGTCATTGTGAGAATCTTATGGCACTAAGGTTGGAAGTTATGTCAAAGCATGCATTATCTGTCAATAGATAACCTGCTTATCTTAAAGACTATTGTTTCAGCAGTATTGAATTCTTCAAAAAGAAGCTGGCAGTTCATCAGGTTCATGGTTGTGTTGTGTCCCAGTGACGGGACATAAGTGACAGAAGGACCTTCGACCTTCTCACCCTCGCGTTCATGGATTTTATTTCCAGGGATGACACAACAGGTTGGATATCTTCTGACAGGGTTCTAATCTACTCAGGTCATCCATGTCCTGTAATAGTGAGTTGTTTTTTATCCAGCAGCTCCCTGGAGGTTTGTTTTCTCTCCTCGCTGATTACTGCTGCAGCCAATATTTTATAGGCATTTTATCAAGTTTATAGAGGAGTCTGTTGCCGTGCCTACTCTGCAAGAGGGAGGAAATAAAAACAGTGATGCAGTCAGGCTAAGATGAATTTCATCTTGAAGTTTCTAAAAACTGAGAACAGCAGATTTCTTTTCTTTTTACAGAACAGCTGTTGAAGATACAATCGGCGGGGTGTGGGGGGGGGACATGCTCTTTCAGTGCTAAGATTTTACAAACAGGTAATCTGGTCCTTGCTAGGTCTTGAAATAAGATGAATACAACCTCAGATAAGCAACAACAGATGACAGTGTGTCCTTTAAAGAAAGAAAGAAATCAAAGCTCAGACAGAGCCGTAGTTCGATCCAATAATTTGCTCTCATGTTGTTGTGGAGAAATTTTGGCCGACTCTTCTTTACAATTAGTTTCAATTCATAGAACTGTGGCAAGGATAACATCTTTCCAGGATTGATTTTATTGGCGTGGTGTTAACACGCATGGGAATGCTCGAGACCATTAAACTGCCAAAATGTTTGATTTTATAAAGGTGATCACACTTGCTAATGATCACTTAAGTACATTTGAATAGCAGCAACTGGTTGCTACTTAACCTATGAAATCCAATGGAAACAATGAGGTTGTATTTAGTTTTTATTTACATCCTGTGTTTTTTGACTTATTAGTCTATATGAATAATGGGCCTCTGTTATATGTCATGTTATTGTATGTTATATTATGTTATCATCGCCTGACATGTCAAAGCTTTGCATTGAGAGAGGGATTACGTTCTTTTTCCGAACTAAACTTTGAGTTCTGAATGTGTTGATGCATTTCCAGAAGTTCGCAGGACAAAAAAAAAAACCAAGACTTTTAATATGGATGGAAATATGTTATCAGTTCAGCATGCCTGTGTTTGTGTGTGCCTGTTTTGGTTTTTGGTTCATGACTCAAGTTTTATCCCATCAAGGCGCTGTATTAGAAGCAGATTAGCATCACTGTAATTCATACGCAGGGACTCATGAATATGATCAGGCCTAAGGTGACAATCCCTCCGGTAGTTGTTAAAATATTTCAATCCAGCTGACACTGTCATCAGTTAAGCCACTCTGCTGACATTATAGAAAAAAAGGACCTGAAGGAGCCCACCCACTTTTAAGGACCTTATTACAGAGAACTCGTAATGGATCTTTTAAGCAACAAACACGTGAAAATTAACTCTCTTAACAAAGTGTCCTCGTATTTTTTTTCAACATCAGCAATAAACACAGAAATCATTCATATTTAAACCTGCGGTCCTGATGACAGTTGTCATTTAAAGGGTGATGCTTGGGTTTAAATTGTGCCTTTTACTCCGCTTCTACAGCACAAACAGCCTCACGGGACAATGTTTTAACTTAAATTTGATGTTCAGCGTGGAATAAAACTTCAGCTGCTGTGATAGATGACTTTTTTGCATCGACTCGCCCCTGAGGCATTTTATAAATATTAATAAGCTTAATTTATCTGCAGCCCCTTTACAAATGAGCTATAAAATGCACCAGACGCAGGCAGTAAAAGGCAAAAAGAATAGAACAGCATTCCTACATTTAATCAAGCAACACTGTCTTTGCGATGTTATGGGAAGCTGACTGCACACATTTCCCCCACGAACTCGGTGTCTTCTTGCATTTTATTTACATGTCCATTAAAAGTAACATTTCCAACAATGTTGTGCTGCAGAATTCAGGTCTGGTAGGACCCTGATTTTCAGTCTTGGCTTAAATTCTTTGGAAATAGGCAGATGCTACGAGGCAAAGCTACCCTTCACCAGCAGCTGAGCTCAAGGACAGCAGGGTGTGTATTAATGAGACATTAATGTCTGAGGAGGTCTCTGTCTTTAGCCAGTGCAATGAACTGCTGCATCATGCAGGGTGCCTGCTGCCTTATGTCAGATAGGAGGGAGAGCTGAAATGATTGGTTCTCTGCTGTGTCCAGTTAGTGGTAATCAGGCAAAAATGACCTTAATAAAAGAAAGTATTGTTCATTTTACAGGGTCATTAATTCATGTTGGATAACTATGACTCCACAGACGCATTCATTGTCTTAAGTTGGTCCTGATATACAGTCCTGATATATCCAGCTGGTATAATGGAGTATTGTTTTATTTTTCTTTGTTTTTGTTTTTTTAAAGTGAGTATGCATTCATTTAGGAAGGATAGTCTCTCACTGAAAATGGGGACCTGATCTTCAAATGATAGAATTATATGATTGTTCATTAACACAGAGAGATATTTCTGCTCCTGGAAAAGAGGTGGGAAGAAATGCAGCTGCAGATCAACTTCTCCGGAAATGATTTATCAGTCCTTCAGTTTGGAGGTAGTTCCAGTACATTCTTCAGTACAGAACAGCCTCAGCTCTGAGATGTTGGTGGTTTTTATTCATATGAACGGCTCCTTTAACAACACCTCTTTTAGATTAAGGTCCCAATAGCCAGTCTGTGATGATGGTAATCATTACACCCAGGGTCCTGCCTTCACCTGCCACCCAGCTCACATTGCACACAACCTTGATATCACACACACACACACACCACCATCATTTTGCATTTCTTCTAATGTCATTTCAAACAGGCCCGAGTAAGGATTCTACCACTGTCGTGTTTCCCAGGTGAAATAAAGTTCTTAAGTTTTTAAATCTTTTTCTCCGCTCTCTTTCCTCTGTGACTTTAACACATCCTGCTTTTGGAGCGATCTGTCTTGGTTGATCACTCCTGGGGAGGGTACCAATAGTTTTGTATTCTTCTTTTGTAAACCAACATCCTCACTGTGGATTGGTGAAGTCCAGACTCACCAAAGACATCACAAAATCTTTCTCTGAGGTTCTTACAAACTCATATTTCATTTTCCACAGAGATGGCAAAAGTACCCAGATTTCTTACTTGAGTAGAAGTAAAATACCGATGTAAAAAAAACAACTTGAGTAAAATTAAAAAGTACTGATCCAAATATCTACTCAGGCAAAGGTAAAAAGTACAGGCTCTGAAATGTACTCAAAAGTAATTTTAAAAGTAAAAAGTATTTCTATTGCATGATTCAGTGGCTGCAAAGTTATTAAACACAGGTTCATTTATATGGATTCTGCTTTAGCAAAGTTATTGTTAGAACAACCAATACCTGCTTAGTATCCTAATGTACTTCATCATATACCTGCCTAGTATCCTCATGTACTTCATCATATAGTGCTTTAGTATTGTACACTTAAGGTTAACACATCACACTTCTCAACATTGAATTTAGGATGAGGATTAGCTTCTAAACTATAGTCACACATCCTGCTCATAGGCCCAACTCTTAATCAACCTTTTTAATAGCACTTTTTTTTATTATTAACACATCAGGTAAAAATAGTTTAACACTATACAGGTGTGTTATTGTGAGCAGCACAACCAGGAACTACAGATGAAAATAAGCTTCTCAAGCTATTTTCTGGTAAAGCAAACAATGTGCGATCTCCCCGCCAAATAAATGAAAAATGGAAAAAAGAAAAAGTTGCATTCAGTGCAGCTCAATGAGAAACCCTTCACATTGGCTACGGTTACATGATGGTTTTTAATTTGGAATTAATTATTCGGAATTGAGAATCGCCGTCTTTCAAAACCTAAAACAGTTCACGTGCAGTGTCAAAAAAATAGGCTTAGGCTAGAAAGTAACGAGGCTTTTTGGGAAATGTAAGGAGTAGAAAGTACAGATATTTATGTTAAAAATGTAACTAAGTAAAAGTAAAAAGTCTGCAGAGAAATAAATACTTATAAAAAGTACCTGAAAAAGTACCTGAAAAATCTCCTTAAGTACAGTAACGTAGTGTTTGTACTTCGTTACTTGCCATCTCTGATTTTCCATTACAAAACCTCGTAATCCTAGAAGTTCATGCCACTTTTTTATGCAATATTTGACCATCATCTTCATTAAAACAATGATCAGCTATCTTAAATTTCTCGAAATTTGAAGGTGTTTTATGTCATTATGTGAAAATATAGAAATATCTACAGGACTCAAATTTTCAAACACTGTTGTAATCCACAAAAGCTTTTTATCTTATACCACATCAATTATTTTCTTTTTTAGTATTCACTCAATGTAAGCTATCGTGTTGTTTTCCATCACCTGGATACAAGATAAATAGCATTAATCTATAGAATACAAATAAAAATTGACAGATGGACCAACTGTTTAAGAGAAGCTGATGATCGTTTTTAGTCCAAAGAGGCTGACATCACATGCAACAAGAGTGTGTGGGTTCCTATGCATTGAGTGCACCTCAGAGTTATACAGAGTGATACAAAGAAAAATGATCTGAGTATTGATACAGCAAAGAAAAAAAAAATTTTATGGAGTGTTTTTGCATAAATTAGAAAAAGAAATTATTTTCACTCGGCTGTAAAACACTGTCAGTGATCCTGAAAGTTAACGTTAATCACTCGCAGTTATTAGTGAATTTGCTGCTGGAAATGTCACCTTGAACATTTTTTCAGACAAAACTATACAGAGAACATGAATACCTGGGATTTATAGTTGGGAAGAAGGAAAACATTTTCTCCCAAATGTGGGATTTAACTTGAGTGAGTTGGATATGATGTTAAATTCTTCCCACCTCTGGTGACGCTAAAGCATATCCGACTGCGCAGACAGCAAAAATTAAGAAAAAAAATGTTTATTAACACAGAGGTACAGAAAAAAAAAAAGCTTTAAATATCATTAGCATTGCTGAATATTTCTTTATGAAGCACCACAATCTGGAATGGTCCAACAGGCTGACTTATGATTGAACTCAGAAAGAAGGAACTTTTAAGATTTAGAAGTTAAGAGTCTTTGATAATCAAACAGCGAACTTGTTCCGGATGATTTCTCCACCCTCCACCTCCACCTGCTCGTAAAGCCACTTCCTGTCGCAGCGACACTCCACCCCACACTTGCGCGATCCACATTCGGGGCAGGGGTAGAAGCATCCCATACAATCCACGTCCAGACAGTCGCACATGTCTTTCCCGTTGGACAGCAGTCGGCCTCTGTTGTCGTACACTCTGCTTTTGGCTGCGATCGTCTGCCTGCGTGATGAAGATTTAAAGCTGACATGATGTGATCTGTTCTGATGCATTCGTCTCGAGTTCTTCTTTTCCCGAAGCTTTTTCCACTCAGCGGTTTTCTATAATTACTTTTTTCCCCCACTTTTATTTATATCTCACATTATAACAGCGGGAAAATAATCACGGCGGAATATGAACCATCCATGCATACATCAACATTAACTAACACAGTCTGGCAATGCAATTAATTTTACAAGGAGAAGAATAACCTGGGGGACAGTGTAGTCTTTCACTTCCCTGTGAAACAATGATTAAACCATGTTTCAGATTTCAATAATCCAATTAAACTCTCCAGAGCCAAAAGGAAAATATTTCTTCCAACATTCAATTTATTGCTGCTGTCATGAAAATAAATAAATAGAATTTATCATTAAGCTTCCCGCTCGATTATTGGTATGAAGGACACAGAATATCTAATAATGACAGAAATGTGTGGTATGTCACCAACAGCAGTCCAAGGACGCATGTTGGATGAATCAGTAAAGAAGTGAGTTATACTTCTCTAAGGACATCATTTCCACCTAAATCTAATTTGTAAGTGAGTGGAACAGAACAGCGTTCATCTGCTGCTGCATGATGAAAAGAGCCCGTTGTTCTGTTCCATGGGAGAACAAGTATTCAGATCTGCAAACTCAACCGACAAGTCAAGCTCAGTGGAGAGATACGGTGAAAACAAGAAAACATCTCACCTGTCAGACAGCTGTTTTCCTCCACGGCCTCCTCGTCCTCCCTGAAAAAGCATCGGTACATTTCATGATTTAGGGATTTGTGATGGAAATCTGACATGAATTTTGATTAAAGCTCTTAAAACAGTCTGAATCTGTAAAATGAAACAAGTTCATTAACTTTTAATGTTTTGGGTTTTTTTGCTTTTATGGCTTTTATGATAATATAATTAGCCTACAACTTAGTCTTTTTCCATTGTCATGACATATTAAAGAAAATC
>JBBBVU010000001.1:6959878-6970421 GCA_037177055.1 Atherinosoma microstoma | reverse complement strand
ATATAAATAATGAAAATACAAAAAGAGGATCACTTGTTCAGACTGAAAACAATGTGTTATGAGACCACACCTTTGAGGTGTCCTGTCCTTGGCTGAATATGGTGGGCACCGCATCCTCTCTCAGAAACTGCTTGCCGTTATAGTCCCTGAAGCAGTCGCCCCTGAAATGCTCTGAGCAGAGGCAAGTGTTTGCAGTCGGGATGAAGTTTTTCATCCCGAGGCTCTGCACCCATTTTCCGGCTAGTTGAGGCTTGCTAAGAGGGAACCTGACAAATAAGAGCAGGAGGAAATGTTTCAGATCAAACTGCAGGATGGCAACTCTTATACCTATGAAGAGAACAGATCATCCAAAATGTGCTAATGGCGTCGTGTTCCATCTTTACAAATCCTGCTTTGACCGGTAAGGCTACTTGTAAGTAGGGCTGGCCAATATATCGACATTTTCAAATATATCGAGCATTTTTCACACGAGATGTAAAATGAGGGAATATAGTTTATATCGAAAAAGCTTGTTTTGAGTCAAAAGTATCTCTTTTTTTTTTTTCGCATTTTTCACAACTGTATTTTTGTCATGGCCATTGAAAAGTATTTTTCATTACACCTGCTTTAATTTCAGTCATCTTTTTAAATGCATATGTGCTGTTGACCCTTAATAAAAGCGCCTTTAGCACTCAAAGCTGTATATTAAAACGGTCTCTTTGGTTACTTGACCCTAAAAAATGATATCAAGATAAATATATGTAACTTGTAACTGTATATTTAATGTATGTTTAACTTAATGAGCATAACTGGTCTGTTCACCTTATCAGGCCAGTTTAAGACGATCGTGCAAGTACACCAGTAAAGAATATCTAACAAAAACAACATTTTAAAGTAAAGAAATATGCATAGTATTCCCTGAAAAGGACATTATTTAAACCTAAGCATATGTTGCTCTGAAACCTTATAATTCAGCTATTATGGCGCCTTCACAGCTATGCAGGTTATCCGTGTAATGTGGACCAATACACTCCCTTTCTATCACAGATGCTGGTAGGATGGACCTGCTCCTCTTTATCACAGAGTACAAAGTTTTCCACTTTCAGCCGATATTAAACATGAGTTTGTGTTCTTTTTATCGTCATGGTAGAGTATTGAGTTGCCTATAACCTGTAGTTTTCAGGTGTACGTGAAGAAGCTAGCTTCAAATGTTACCCATGAAAACTTCAGAGCCTCCGTTCCACCAGTGAAAACTTACCTGTAAAATCTTATTTCTGACCCCTTGACAAACTTATTGTTACACCCTGTTGCCGCACAAATTACGGGCATGGTGTCCTTTTAAAGGAAACCGTGGGACTGAACGCGTGCAGGGGGAATAAATCGTAAACACAAATGTTGTGGTCTGGCTTCTTCTTTGGCGGAAGTAGAGCATGCTCCGTTCAAACTTCCTGTTTCATGCAGTCAGTCTGCCCTCTAGCGGCGTTTTACGGAAGAACACGGAATTTATACCCTTTACCATCATACATATCATTTGTAGACTACACTTACATTTCTATCATGAAGATATAGATAAACGAAAAAATCTAAATAGTAATAATAATCAAAAATTTTATAGAATTATACGCACTGTGCATTTTACTGGTAAAACTCATTTGTCTCAAAACATTTGGCTTTGTTTTGTATTATAAGCATGGTACAGTTCTTCAAAACACAGCAGAATGAATTTTACGATTAACCTATTAATTCTAATACAATTTATATATTTATCTATAAGCACATGTTCTATGATATATTATATCACTATTACAAAAGTTAGTGTGGTGCACAATATGTCTCCAATATGTTTTGAGTCAGTGATTGAATGAGCGTACTTAATGTTTCTCATAGAATAAATTGCAAATATCCCACTTTGGATTTTGCAGTGAATTCTGGAGAAACTTCAGGAACTTTTTTTTACCCCGTGTTCAACCTGTCAGGGGCATTATGAATTTAGCATAAGGATTGCCATAGATATATGGTTTATAATTTATCTTCTTTCTGTTAAATGGAAGGATTCTCCCAGTTTAGCACTACTGTCCGTCTTATTTCTGCACATGCAAGGCTGAAATTCCAGCTGTGTTAAACAGCATGCGCAACAGTTGCGTTACAATGCTTAAAGATTCTGCCGAGCCCATGTGAGGTTTACTCAGTTTAATGGGAAGGTCCAATGATTTCAGATTTCCACAAGACAGTGGAAGAAAGTTAAAAGAAGATAACCAAAAACCCCAAAACAAATTGATGGACAGTTGAAGCTTGTGTTTTTGCGTTCCAAAAAGAAAGCAAGCGCACTTCAAGCTGTTTGTGAGAGGATGAAGCAGACAGGTTTTTGGATAGCACACTCATAGTCCTGACCCCGGATGCCACTGAAAATAAGTGGCTTATATAAGAGGCTGTGTTGACCAGAATCTAAAAGGTTTAACTGAACTCTGCCAATTCTCCTGAGAGGAGTGGTCAAATATCCAACCTGACACTTCCTCGTTGATGAAAGGTGGGACTGCTGATGCGTATTCAGCCATTTGATAGCTGTGTTATATTTTTCTTTTTTTAGTTTAAATCAATTATTTTATATGTTATGATCACTTTAAGATTGTGCACCATTGTTTCTTTTAAAAAACATATTTTGAAACCATTTTTATTTTCATTTGTAACACAAGTCCTAACCTCACAACTATGTAACTGATCTTTTATCCTTTTGAATAACTGCAAACTCCTCTAGAAACCTAAAAAATTAGAGTAAAATGGTCGTTATTTGGATATAAGCATTTCCAGTTTTTGGTAACTATTTGTTTGATGTCCACGTTTATGCTTTTTTGTGTATATAACCACAAGCATGAGCTGCTGCTGATCTTAATCAGAACATTCCTGACCGATAGATTTTAAATCTCAGCAATCTTATCTCATAATAAAATTAAAATTTGAGTGAATAAAAATATCAACTATGGCTCATCTTGTTATATTACATAATAGCGCCATCTGTTATTATCATAGCCATCTTTTGTGAACAAGAGATGGCCATGATGATAACAGATGGCCATTTATGTGAATGTTTTTTTGTTTTTTTAAATACTTTTTTCCATTTTAGTTTGTTGTATATCTTGAACAGAGACAACCAAGAACCAGCTGACATTTTTCCAGCTATTGAATTACTTGTAATAATAATAATAATAATAATAATAATAATAATAATAATAATAATAATAATAATAATAATAACAACAACTTTTTACATTAAGCACTCAAATTAACCCAACAGTGGCAAAATAATATTTATGTTTTGGCAGCTATTGATTATAGTTTTTACAATGTTTATATACAATATAATATATAACTTATAAAATATTAGGCCTAGTGTCTGCTAAATTACTGTATAATAGGCCTAATGTTAAAGTGCCTACCTGAGTGCAGTGCAGTGTTTACCTGCGCCTTTTGCCTGTAAGACAAAATCCGGGGCACAAAGTTTTCCTGTTCCTCGGTGTTTCCTGCTGCGACAGCCAGCCGCAGCCTGAGCTGCCCGGGGCGGCTCTATCACATGATGTAGCTACGCTGGGAAGCGAGCTAACGTGTTAGCTTCGGTTGTCAAAGCCGCTGTCAGGAACCACGTATGAACGGAGTAGCCCAGCGTTACTAACAGATAAGCAGTCACAAAGGGGTGAATTCTCTGGCAAGTAAGTAATGCGCTTTTTCCACTTTCCAGATGTGTTTGACGAACGTCCATTTAGCCAAGCTAGCTAAGTTTAACTTGTTAATATGGAGTTTGTGTCGTGTGTGGGGGTGTTATGCTAACGTTGACGATATTGGCCTTGTGTGGATTGACCATGAAGCTAATCTCACCTGAACATCCTGTTGTTTTTATCACAAAAAATATTTGCGGGCTGCTGAGTAAATGCTCGACACAGTCAACTGCGGACCGGTCTGAACCTGTTGTTGGTGTCATTTTATTTCTTTATTGTAGTAAGTAAAATGTCAACATGAGTTAACTTACTTAGCTAATGTTAGCATCAAGTTTGTGATCAGGACAGCCATTAAATTTAGCTACAAGGATAGTTACAACACACCTTCTGAAAGGTGTTGCAAACTTTCATCCGCCCTTCCAAATGCACGGGCTGTAAATGATGGCATTGTTGCTCTTTTTGCTTGCTGTTCAATAATAGCAATCGTTGAACCTAAATATCTCATATAATTGTACACAAGTCAGCTAGGCTGCTTGATCTCACTCGTTCGCTTTTGTTAGAAGTTGTTTTGTCTGAACAAGGGTAATGCTAAACGCCCCTGAATGTCTCAAGCCCACCCACACACTGAGGCATGTAAACGTTTGGGCAGCATAGTTAAAGAGGGATCCTCCTTTACAACCATAGACAGGAGCAAGTTATTATGTATGAATCATCCAAGTTAAAAGAAAGGAGAGCTGAAATCTCTCACATTAATTACCCTTTTATGGCTTAGCCTGTTTGACATGATCATGATCATCAAAGGCCATGTGATTAGATATTCAACTGCTTTAAATTTTGTCCGAATAATTAGTCATGATCATTAAAGTATGTCCCCAACTCACTGACGTCTACTAAACAGGAGAAAACTATATAAGACTATTTTAATTGAATTTGTATCCCACTTCTTGGTGTGAATAAGATTTGATTAACTGCAGTTACTGCAGTACTGAAAGTTCAAGGGTGTGCTGGAATAATCAAATAAATAAACAAATTTAACTATATATATACTCTTTAATTTAGGCTTTACTTTGACCAATATTCTGTGGCTTTGATGGAAGCTGTCATAAGGTCAAGGACAACATAGATCTTATACATACACAGAGGAAAAGTCAACAATGTTACAGACAGAAAGCAGCTGCACTTTCACCTGCTTTTAATGTAGGTCTGCCTTTTGAGGGAAAGAAAATGGTCAAAGACTTATTAACAGTCCTTCGCACATATTGCATCTCGAGCATTCTTAATGCTTCATGCAGGCTGTGTAAAAGTGGGCACCCTGGGGAGATAAAATCTTTAATAAAGTTGAAAATGTCATGAAAAAATTCAGAAAGGTTGCTGTTGCTCAACTTCTGTCTTCTTTTTATTTATTAGCCATTATTACTGTTTACTGATTTTTACTCCTACCAGAAATTGTTAGCACTAAAGCATCTTTCCTTCATTTATTTGTCGAGGCGGTCGAGAACTAATTCTGATTAGCAATGACCATCTGGCCAAGAGGCAGCAGCAAAGGGCAAGACACATTCTCATAAATATTAAAAAAACTATGGCCATACACATTCAACATGTATATTACATTCCACAAGGAAACCCTACGACCTAACTAGAAGCAGGTTTACTGATCAGAAACTATTGTTAGTCATGAATTAATGAAAGTAAATAGTGGGATGTAAATACAAAGTTTTAGCCTTTTTTTGTTGCAGATTCCTGTCGTTGGAGGCGGCAAACTATAATGAAGCGGTGAAGACTTTTTTGGAACGATAGTGGTGATAAATTTACTAGATCATACGTTCTACGTGCTGGAAATTTTGATTAGCGCGCTTTGATACTTCCCAGTTTGCAAATAGTTACTTTTCATATGTCCTGCCAACAAATTACGGTAAACTAGAGATTACTGGTTTCTATGGACAAAGGTTTGTTTGTTTGGAAAAACACCTTGTAAGCAAAGGTGGATTAGTCCCTCTTTAGGTTTGCTTTCTAGCAGGTGGATCATGAAACATTTAACTAGTAGTGTTTAGAAGAGATTTAGATCAATATTTGCTCAGTTTGGGAGCAAACATAACTGTCTGTAAAAGAAATTTTGGAGATGAATAGAGGATGGCTTGTACAAAAAGATTATGATATGTAAAAATTGACAGTGAATTACATCAAGATGCACAAGCTTAAGGTTTTGTCCTGGCCCTGGCAGTTTCCTTTCCTAAAATAAATAGAACATCTGTGAATTTATCTTAAGAGTTATAATCAGTGAAAGCAAGGAACACAGATGGGATCTTAGTTGCACCTGCTGTTAGTGCAGGATGCCTTGTATCTTTATTGTTTCTGTTAGTTTGGTGACCTACGTCCCTGCACAGCCTTACTCACTCTTGCCAGAAGAAGTGAAAACAGGGTGGATCTGCAAGCTTTGCGTGAACTTCTTCTTCCATCAGTGTGTACATGGGAACATTAAATCGTTGTAGAGTCTGGGATTCCTGAAAGCACTGACTCCTTCCTTTTGACACCAAGTTGTTGCTGAATGTGGTGATTTCTTTTTGCTTCAGTACAGAGAGTTGCATCCGTTGTTACTCTGAGACTTTGAAAATGCCACGTTTCCCACTCAGTCCAGCAGACGGTATTTTTTCCCACTGACTTTCTCACAGTGGGGTGGAGTACTTATGAGCACAGCTATTTTTTCCCCCAATCATATATGTAACCCACTAACACGCTTGCTGACAAAGTTATTTCCCAATGGCTGACTTTACAAATGAAAATGAAAAATACTCTGAGATGCACTCAGTAGTTTTCACCATTTCAACTCTTAAAATGACTAAATTACCATTTATTTATATGTTACTGGTAATAGGTTGACAACCAAGAATTGAAATGAATTTTGAAATTGTCTTTCATTGGGCACATTGATGTTTAACTAGCTGACATGTAAGCCATCCTTTTAACCAGTTTTAAGGAAAATATTTTTCTGATTTGATCAACTTCTGATGTTGCAAATGACAAATTCAGGTCTTTAATGAATACTTTGTTCTGCAGCAACACTACATCTGTGGGTGTAGATCATTGACAGTGCATGCCTTGCCAGGTAAGATTAGGTAACAACATGAAGTCTACCAAAGAAAATGTCATTTTGCTTTATTGATTTTTGTTGGTACTTTAATTTCCAGCAGTTGATGAAAACATGCTCATGGACAAAGGTGACTGACTGATAAGATGCAGGGGACATTGGACTTTAACAGCGAGACCAGGGTGGAGATGACACAGGGTCACAAGCAAGGGAAAAAATATTTTACAACCAAAGAAAGTTAATTCAGTCAATAAAACATGATATCTTTGATTGCGATGCCTGTTGTCTGTAAAGCAGATAATGAGTGTCCTTTATCTACTTTAGGATGTTCAGAAATCAAACTTAGACATCTGCTCGGCTCTTCTGAAGTGACGTTTTACATATTGATTTGCGGATTTTAAATGTCGGTATCCCTTCGTTAGTTGTTCGTCATTTTCGGTCAGTTAATCCTCTGATTTATTTTCATGCTATTCCTCACAGTTTTGTGAGAAAAAGGTTTGACTGGTGGTGGGCTGGGATCTCAGGGGACCACAGTGCAGGTTATATTTCAGAAAGTGGAAGAAAGATTCGGTATGGGTGGTCTGCTTGAATAAATGCTGAAGTTTGTAAAGAGAAAAAGGTTAAAAAACCACCACAGTGCTTCTGGGATTTAAGAGCCATGCAAATGACCAATAGTAACCTATTGTGTTCCCTTTTTCACCCTGACTCATCCCTCCCCCTCTGTTTTCCCTTCAATCTCCCATAGGGCATTGCAGAAAGGGACTTCTTTCCTACTCACCCTCCTCAAGACATCAAGTCATTAAAACCTCTGCACAATAAGTCACAGGGGTTTTGGCACCCTGTAAGGCTCGTCAGGCAAGCCAGTCCTCCATCAACCCAGAGATATCGACAGACTGAGGTTGTGGACTCTCATGGGCAAGATGGATAGGCAATAAATAAGACATCAACTTCAGAGGTAAGGTCAGTCCAGCACTGTACCTGTCACAGAGGCACTGTTGCAGATTAATTCAGGGGAAATTGTTTTTTTTTGTGTGTTTTTTTATCAAAGGATTTTCCTTTTCTTTAGGTATCATCTTTTGTTATCTAAAGTACAAATCTTTTCAAATGGAAAATGTACTGTACTTTAAGCATTTTAGATTTAATTGATTATTTGGAATATTGTGTAGATGCAGTTGATTTGCTTCATTTTAGTTGAGTATTATCCAAAACTTAAGTAACCAAAGTCATAATTCCCATTATTTAAAAGTTCAACTTTAGGATAGCAAGTGTTAGTTTAGACTAGAAAAATAGAGGAATCCCTTATTTATCCATCAGAGTGGAAATTAGTTTCCTCATTATGTCATTTGTTGAAGCATTTAACTTTGACCGCTTGGAACAGTGTCTTCTTTACTCATCCACTGTGGCGTTTCTGAGCTTATCAGTGGGGCTTGGCAAATAACTGTCTCTGGCATAGCAGCTGTTTCAATGGCCCAGCTTTATTGCTGGTTTTTCCTTGTAATTTCCTACGACAATAATCTGACAAGAGTTATGTAATTTTCTTTTGTTTTAAATTAGTATCGTTCTTTGAAGTGTTCTGTCATGCTAGTTGAAAACATTGATAACTTTTCTGCAATCCTTGGTGGGATATTCAGTATCAATACTAGAAAGTTTGTTTCACTCTGGCTTTTTGTTACATTGTGATATCTGCAGAAAGGATGACATTTTCCCCTTTTCATAATATTTGAATTAAGCTTTAAGCAGTAAAGGAAATCTTTTAGGCTGCAACACTGCAGCAAACTGACTCAGCTTATCTCCCGCTGTTGCTATTCTGGTTTCTTACATATTCACTCTTCACTATGTGATCAAGAGATAATGAAAACCAAGAAGTAAAACAAAAGTAAGAAGTTTTTATTATCAATAGGGATCGGCAGGATAATGTGTTATACCGCGAGATGGCAGAAATTTGAGGGCAGTTAGTTATGGTTTATGTTAGTCAATGAGCTTGATAGATGGATACTTTATTCACCCTTTAATGAATATATATAAAACATCCGGATAAATACTTTATTCAGGATTTCTTCATCAGTTTGACAAATATATGTTGCGTTAGGCATTTAATTATCTTGTTGTACCATATTTAGAAAAAAAAAAACTATTCTATGCCAAGTTTTTATTGCAACACTGTCGTATCTGACTCATTAGTTTAATTTATGTGGACTAAATTAACAGGCAATTAATGCAACAGTGATACAATTATCAAAAATAATGCAAAGTCAGTGCGTTTTTGTTTGCCTTATGTGCTTAATATTTTAGTCTTTGCTGTCACAAAGCCTATGTGTCCAAAGCCGGGTTTTCTTTCCTGTTGGCAGGTTAAGAATAGCAAAGAACTTATGCTTGTGTGTCTGCTGAATCAGCTTCCTGACATTTATCTGTATGTGCCACATGACAGGCTTTCATTTCTGCTTTTGTATCTAGCTGGCTTTGTAGCACACATGTTTGTACACGCAGAATCTGAGATCACAGAAAGATTTCTTTCATTTCAAATCTTTCTAAGAACGGCATTATGCCGTGTATGGTCAGGATATTGGCCTCATCATTGATGCAGTGTGACCACATCCCTGTTTTAAATGTGAACATAATCCTCATGCAGTCACACTTTCTACCAAGAGTGTCAGGAGGTTTAATTCCACATTCCTGTTCATCACTATGTTTGTGGAGGTTTTCCTACCTGTTCAGTGCAGTCTGAGGGGATGAATGTCATGTGATGTCTAAGGAAGATGAACATTTTCCAGGATCCAAGTTGTCCCTCACATTCAAACTTCTGCTCTATCTACAATACACTTAAAACCCCCTGTTTAGAAGAACCAAATAGAGGTTTGATTTTTCTGCCGGGGTGTTTTTTCTTGAGTTTTTGTTTCTTTTTTTTTTCTTTTTACATAACACTTTGTAACTGTATATGTTTACTGTTTTTATTGCACAGGAACACGTTGATTTCGTAATGACAAGCTGCTGTGCAGAAGATGTCCACGCTGTCTGTGACTGATATCCCAGATGTTGGTCATGGTAAGAGGAAAAGCTTTTTTTCAAACCACATAAATCTTCTTGATAGATCAGACTGGACAGGATGGTCAGCTTGCTATGCATCATTGTTGCAGTGTCTTAAAGTTGGTGTATTGTTGGAGTAAAAAATACTGGATTATTGTGTTTTTTTGGCTAAGAGGATCAATGATTTAAAAAAAAAAAAAAAAATCAAATAAAGCTCATGCAGCGTTGTCTCCTAAATCTTTTTACCTGCACACATATTTATTTACAAGCATCTAACAAAGGAGTATTTCTAGCAGCTTGTGTTTATTCCTTTAATTTTGAATTCTGTTGTGTACATTTATTTGTTTCTAAACATGGATGTTTGTTTTGGACACCTGTCACAACAGAAAAAGATGAGAGGAAACGGCTTTCAACAAAGGGTCTTTTGTTTTGTGTTTTCAGATGAGAGTAAGGTGTTCGACAGGGCCTCTGAGCTGCAGCTGGACTGCATGGTTGAGGAGAGCAGACGAAGCGCCACAATGAAGCCAGATGGCCTGCTGTCACTGACCGACCTCTCCCAGCCAGATGACTTCCCCGTCCCCTCTCATAATGGCCCTTCACTCACCGACATGAGCAGCCCTCTGCCAGTAGAGCCAAATGATATTAAGCTGGATCCAGCTGCAGGTGATTCATCTGCCAGCGTAGGTGAGGGGAAAAAAACCCGAAAAAACAACTACTTACTTCAAATAGCTGTGGAATGCAACAA
>JBBBVU010000001.1:6945692-6958503 GCA_037177055.1 Atherinosoma microstoma | reverse complement strand
TATATGGTCAAGTTTTATTTTCATAAACCTGAATGAAATAACAGCGTACATTTTGAAGCATATGGAGAACGTGTCCTTCAACATTCTGAAAGTGAAAATGTGAACCCAGTTCAGTTATGGGAGTGTTTGCATTACAACTGGTTTGACAGCTTCTTTAGTCCAGACTAACCAGTGCTACAGTAGCACACCCATAATCTGAGAAAATGTTTTCCTGTAGCTCGGGGTTTTTCTGATTTTTGGTTTGGAGGATGCTTATTTTCACCAATTTTATAGCAGTTTTAATTTCAACATCTGAAAATGTCCAGACTTTTTCCACAATTTCCCTCTCATAAATGCTTTGCACAGTAGGAGATTGTCTGAATGAGAGAGTATCTGCTGTCTGCATGATAGGCAGGTTGCCTGGGTTGAGGACAAAGGAGGAAAAATAAATAAGAAATTGCTTTGGAAATCACTGGATTTTGTTTGATGCAATTTTAAAATGGCAGTTGAGGCTCCCTCGTTGTTTATATCATGATTGTTTTTGTGTTGTGGGGGGATGCAAACAAAGAAAATGGTGAATATAAAAAAACAATTATTTACAGAAATGAGTTAAATATGTGAGAATCAGCATACTGGTTATTGTATGTAAAGCAGAAAAAAGAATGAACATGTTGTTGTGTCTGCCCTGGGATAGTGGAATTCAGTTGGTCTTCCCACTGAGAGAACCACAGGAAAGACAAGTTTCATGTGGCATAGCACACGGGGATCATTAAAACTTTTCATTACGCTAGCTCAAGCTTTGTGTCTTCTCCTCTGCACCGTTCCCCCCTCCACCATTCTCAAGGATTTTCCAATCCCTTAAATGCACATCGGTGAACTGAAAGGATAAGAGGCTCTTGAGGAGCTGAGACGGGAAAAGCAAAAGGAATCCTTCACAGATGTGATCTCTAAAGGGGAGTGCTGTTTAAATCCTGTGGCTCTACATGCAGCACGTACATCATTTTGATTTCTCCGAAGCGGAATCAAAATGATGCAATGCAACAAGGGATTTCCTAAACTTGCAGTTTTATCTGCTCGTTTTTTTTTAATCATTGCTGATGTGAGATGTAAGAGAAATGAGTAGAGATATTTGTTTAATGCGAGGCATGCAGATGTAACTCATGCCACTGATTGCTTTCTTCTCGACACCAACAAAACAAAAGTAGAGGATATATAAGGACATCTAGTGTCATTGCAAGGGACTGTCACTACACATTTATGATTGCTATTAAAACTACATGTACTTGGATGTACTTGCAGTATTAACCACCCAGTGGAAAGCAAATATACAGGCTAGCATTAAAAAAGTGTGATGCAGATATTTTCATTCTCACATGCAGCCCCTTTGAAAAAAAGTGTATAAATTAGGGTGAACGGACTCAATGGAGGAAATGTCTGTTCCCTGATAATTTTTACTAATATTATAAAATGGTTAAGGTTCCTAACTTTTTTGTGTGTGTGTGTGTGTGTAGATGGCCAGCCAGTGAAGAGAAAGAAGGGGCCCGCTCCGAAGATGCTGGGCAACGAGGTGTGCAGCGTATGCGGCGATAAGGCCTCAGGTTTCCACTACAACGTGTTGAGTTGTGAGGGATGTAAGGGATTCTTTCGGCGCAGCGTCATTAAAAGTGCCCAATACTCATGCAAGAACAATGGCCGCTGTGAAATGGACATGTACATGCGCCGCAAGTGCCAGCAGTGTCGCCTGCGCAAGTGTCGGGAGGCAGGCATGCTGGAGCAGTGTAAGTACCTGGATGCTAAATGAGAATGAACGGATATTTCTGCATTTGTGTGTAAGTTTGAGATTCAGGTTTAGTAAAGACGTATGTCTTGTTTGATCCGTAGGTGTGCTTTCTGAGGAACAAATCAGATTGAAAAAGCTGAAGAAGCAGGAAGAGGAAACAGCCCGCACGTCCACAGTGGTCACACCTACGCCTCCACAGGAAGTGGCCTCGCTTGATCCACAGCAGCAGGAGATGATTGAGAAGCTGGTGGCCATGCAGAAGCAATGCAACAAGAGGTCTTTTCTCGATCGACCAAAAGTGACGGTATATGATGTGCCCATGCAATAACTGAAGTCTTTTCTCAGTGTTGATGCTCTTTGAAAGATTTTTACCGTTAGACGTACCTGACTACCTTTAATTAAATGCAGCCGTGGCCACAGAGTCAGGATCCGCAGAATCGAGAAGTCCGTCAGCAGCGGTTCGCCCACTTCACCGAGCTCGCAATCATGTCCGTTCAAGAGATTGTGGATTTTGCTAAGCAGCTTCCTGGTTTCCTCGAGCTCACGAGAGAAGACCAGATTGCTCTGTTGAAGACCTCTACCATTGAGGTTTGTTGTTGATTCATGATATCAAGGCTGTTCAGAAGTCAGTGTCCAGTCTGCAGTATGAATTCTTCTCAGGATTTAAGTTATGAAAAGCTTTAACTCTGACCACGAAAGTTAGTTTGAATTTGGTTCTGTTTGGGTATTTCACTCAAAGGCGTTTGTCTTCCTCAGATTATGCTGCTTGAGACGTCTCGCCGATACAACCCTGCCATCGATAGCATTACGTTTCTAAAGGATTTCAGTTATAATAAGGAGGATTTTGCCAAAGCAGGTGCACTTGCTTATTTTTAATTCCGTCAAGTCTTAATATAATGTATAGAAACTATATAATTGTGAATGTTAGAAATACTTTCCAACAGTAACACTCTGCTAACTGAAGGTTTCAGTGCATAATTGCACAATATTTCCCTCTTCATCATTGTTTTTTTTTTTCTTTTGTCTCTGTCATCTTTTTCCCTGCAGGGCTTCAGTTTGAGTTCATTAACCCCATCTTTGAGTTTTCAAAAGGAATGAATGACCTGCACCTTGATGAGGCCGAATATGCTCTGCTCATCGCTATCAACATCTTTTCTGCAGGTCAGAATCTATAAACCACACAACTTGCAGTTGATTGTCGGCATGTGGGGCTTGCGGAGAGCTAATGCTTCACCCCAATTGTCTGTTAATGCTTTGTGTTGTGAACTTTGCATAGATCGGCCAAATGTGCAGGATCATGACCTGGTGGAGAGGCTGCAGCAGCCCTACGTGGATGCACTGCGCTCTTACATCATGATAAAGAGACCAAATGTAAGTACCAGCACTGTACGTAACCTCTACTCTTGTGGCCGACAGTGTGTCAGCATATCCAGGTTGTCGTCATCACAACAAGCACATTGGGTCAGGCCTGAGGTTATATTGTTTTGTTGAGACTGGCGGGGGGGCTTGAACTGTTGCAAGAACAGTTGTGCGCTGGTGGAGGCCATTTGGAGAAATTGTAATGCACCTAATAAATTCAACTCAACTCAACTTTATTTATAAGGCACTTTTAACACAACGTGAGTGGAAAACAAAGTGCTGAACACATTATGGAAATAGAATAAAGGGACAAAATAAAAACAGGAACAATAGCGGCAAAGAGATAAAACAATAAAGAACCGCTAGAAACAAAACCAGAGTCTCTTGCTGGCACATTTGAGGCACATGTTACTTTTTTACATAATTTCAAGGCTACAGTTGATTTCCTAAAACCGAAGGTCCTAAAACCTGACAAACTGTTTGAAAATAAACGTTTTAATCACTCAAAAGGACACATCATATTGGGATCACTTAGTTAAGGGTCTCTGTTGCTAATGGTGTTAAAATTGGTTTTCCATGATCTCCTCAGGATCACCTGATGTTCCCCCGTATGCTGATGAAACTGGTGAGCCTTCGCACATTAAGCAGCGTCCACTCGGAGCAGGTTTTTGCCCTTCGCCTCCAGGACAAGAAGCTTCCCCCGCTGCTGTCTGAAATCTGGGATGTCAATGAGTGACTGCAGCCCTGATGTTGCACTCTGTGGCTTTATGAACCCTGAGACAGATGTGGCGCCCAGCAGCAAAATCACAGACTCCTTTATGCCATTCTGGTCAGGGATTGGTTATTGCATTGAGATTGTTCTTGAGGGAGGAGAGCATCGTTGTCCCTTTGCTCTCTAACAGACTGTTAAACACCTTTTGTGTTCATGCGGAGAACCATGAACACCAAGTTTTCTTTTAACCTTTTCATTTTTATTTTACATAGATTCTGACATGATTGTGGTTAAGTTCCAGCATTTGGCTTTTCAGCCAGTTATCTCTGATTTAATATTAGGTGAACATTATGTCAGTTTCTATTGCGGTTCTGCACTGTTGTACTAATTAAAATCAGCAGGTGTTTGCTCTGACTGTGTCAAATGTCAGGATTACACTCTCATTTTCAGTTGAAAAAGTGACGTCTGCAGTTGTGCAATACTGTAGATAGAAATTGATGCATAGTTGGTCTCCAGCAGACCTATATCTGTCGTTCACTTGATTAATGTTTGGTTCAAAATGGCAGGTCCTCTGGTTGGTGTTGTGCATCGTGATATGGCAGCAGATAGTTTGTTTCCTTGGAGTAAGTACAGAAATCAAAAGGTTGGTGTAGTTGCTCAGGTTAAGTGATGGGAGATAAACCTTAGAAATTGGAAGCTTCTTAAAATTCTTTATTATTTTATCTTCCTTTCAAGTGCAGAAGGGACCTTTTTGGTCGTTTTAGATGTCCATTCACTTTTGTGTAAATTGTGTATTTATTTTCACACAAAAATGTACAGAGTGTACACATGAGAGAGGTATTCATGAGAATGTACAATCACATACTAATGCAAAGATGGTAAAATTCTGCAGCTGACTGGTCAACTGTACTGTCATTTACAAGAAACTGTGATGCAACAAATTTTTTTTTTTTTACTCTGTGCACTGGTACCTTTTAAAATAGGTGATACTAATTTGTTTTCAAATGTTTTGGAAAGATTAGTATGTGGCTAAAAGAAATGAACGCTGTGATTTTCCAATGAATGAGACCCCATTCTAGCAAAGTTAGATTTGCAAATAACCAAACTAGAAGGACCTGATTATCATTTGTCAGTGTGTATGTGACATTTTCTTTTACTCATTTCATTGAAAAACAGTACTTTCTGTATTTTTCAATTGTGACTTATTTCTAGCAATGAAAACATAAAGAATACATTTGGTTTAAACTGAATAGAGAATTTGCAGCCATTTATTTTTGATAATATATTGTATAACTAAAACTGATACAAAAAAAATGAATGTCTTACTTGATCTAAAGGTTTTTTACAGGCTTTCTTTAACATATACTCAGCTTTAACTGGTCAAATTCTGGTTAAACTTCTTAAAAAATGTACCAAAATCTCATTAGAGAGCAGAGGAGAAATATTAAAATTGAACTTTTATTGAATTTGATAACTACAAAGATTCAGATACTCACGCTTTGTGTTGCGTGCGTTGTCCTTTGCAGCAAGTTAGAATGCTGCTTAATGGAAGATTGAGGAGTCTTAGTGTAAATTTGTAAGTGTAAATTTTCCTCTAGTTGCCCTTATATTGAGTCAAGAGGGCCCAAAATGTGGATAAAATACCATGTCAACCTGTTTTGAAGTGACAATAGCTTCATTGGTTGTGCGTATAGCCATTTCAAGGCATCACCATTAAAATTCCATGACCGTAGATATTACATGATTTCTGCTCGGTCTAAACACAGATGGTTTCATTACAACTTTTAAACAGCTGGTATGAGATGGCAGTTATAATCTGACATTACATTTTGATCTTTCTAGTTTTTTCATCATTTGTTTTGCAGGTTTTAATAAATAAAATTCAGTATTTCCTCCAGCTAAATTGTGGAATAGATTTTTCAGCTGAGTATAGAAGTTCATGCAACTAACAAATGCTGGCTAAAGTTGTGTCCTTATTCCATTTGAGCAAAAATGTGAATATCTGAATGCTCTTCTTGGCTCAAACTAAACTTTTTGTTTGTGTCGACAGCCAACATGTTCAAATTTGTTTTTGTTGAGTTTTCTGACCTGATATGGACATCGCAAATAAGCACTACTCTAATAAATCCATGGTATTTACAGGACACAGTGGGATAAATGGCTGTGTTGATTTGACCATTTGCACCTGGGCTTTCTCGGAAGTGACAGATTAAAAGATCGGATATGACCAAGTATATAGAAGAGTGTGTTTATGTAAAGTTCATATGAAGCAACTCCCTGCTTAGTTTTTGCTTTTCAGCTCATCTGTGATGAATTAATAATGCGTGGTTCTGGTGATTATAAGATCTAATGACACTCCTGTCATTACCCAAGATTGGTGCATCACTATGTTGAATTTAACTGTGTGGACACCTTTTGACTTTAGTTTTAAATATGCATTATATGATTTTATAAAGCGATGAGCTCCATCTGTTGATGGCTGGACTGAATACAAACATGGGGATGCTGTCCTTTCACTTTCTTTACTGGATCATCACAAAAACTGTTCCTTAAGTTTTTCTTCCTTTAGAGTTATTTGGGGAAAAAATGCCTGTCTAAAAAAAAAAAGCCACATTTTAGTCATTTTTCTTGTCATTTGATAAAAGTGAGTCTGCATATTAATGCCTGGGTTTAGCTGTGTCATACGTCATCGCTAATTTCAAAGTCACATGAATCAGTTGCTATCCTGATATCGGTAAACTGAATTGGGCAAAGTATGTACAGGCATGTTTTTCTTTTCATTGAAAAGAAGAACATAATGACAAATCTATTTTGTTCTGGTAGTTTTTGACCACATGCTGCATCAAACTCTTTTCTTTTTCTTACCCAAATTCAGCATATATTTTGTCATTGGCATGCAACCTCATTACCCTTGAATATTGTATCTTTTTGTTTTGAAAGAAGTTGATTTATACGAGAGTGCGAACACAATTCAGATTTAATATTGGTGATTTTCTTTCAGTTTGAAAGTCTCTTTTTGTGTCCCTTTGCAATGCAAATGTGAGGTTTGTTCTTAATTTTTGGTTTGTTGCTTGCAGGTTATTTCTAGCTAAACACTAACCATTTAGTTAAAAAAAAGCACCTTCTTTACATTGAGGGGGGGGGGAATTTTCCACATTAACCCAGTTGAATCTCTTGCTCATTGATAGAGGGAATACAATATAACTGAAACTATCATGTCACAGTTTGCTGTACTCTAATCAACGCAAGAAGAATCAGATGTTGACTTTTAAGGTTTTAATGTACTTCTCAAAGCCGTAGGTATCAAGGTTAATTGTACTGTATATACTGTAATTGTGACTTCTGATGTCATTTAATTCCTGTCTTCAAAGGGTGACGCTGTAAACATTGATATATAGAAATGCAAACCTATTTTAATACTTGTAACTCCTGAAGACCTTCTGTTTTGTATGTACAGTATAAATTAAAGCTCTGCTGTAGTGCTGATATGTTTGGGATCAGAATCACTTCTTCATAAAATCTTATGATTTACTTGTGCTGCTCAGGACCATAAATTAGACTAAACACTTCATGCTTGTCTGCCTTGACCACCCAGTGGAGTTATAGTTTATTCCCACTGCTACTAACTTGTATATGAAGCAAAGTTAAAGGGTGCTGAGGAGTTAGTTCTTTTTTAAGTTTTGCTGACAGAAAACAAAACTGTAGCTGTGGCACAGCTTCAAAAATGGATATGGCAGCAAAGTAGCTTTGCGTTCTAAATCTTAGATGCTTCACTCACACCTCATCAGCCTGGCGGTCGAGAGGATCTATAAAATCAACAACGTTTGAAGGTGGGAAGTCAACATCAGCATCAACAGATCAGTATCAGACCAAAGGTTAAATCTGGCTACAACACCTTCCTTTCCCAGAGTCATGCTGTTGAATTTTGACCAGAAAAGAAACGGCATGTTCTCACAGTGATGATAATTTCATGTTTTGGAGATAAAATGTCATCACATCACTAAATCAGCTTGAGATTCTTATGTCAAATTTCCAGTGATTTGTTTTGTAATTGTTGACTTGGACAAAAAATCATCAACAGTGACCTTAGTAATTGATCACTATATTTTTAATGAGTTTATCTTTGAGTACAAATTATCCCTCGTTTACATTTTTAAACAAAAGTTATTAAATAGATATTGACTTGAAGTATAAACAGTAAAAAAAAGTGTGTATATATATATATATATATATATATATATATATATATATTATAATAAAGTAAAAGGGCATAGCTGAAAACAGTGACTTTCCTCAGTGTACATAGCCCTGATGCAACAATATTTAACTATTGTGAGACTTTCATCAACAGTTAAAAATGACAGGCATAAATTAGAAAAAAGACTTAAAACAGTGTTGTCAATTATCTAAATGTACTTACATTGACTTACAAAGCATCAGATTCCCAGCCATGGGCAGAGACAAGATTTATAGCCATTTTCAAATTTCAGTTACAACTAAAACTTGTCCAAATTAAACTTGAGTCATTCAGATTTTACACAGTTTTTGCTTGAGACAAATGAACCTGGATAACAGGCAGGACAGGAAATGTAACACCGACTGTATCTAAAAGAAGGGACATAGCACGCTTTATTTGTTCATTTATCAATTATGAGCCTCGTTGCTTTAAGTTCATGTTGCATATCTTCTACAAATCTGTGGGGGAGAGTGCGATTTTCTTTGCTTCTCAAGTTTCTTAACATGAAGGACAACTCTGCACAACTTCACAATGCAGTGATCACACAAGAGTATCTTCAGGTAAAGGCTTCTTCAGCTCTGCTGCAATGAAGAAGAAAAATGGGAGGTCATGCATGACCAACATCTTTAATTCTATAATCTTTTTTTCCCCCAGTTTTCTTTTTGTTAATTATATATATGTTTTCAGTATTTCAGCAACAACATAGTTTCCCTTTGGGAATAAATAAACACTCAATTTGCATGATCAAAATAGAGACGTCACATTTCATTCAAGCAGATAGAAAATAAAGTCGTTTGATAAAAAAAAAAAATCAACTATGTGAACTGAATATGAAATGTAAAGATTTGTTTTAGTAGTTGTACCCCCCCCTAAAAACAAACAAACAAAAAATAATAATAAATGGTATTAATAATAAATGCCACATCTAAATTTCCCATCAACACAGTTTGTTTACTTTCCAGTTATTGATTCAGGGGCTTGGTAGTAATGAGGTAGTTAAATACATAGGGATCCTATAAAAAGGCTTTGATCGGTCCTATTAAGTGATAAAACACCGTGCAAAATAAAGTAAATTGATAAGTGAGCAAACCACTAATAACACCCCTGTGGTGAGCATTAAGTGGTTTTGGTCATGCTTATTTTATCTCTTCCGTTAGGTTCAGGCTCTCAGTATGCGGAACTCCCTGCAGACTGATGATGATGATGAGGAGGCGGAGGAGGATGTTGTGAAGGCAGGTTGTAACTGACCGAGCCACTCGTTCATCGAGTAGAGAGAGGTGGACAGTGACACACGCTTCGCATCATTTACCATGCCGAAAGACAGTTAAGACAGAGCTGCAAGCCTTTTCAGTCATTGTTCCTGTCAGGAGTTTCCAATGATCAACCGCAACCATAAAGACATAAAGCTGAATACAGAGAAACATCGCTGCCTCTCCCTTCTTTGCGACCGAGGAGGGCACCCAGCACCCAGGCCGTCTTTGGGCAAGCTGGCTTCGCAGCAAGCGTTAGCGGCTAACAGGCTAATATAAGAAGGTAAGGATGTTTCTAACGCAGCGTACGTGCTGTTTAAACCCACACGTCGCACTTGTGGCGTTCTCTCTGAATGTCTTTGGGGACGTGACTTCCATATTTTGCACTTGACAGGCTACTGTTTGTGAAATAAATCGCCCTAGCTACGGTTAGCGGCGAGGCAGCTTGTTAGCTTGCTAGCTAATCCAACCGTGACGTAGGAGAGCATAAGGCTCGCAGAGGAGGTGAGAGGATGCTTCGGTGGTTTGAACGTCGAGGACGAGTCAAAGCTTGACAGCTTGCCATAAATATAAAACTGATTATGCTACCCGAAGAGACACGGCTGTTGAGAGGCGTTGGCATTATCTTACTGCATATTTTAGTATTCTGTACTCTGTCAGCGATTGTGCTTACCTATCTCCACAGTTGGGGTGTAAAGGAACTAATAGAGTTCACACCACACCTGGTAAATTGCTCTGTCATTGACGCCCCACGACAGCTTTCCATTACAAACGCCTGCCCTTCTAAGTCCTCCATTTATCACGCCCGTAGCATCGTTTTGTTCAGAGTAGCTTCAGACAAAAAAAAAATATTGGTCACGAAGTGACATGTGGCAGGCTTCACGAGATATCATGAGATAAGGCAGTTAATTTATTTGTGAAAGGACTGCATGACCGTGACGTCTCAGTAGATATAGATGTAGTCATTGACAACAGTGACAATAAACGTCCATGCTCAGATACCCAATTAAAAATCCTAGCCTATGGCATCTTGATGCTGGAGATTTATTCATGTTATGGGTTGATGCATATGTGACAAATAACTTATAGTATGCTTGAATGTGTGAAAATAAAAGAGGTCTATTTTGGGGACCAAATGCTCATGTAGACAACATGACTGAAGGGAAGATGGCATCAGCTTAATTTATTAAGAAGGAAATTTTATTTTGGATTGTTGGTCTTGGTATAAAATTCATAAATTTATAATAAAATTGATTTAAACATGGATACAGAGGACTAATACATCAGCTAAATGATCTTGGCTGCAGTCTATGATTTGGATGATAATAAAATGCACATGCAGTCAAAATAATAACTAATATGTGTGTTGATCTTAATGTAATGCAGCTTAAGTTCCACTCATTTATTGTTGCTTTTAATAGCTCAAGGTTGAACTAATTTAAGTTGTGTGAAATGTCAAGGCCCCTGTGAGTTCACTGAATACATTTTGGCCATGATAAAGTTTGTCATGGTATGCGCACCCTGAGGGAATTTCTTTAGATTTAGTGGTTGAAGAAGGCTTTAACTTGACTTTCATCCCAAACCTTTAAGGTTGACGTGTTGGGAACATCTAAAGGGAATCTCACAATTGGTCACATCTTTTCTGACTAGAGGATTTATTTAACTAGAATTATGAAGTCAAGGTCAACGCAACTTCTATCAGATTCTTGGCTGTAACTCTTGAATTTAGGTATATGCTGGTTGTGATAAAGCCACACAAGTTGTCCAAGAGGTAAGGAGATTAAGCAGAATGTTACCATATTTTTTGGCAACGTTTATACCTAAAAGATCTAAGTCTGTTTTCAGTAAGGTGAAAAAATAATGGGTTTCACCTTCTTTTTTTTTTTTAGCTACCATTGCATACAATTAGTAGAATACAGAGGCGACTTATGGCCGTGTCACATATATACAATAGTGAGGAGAATCACTCAGATACTGGTACTGAAAAAAAATTCTGCATTTTTTTTCTATTAGTTCAGCTCTTGAACATATTGGCACAATAAAAACGGATTATTTTTTTAAAAGCATACAACATCCATTTTTGTTTGCATGGCCTTGAGTTAAACCTAGAGTAGCTTTCCTCTGCGATAACCTCTGTGGTTCTCTTTGGACCGGCAACAAATGCTGTCCATGTTGGAAACTGGTGAATCACATCCATCTCCCTTCTATGCTTACATAACCAGTGACTATTGCCTGCAGACAACTCTGAAGAGATTCATTTGTAGGGTTAACCTACATCATTATCCTGCCTTCGAAGATTAAACAGCGTTCTGCGATTCTATAGTCTCATTTTTAGAAAGCGAAAACAATTCAGTACTGAGCCCACTTATCATGAACAGTACAGAGACATGGCTCAGTCCCTCCATCTTCATCGAAAAATAATTTTGTGGTTGTGTATCTTTGTGCTGGATGAGTCTGCCTACAGCTCTGCTGCTTCATAAAACAGCCATTTTGGCTTTACACCAGGAAGCGTTCATGTTGCCAGACTTGCATGTAGATTGATTTTACTGATAGCTTTGTAAGATAGAAAAAGGGCTGGGTCTGTATTTTTTACAGGCCTACGCTCGACTGTGGGAATATTTTATGTTTTAATTTTAGGCTTATTTCCTCTTTTTTTATTTAGCCTGTACTGTGAGGAAGGTTTATCTTGTTGCCATGTATAAATTCTCTTAATTCTTTGAATCATGAAAAATATTGGCTTTAACATGAATAACTGGTTGATAATTTTTACTTGTGTTGAGTGACAGTTTATTTCTGTATCTTCATGCAGAAACTAGTGAGAGTCTGTCAGGCTTTCAGCGTATTTGAATAATTTTGCAAAGTGTGATGAGAGCTGACATTAAGCTTACTTAACAAGACATGTTTCAGTTTACTGTGAAGTGCTGTTTGAACTCGCTACATCTTGCTTCGACACACTATACATCAAATGCTGTTTCATTTAACTGTGTTAGCAAGTTTAGATGTTAAAACTGTCAAGAATAAACAAGCTTGTTTTCTTATCAAAGGAAAATCATGTTAGGAGACTGTTGCATAACGTTCCTGGTCAATCTATGTATATTCTGGTACTGTTGTTATCGGTGGTGATGTGGTTATAATTTTTTATTTAGAATAATTTTTTAATTGAGTTAAATTTACCATTCAAGATTAATCTGTTTTCTAGAACTTGTGTCCTAATGTGAATGGCTTCTCTGCCCACAAGTAGAGTTATTAGACATAATTGCACCCATAATGCATCTGAAGCCTTCTGTGATTAAGTCACCCTTAATGTCCTCTGGATACAGCAGTGTCACCAAGGTGCAACCTCCGGCTTAGAAATGAGAAGCCTATGCAGAAGTGCCAAAAATTGCAGTCCCCCCCTCCTCCGCTAGGTGCTGGCTGCAAAACAGAGCAAATCCCCATTGACTCCCATGTTAAAAAGGCCAACTTCACAGCAGAAATAAACATGTTTACAGCCT
>JBBBVU010000001.1:6931154-6945592 GCA_037177055.1 Atherinosoma microstoma | reverse complement strand
GCCTGGTTCAAAAAAACATTTTAGGTTTAATAGGTCAAGTTTACCTTCGTGACAACTGTGGGGGGAGTGAAAAAAATACTACCTTATCTGTTTAGATGTTGTTTAATCTTAAAATTCTTCATAATTAGGGGCGTGTCCTTTTGATTGAAAGGCGGCAGACAGAGTAGCACAACCTCGGTTTTTAGCCGGCTAACAGCGCGCCTTAGATTTAGCCCGCCTACCTCCGTTAGCTGGTTAGCTCCCGTTAGCTCCGGGTTAGCTTTGTCATCCCTCCCCACGCTCCAGCCCCCATCTCAGCGACTCCTCGTTGCCCATTTTTGGGCTTTCCGGGAGTCACAAGACTTGTTACGTTGCCAAGATGGCAACGGTGGGAACCTCCCAATGAGCTTCTTTTCAGCTCTTCACAAACCTCCCGGATACTTTGTCCATTCATTTTACAGTCACTGAGAGTCACACACTGCTGTGCTGTGGCTGCTGTGCTTAATGACCGCTCTTGCTAGGATGTGTGACTGTAGTATTACAGTCCTGATTTACATACTGTCCATTTGTCTGCCATGTTATCTTTGTGTGGCTCATCTGTTTTTGCCAGTCAAACCCACATCTCGTGGAGTTAATTTCTTGAATAATCAAATTTATCTATAGTTGAATAGAATCCATATCCAGTATTGTATTTTACAGATCATCACATTAAAGATGGTTTATTTTTGTAATGTCATAGCAACAATACTTAAGGAAAGACTGGAAATGTATTTTAAAGGAAAAATTTACATGAAATGTATTAGTTTAAGAAATACTGCTGGTTAAATGAGTCCAGTAAACATTGAAACTTGTCTTTTTCCATTACGTGGCAGCTCAGTTTGACTCTACTGGTATTGTTTTTCTGTTGTAACTAGTACAACGTAACTGACACTTTGTCTGTACTGATGATTTCTTAACACTCTAGACCAGGGTTACTCAATTTGGTCTTGCAAGGGCTGCAATTCAGCATGTTTTCAATGTATTCCTGCTTCAACACACCTGAATCAAATTAAATGGATCTAACAGCCTATCAAGTTCTGCACAATGACTCATGATTTTGAGTGGGGTTAGTTAGAGCAGGGATACATGGAAAACCTGCTGGATTGCAGCCGAACTGAGTAGCCCTGCTATAGACTGTGAACACATCTGCATGGTTTGCAAGTCTGTGGGAAGGTATTGTAAAAATTTGGCATATATTTTTTCAAAAGTTCATGCCTATAGTAGTTCCAAAAAGCTCTTGAGTGCAAGTCAGAGTTGTTGTGAATCAGTATTTTCTTTTTAATGTGCTGTAGACTCCATTTTGTCAGCCACAGTAACATTAATAGAGGTCTGGTCATTTGAAGGTTGTAACACGGTTTCCTGTCGTGTATACATCTGCTCTGGTCTTGGCCAGTTAAGCTAGAATTCACAAGTGCTATAGTTTCTCCCTCTGGATAAATTCTAGATGTTCCAGCTTATTGGTGCATGGACACCTGCCGGTACATGACAGTGTTTGTGTTTCAGGGTGGAGGATCTGAAGCATGGCCTCATGTGTCTGTTGGTTTTATAGTAAAGGCTACTCGCCATGGGGTAATGACTGATAGGAGTAGATCCTGTCACTGGAGAATTTATTTTTCAACAAACGTGTTGCAGCTGCTCATGGGTAGCTCCAGGAATTAGTTTTCTTGTAAATGTAGGATATTAGGATTATAAAATTATAACAAAACTTCTTATTTTGCATCTCAGCAAGGCAAATCTATTTATAGAGCACATTTCATGTACAGGACAATTCAAGGTGCTTTCCTTTGCAGAAAAGTACTTGCAATGTAACAATGTACAGCACTTGTATCTAAAAAGCACAGGCCTTTTTGTAGATCTGCCATTTTGTAGCATCATGCAGGAAGACATCTTTGTGATGCGTCATGTATGAAAAGTGCTATACAAATAAAGTTTGATTTGATCTGTTGGGGCAAGGGATGGATATTCCAGACAGAAGCCTGATTATGTATATTTGACCTATAATACATAGCATGTGCAAGAAAGAGAAAAACCAAAGGTCTATTTTGCCAGACTTGAACAAAATATTATTATTTTTTGCTTTTTTAATGATCAGTTTCTGGAGTTTGTGAATCGGTAATGTCATGAGAATGATCAATAATTCACAGTTTGTTTTTATTTGGTTTTCTTTTCAAACCAAGCCATTTTGTTACGCTCTTTAATTGCTGCTTTTGTGATTGAGGTGGCAGCACATGGCAGCATTATTTAACAATCAGTTGAGTTTGATCTCAGACATTTTCCTGTAAAGGGGCAGTTTAAAGTCCTATTTTTAGATCAAAATTGCGTTGCATTATTGCTGCTAATAGGATGAAATCTACTCGGGAATGTGAGCACAACAGTGTTTTCGGGAAATGGTATTATATAAACAAGACTTCAGTCCATGATTTTGTTTTTTTATGTTTATTTTACTTTTTTTTTTGTATTCTCACCTTGGAGTACATATAATCTTGATGAAACTTTGATTGAAGGGAAGTTGCTCACTTGTTTTATTATGTCATAGAAGCAACTTGGTTTTCCTTTTTGAAACAAGGTTGTTATTGTCAGGGGGATTGTGGTGTACCAGTGTTCATGTACTTGCCATTATATGCAGATTACTATGTTGGGAACTGTCAGTGAAGAGTTAAACACAGTGGCTCCATGCTGGTGAATATAATTTTGTTTATCAGTGAAATATTCAGTTGTTGTGGTGGTTGTTGAGTTTGCTGTCGTTATCTGTGAGTTACAGGACTTTAAGGGTCAGAGTACAAGCTGTCAGTGGTGCTCATTCCACCAAGACCCCTAAGCTGCTTACTACATCAGTGAGCCTCTCTTTATCCTTCAAGTAAAACAGCAAGCTGACAAAATGGTCAAAACAGAGAGGTTTACTCTTGAGATGTGTAAAGGTTTTAATGGTATGTACTGTGCATTTCTCACTCTGGTCTTTATATGGATGTTTTCATGACTTTTTGTACTTGGGGTTAAATACAAGGGGTACTGTTAGTGAAAAAGCTGATAGGGTGGCTAAGCTCATTATGTTTAACAAGTGATTTTGATTGCCTGTTATGTGTGAGTACTTTAAAAATCAGAAATCCTTATAGCTTTCATTAGTGTCGTTGTAAAAAAAACATTACCCACAATTTTGGTGAAGAAAAAGTAATGGCTGTGAGTGTGACAAATGGCATAAAAAAAAATCTTATCAGCAGCGGTGTGAAAATTTAAAAGATAAAAAGTCTTCAAATTTCTAACCATGTTTTGATGAGTTATTTAGAAAATCCTAGGTAATGAGCAATAGAACATATTTCTTGATCTGTTTCTCACTCGACTAATCTCCTTTTCCATAAATCTTTCATCTCTGAAACAGAGCAGAAGCTGTTTCCACCTATGAAGAACAAACATACTAGCTGAATCTCTTTGATTTTTCTTTTTTCTTTTTTTTTATCATTTGGTTCTTTAAAAAAATCATGAAATGCATTTCACCTTTTTTTTGTCCCTTCTCTGGTCTGTGTTACAGGTCTGTCTTTCTTTTTTTCTTTTTTTTTTTTAACCATCATGATGATCAAGGACCTGTGTTTCAACTATACGCCTGTTGTGATGGAAAGACACCACTGATTCAAGAGAGAACCTATATCCTGGATGCCTTGACATACAGGACGTGGTCAAACCAAGATGGAGAAAAAGAAAATGTGCCCACGCCTTCTCGACTACTTGGTGGTGGTTGGATCAAGGTAGGTACTAAACTGACTTGCGGCCAATTTACACTGGGTGCGTGTGTGACGCGTTCCGTCTCGGCTGCCGGAGCTGATCGCGCCCGTTTTAGTCAATGGTGTTATTTACACCGGGCGCGCCGCGGTGTGTGTCATGCCTGTCCCAGAATAAAATCCCTCCGCTGGTTGAGGGAATGCACCCAAAACCGGCTCCTTCTCCTACCTCTTCTACCTTCTCCAAACGACCAGAAAATGATCCTCAAACAGGCAGAGTGAGCTTTTGTTTACGTGCAGCCCTCTTTATCCACAGTCATGAACTGACGAAATTACGTGCAATCTTGCAACTCTCCTGCTATTTCCTGAACTCACAGATTTTGCTACCCGGACTGCAATCGCAGGCGCTTGGCATCTGACACGTGCCCGGTGTAAATTGGCGCGCCACGGAGGTCGGAACGAAACCCGGCGCAGACAGAATGCGTCGCATATGCACTCGGTGTAAATTGGCCGTTAGGCTGACTTGTTTATTACTTTAGGTTTATCTAAGTTGGCTTAATCACAGGGGGAATCATGGGTAATGCTGCTGCAGCTTCATCCTACAAATAGTGTGACACTCGGCTCTGTATAAGGAAAAATCACCCACTATCACATCTAATATTACAGCTTTATATTCAGTGAATTATAGTTGGATATTGTTTTTATAATGTCTTGACACAATTATTCTACCAAGTGGACATTATGTATTTTTTTGTGTCATTTGCTATTGATGGAAAGCATTCATCATCTTAATGGGCCATTTTGGGATTTAAGTGCTTAATGGATTAAATGATTGGATGAAACGGTTACTTGTTTACTTCCTCAGTAAATTTTTTACAGTTATATGGTTACAGATTTGCTTCTAAATGAACCTTGTAACTTGTAATTATTCACACTTTTTTTTTTTAAGTCATATGAGTTATCAAATGTACGGAGAGCATAGTTATTGAACAGTGGAATCTCTTGATATTTACAGTTAAATATGTTGCTTGTTTTAAATGGAACAAATATTTTGTTCATCTACTCTTTAGGCAACCAAGTAGTGATAGCATGGCCCAGACCCCTCAGCTCCTCCGCCGCTACCCTTTGGAGGACCACCACGATTTCCCACTCCCACCAGATGTGGTGTTCTTCTGCCAACCAGAGGGTTGCCTGAGTATACGCCAGCGCAGAGTCAGCTTACGCGATGACTCCTCGTTTGTTTTCACACTGACCGACAAGGACTCAGGTACCACCCGATACGGAATCTGTGTCAACTTCTACCGATCCTTTCAGCGCGGGCATCACCGCCCTCGAGGAGATAAGAGCAGTCACACTGAGACGGCAGCGCAGGCAACCGGGACCACAGGTGAGGCGTCTGATGGCAGCGGTGGAGGCCCATCCACCGCTGCACCCAACAGCACTGAGTCGGCACCTCCACCTGCCTCTGGAGAAGAGGGCGGACAGCCAGGGGCCGAGCATAATTCTGGCAAGTCCCCACAGCATAGACGGAGTGCTGCGAAGATGGCAGCCCGGAGCCGCAACAGCACACTGACCTCACTGTGCATACTCAGCCACTACCCCTTCTTCTCCACCTTTAGAGAATGCTTATATATTCTCAAGAGGCTGGTCGACTGCTGCAGTCAGAGGCTAACTCAGCGAGCTGGGCTCCCACGCGCCACCCAAAGGTGAGAATAAAGGTTTTAATTAATTAATGTATACACAATTGTTTTTTTTTTTGTTTGTTTTTTTGTGGTTGTCAAGTTGGAGGCTGAAACATACCTTTGGCTGTTTTAGTCTGACTAAAGTCCCAGCACATAGATTGCTTGGTCGGAGGATGGTGCTTGCAAAGTTCCTGACAGAATAAAGTTTATATTCTCAAAATAACAAAGAAATCTAATGGCTGATTATTGCGGCAACTTTATGATCGCTAGTTAGTTAACACCTTCTTTGCTAAGAGTATAAATCATTATACAACATTAAATTGGTTCAATGGATAACATTTCAAGATCACAAATTCTGAAACGATACAAATGTGATTCGATTCAGGAGCCAATGATTTAATATGAGAGAATATCACCTGCTGATTTAACACAATCAGTTCCATTCATTTCAAATTGTGAAAACCAAGTGAAACATCAACATGTAAGTTTATTCTTAAATCCATCAGACATTTAAATGAAAAAATAGTGCTTTAACAAACTTTTTTTATTTTTTTACATAATGTAGAAGAAAACTGAAAGACTAAATGAGCATTATGTCAATGTATTGTTAACACCCCTACTTTTTTTTAAGTTTGTACTAGTATCTGTAATGTCTAATTGTAGTTGCTACTGTTAATTTTACAGCAACTAAGATAAGTAGTTGTACAACAGCTGTTCATGTGTGTCCGAAAATAAAAAAGAATGAAAAAGCAGTGCTGTAAAACACCTGAAAAGTACAGCTTCTGTTTGTCTCATTTGGCTTCTGAGTAGTATCTGCTTGTAATGTAAATTAGCGAGCATGCTAATTACTGACACAGTTACCTTTTTAAAACTATCTTTGCTTTCATTTTCACATTTTTTCTGAAAAGTTTTACCAGAAAAGTTGGCCAAAAAAGGCAAAGCTCTGTGGTTGTCACAGTTTCTGTAGGTGTCCTTTGCAATGCCTGCTGCTTTCTCTCTCCTCCAGTTTGCTTTTTCAACTGTCCACATGCTCTCTGTCTGTTTTTTGTTGCTGAAATAAAACAGGAGCCTTTGTCTGTGGCACAATAGAGTGTTGAGCGCCATCTGCACCTTGTGTGTTGTTTTCACAGTACACTTTATGTTATCGCACACCACCTTGATGATGAGTAATAGAAACCAAAATATCCACAGTGCATTTAAGCAGCTTTTTTTGAATTATTTGCAGCACACCAAATATTATTTCTGTTCAGTTTAACCCATTCAGACTGGTTGCAACATCTTTGTGTCTTCATTTTAGGCCTGCTTGGTTGGTTTTACATTTCAAGCATGAACATTTTTAAAAACAAATATTGATAAACGAGTTTAAAGTCAATATTGTACAATGACAGAGGGCTTAACCTCTTGGTTTTTTTTACTTTTCTTTTCATAGTTCCAGTTTCTTGACGCTGACAAAAAGGAAAGTTTTAGTGGACAGATTTAAGTTTTCAGTGACACAGGTTTTCTTTATTAAGCCCGAACTAATGATATATGTTGTATTACGTTAAGGCATTTCTAAAACATGCCAGAAATAGTATTAAGTTATATTTATAGCTCAGGATGTTCAAGAAAAATTGAATTTCTTTAGGAATATCTTTTTTTTTTCTAGACCCAGAATCAATTCACATCAGAAAAATGCATCTTCAAAATAATTTTTGTGCATTTGGCACCGCTGGCATCGGGCTTCCTCCTGCTCCTGTGCTACATGATGTGTTGAAGCTGTAAAGGCAGCATTGTCTGAGTCAGTCATTTGCCAAAGATGGCTCTCAGATTCAGCAGTAATGTGTCAAATGCTTTTCAGTTATGATAACTGGGTTACTAACACTGGTTGAATAAATTATTAAAAGTGTTGACTTAGCTGTGACTTGACAAAAGATTTGACCTAAGATTATTATTTATGGTTGTCAAAGAGGTGTGGCTGCCTCCTTCTTAATACACAGGATTAAATGTCTAACACACAGTATCACACCTTGGTTTAATTTTCTTTTCTTTTTTTAAATCAAATTTTCTTCTTTATTTGAATGATAAAAACTGCTTCCTATTAAAACCTTAAAAGAACACAGATGCCAAAGGCTGAACAGAGGTCACAATCTATTTTCTTTTTTTTGTGCATCTGGTTAAAACATGATGCAGCAATGACAGAGAAGGAGGAGGGCCGTTTCATAATGGCTGTGAGCAGCTTTGCTATGGCGGCTCTGACAGATTGAGGTCTGTGGCTGCCTCTGGGTAGCAGCTGCAGTTGGTGGGAGGGCTCTAAAGAACTAATGATTTACCTTTCTATTTGACATACACACACACTTACTCTTAAGTATACACTTCAAGAAGGGTAATGGCACCATATGTGTGTCTAGTTGAGGGTTTTCACATCAATATTTCGGCAATAGCTTAAGAGCCTCTTGTGTTTCAGTAGCATTTACTTATCAGATTAGTGATTTCACAGGGTGTTTGCACAGGCCTCTCATAGCTGTTTGCACCAATAAAATAGGGCTAACGTTCAATTTATATATATATATATGAAGTTTAAGCAGTGTTACACAGTTTGCTGTGTATTTCCTTACAACAATATTAAGAAATGACATTAAGTAATAAAAGCATTTTCGTCCAACAGCTCAAACTGAGTTGAGACATCACAGTTTCACAATGATGATGCAATTTAAGAGTAGTTATTGAGTTTCAGGTTTACATCAGACTGTGTTTGAGAGGTTTTCATTTTGTGCAGTTTCATACTTGATTTAAGGCCGTGTAGTATCCATAAGTGATATATTATTAATATTTTTCAACTTGTAATAGGATTTCGATATATGTGATACTTTGGCTTTGGATTAGATTTTGTTAGAAAGAGGCCTGAAGATGACTTGTGTAACATCACACCTGTTAAAGGCAGGGAAAAAGGGCATTTGAAATACTTTTTTCTAGTGCATGTTTATGGTTTGAAAATCTTTGATGTAGTAACTTGGTAATATCAAATTGACATTAAGAATCTTGTTAAAGTGTTTTTATCCTAATATCATATATCATTAGATTAACAGGTTTAAAATTAAAATGACATAACTTTAACTCCAACTCATACAAAAAGTGAGCTATACAACTCTGAACATGCTCTTGTGTATGTACTTTGCAGGGACACCATGTGGCGGGTGTTTACTGGTGCGTTGTCAGTGGAGGAGAAAGGCAGCCAGCTGCTGGCCGACCTTCGTGAGATTGAATCCTGGGTGTACCGATTGCTGCGCTCACCAGTACCAGTGGCAGGTCAGAGACGTGTAGATGTGGAGGTCCTGCCCCATGAACTCAAACGTCCACTCACCTTTGCCTTGCCTGACAACTCGCGCTTCGCCATGGTCGACTTCCCCCTGCACCTGCCTTTAGAGCTGCTGGGTGTGGACGCCTGTCTACAGGTCCTCAGCTGTATCCTGCTAGAGCACAAGGTAAAGATGGTCAGAGGTGTGAGTACAGGGTGTCAGCTGTTATCAGTCATACATTGTGCCTGTCTGTCTATATGTTTTTGTAGTTTTTATATATAACAAATCCCAGAATCCTTGTTTTGCTGGAGCATGTGTTTATGTTACTTTTGGTGTGCAGTGGCATTGGTACTTTGGCTCATTTTCAAGTTTTTCAAATTCAGTTTTATTAACACAGCTTGCGGGCCACAGTGTTAGTTAAATGCTTTGTGTTTTCTTTACTTTGCCATCTTTTTTTGAGGTTTTAAATGTATGAAAAATGGAAATTTTAAAGGACATTGGAATGAATATATTTTCCACCAGCAGTTTTTCATTTTCCTAAATGTGCCGTTGGCATTTTAACTTTAAGTGCAGATTGAAAACTGAACCTTTCTGAAAAGTTGGCACCTTATAGTCATCCACTTTGGACTTTGAAAAAAGATGAATTCAGTATGTCATTAGATTCAGCCAAGCTGAACTAAGTACTGTCTGAAAGCTTTCAGAATGACGTCTATTTCAAGCACTCTGTGTGTATTCATTTTTCATGGAAGCTTAGTTTTTAATATTGCTGTTAGAAAAATCCAGGGTGAAACTCTTGTTCATGGATTTGAATTATGGACTAAAAGGAAATGTGAATGGATCGGGGAAATTATTGAATGAGAGTGACTGGATGAATGTGTTGTGTATCTGTGTTGATATGAATGCATGAAGAGGGCAGTGAACTTTTGCAAATTTGCAATAAAACCACAAAAGCTTATAAAAATATGCTTGATAAATCTATCAACCTTGTGTCCTTTCACATGTTTTTTTATTTAAATTTTATTTTTTAAGGTCATTCTTCAATCCCGAGATTACAACGCTTTATCTATGAGTGTCATGGCCTTTGTGGCCATGATCTACCCCCTGGAGTACATGTTCCCCGTCATCCCCTTACTGCCGACTTGTATGGCTTCTGCTGAACAAGTAAGATTTGGATTTTGACAGATCATTGCTATTTTTGTGTTTTGTTTCTATTGTTGTAACATTTGAATTGTGACTAAATTGTATGTTTTGTCCTCTTCACAGCTCCTTCTTGCTCCTACTCCCTACATCATCGGTGTACCAGCCAGCTTCTTTCTATACAAATCAGATTTCAAAATGCCAGACGATCTTTGGCTTGTTGACCTTGACAGCAGCAAGGTGTATACACAAACACGGTTTAACACCTCTCTCTGATCTCCATTTTTCTTCATTCACAAGAGACAAACTAAAGGCAGAATTAAGATACTGTTTTTTTTTTTTTGCAAACCAGCTTTCAGACTTGGCTTATTTTCCAAAGCTCAACAAATGAGGGGCAGGTGGGGCTGCGAAGGTGTTTGAGTCAGCTAGAGACAGTGATTTTAAAAAGCCACTGTGTTTTTATGATTCTCATACTACGGTGCTGTCAATACCTGATTTTTGCCAATTACAACCCGAAACTGCAGTCAATAAGGAGAAGAAACATGAAAAATGGAGGCAGGGTTTATTTTCTCAGCATTCTTCAGGTTGTTTGCCTTCAAGTCTGATTCACCTGCCACTGGCAGACACATCTGTTGTCTAAGAAATGTAATATTTTTAGTCTCTAAACTGAAATGATTTTCAAAATATATTGAAATCCCTGTTTTTATCTGCAGGTTATAGCCCCTACCAATGCAGAGATTCTTCCACCTCTACCAGAGCCTGAAGCAGGCGAGCTTAAGAAACATCTAAAACAGGTAATGTGTGGGATTTGTCTCATTCTTCTTGTAAAGTTTCTTCTTTTATTCTGCTGGATCATGATAGCCAACATTCAGCTCCAACCAGTTGGGATTTCCTGCCAGACATGAGTATTTTACAAAGAAGTTTCTGTAACCCAGAACTCACTGCTACTTGTTCACAAACTTGTATAAATGTAAAAAAAATTCTCTTTCAGCTCTTTCAGTAGGTGGCTCCTTCCTCACCAGAGTTGTATGTATTGTAGATGAGTGTGAGAACATTTGAAATGGGTTTTGTAGTGCACTAACATCTTATTTTTTTTTCTTTTTTTTTCTGCATGCTCTAGCTCTTGGAGGTAATATCAGATGCTAAGACCCAAACAGAGTCTTTAGTGTTAGTGGTAGAAACTAACTTGCCCCTCTAACCCAGTTATTTTGCATAACATTGGAATCTGGTTCTGACTCATGGAAACGCCTCACTTTTTATTTAGTTTTTTTTTTTTACTTTCACTCTACAAACTACACCAATAATATACCACACAAAATTCCATTATATCTATAAGCATTAAAGCTGCTAATATAAGGTTTCTCACTTCATTTACTGACAGAAACTAAGTATTCAGATTTCAGACATATCTAGTGCTGGATTAGTCTTATTTTGATTTATTGGTTGTCTTAAATTGTCTTATTTGAGCTTCTAGAGGAAGAAATGTTTTCAGCATTTCTTTTTTTTCTTTTACAGTGAAACTCTCAAATTTTGGATGAAAAACCAAATTAAATCATTTTGTTATTTTACAAATCTTTAGTTAAAAAAGACCAAAATTCTATTTAGCTTACATCTACTTAATTACCATTTGCTTAAATTACACAGGGACATTACTGCTGCTATTGTCACTTTTAGTTAAGATGATTTAGTTGTTTTTCAAATAATTATATCATTAATGTTTCCACGTAGGCAAGCTACAAGCTTCATAAGCTGTTTCGTCAGTACAAAAAAACCTGTTTAGTCTAGTAAGAGGTAATTGTGTCTCATATAATTTAACCAAATTGGAGCTTTCCTTCTGCCTCATATTCTTATTTCACTATACATTCAACTATTTTCAAAATATATTTGCAATTATGTGCCTTGAATCAGAGCCAGTTTGTTAGCAATGTTTGGTTAGCAGCTTTTTCCTTGTGTGTGTTTGTGTGTGTAATGAAGAAGCTGGTTTGTAGGAGTGTGCAAAGCCTCAGTTTTGCTGGTGTATATTTGGAAACAAGCTCACAATGTTAGTCTGTGGATGGAGAATGTCACAGAAGATGGTTTAATGGATTTTTGTGAAGACTGTGATGCCACAGCTGAATGGTGCTTGTGTGAGTTTGAAAATACTTGCACTTCACCCCAGTATTACTAAAATAAACTAGTCCTACAGGTAACTCATTGATTTACTTTAACAAGGTTTAGCTTCCTTATTTTTCAATGCAATTATTTATTCAAATAATTAGGAATCAAAGGCTTATTTAGGTAATTAAGGGTGCAAGTATTTTATCTGTGTTTCTGAAAAGATCTGCTGTTTTGTACTGTTTCTGTCATCACTACTCCATTATGACCACTGGTTTTACCCAGCTGGTCACCATGGATGATCATCATGTGTCTCTCAAAGGCCGGATTCTGTAGGTGAAGTCTGGTTTTTGGTCAAGTTTTCACTTTGTATTTGTTCTACACCATCTGTCATGCTAAGCAGATGCATCTCTCCCCTGTCTTCACCTGTCTTTTTCTCTCTTACTTTATCAAAATCTCTTTAATCTCACTTTCACTCAGTCTGACAAATCCTGCTGCTCTCCTGGCTGTCTGTCATCATTTCAGAACAAACACAAATTGTATTTTCTTGTCTCTTTATCACAGTAAAAGAAAAAAAAACTTTAAATGGGAATAATAAATGACAAGGCCTCTGTTTCAAGGCCCAAACAAAGCAAAAGGATCACTTCTCTTCGTTATCTGATCCAATTGAATCACATGCGGCTGGCACCAGAATATACTTGTTTGCTGTCAGCAAAAATTGACAAATTGGGAAGTACTACTGAAAGGAGACAAAGAAAAGAAAGGGAAAGGGTCATGGTTGTGACCCTTCCACCATGTGCTGTTCCAGTGTCAGTCACGAAGTTTTCATCCCAGACCTTCATGTGATTCTCCTCGCATCTCTCTTATCCCCCTCCTAGTGTCTGGTTAGGTTGACCGTGATCACCCAAAAGCAGATCTTCTCCTCTGAAAATAAGGTTACTCATTTCTCCTCCTGTGGAATGTGTAATGCCCCTGCACGGATATCCTCTCTCACACATTACTTTGCCTGTCACTACTACTTGTTCTCCCGTTCTCCAGACTTAAACCAAAAATGCATAACAATGCCACCGAATGTTGCGGACCAGTTTTCTGATACACTGCTTAGCTCTGGCTTGAGCATGACTGAATGTGCGTGCATCTATCTTGGCATCAGTGAGTGTACTTGTAACCAAAATGAGATCAAATGGAGCTGATTTCTTTCTTTCTTTCTTTGACAAAGTTAACATTCATTCAGACCCAGCAACTAAATGTTCCATTATGCTAAGCTAAACATTGACTCCTGAGACTGCAGCAGTTCCCTTAAACCATGCATAGTGACTTACTTCCCTTGTGCTCCTCCTCTCCAAAACGACACACCCACTGAAGGCATCAACATAACCAAAACTGGTTCTTCACATGTTTTATAGAATTGATAAGTAAAATTATGAAAAGTTTAAAAAAAAGTCAAGTTGGGACTTCTTGGTTAATAAGAACGTCTCAGCACAGTTTTGGATTATTATTTAGATAAATTTGAGAAAGTTGGCTCATACCAAACGAATTACCCATTAAACTAGAGTTCCTATTTTTGCCGTGGTTCTCTGCAGCTGAATTACTGACCTCTTCAGAGCAGAGTAACTTGCACATTCTGTCCCATTATAAAATAAAAGTAATTCATAAAATGTTGATGCCAATTGTGGGAGTGGGCCATCACAGCGCTGTGGTTTTTTTGTTTTGTTTTTTTCTCCTTTAGATCCACGGCTATGTTTTTAATTTGTTTCCTGGTTGCCTTTTAGGCCTTGGCCAGTATGAGTTTGAACACCCAACCCATTTTGAACCTGGAGAAGTTTCAGGAAGGCCAAGAGATGCCCCTGCTCCCACCTGGACGTGATAAAGCTTCACCATCCTCCACCGAGTTCAACCCTCTCATTTATGGCAATGACGTCGATTCCGTAGATGTAGCCACCAGGCAAGTGTTAAATACTTATTTCCACCCAGTGTTAGATTTTCTACGCTAGAGATTTATTAAACTGAAGCGGTTTTTGTTTTGCAGGGTTGCCATGGTGCGGTTCTTCAACTCTCCAAATGTTCTCCAGGGCTTCCAGATGCACACTCGCACCTTGCGCCTATTTCCCCGACCCGTGGTCGCTTTTCAGTCATCCTCTTTTCTCGCCTCTCGGCCACGTCGCTCTGGGTTTGCAGATAAACTTTCTCACACACAGGCAGTGGAGTACTATGGAGAGTGGGCTCTAAATCCCTCTAACCTTGCCTTTCAAAGGATACATAACAGTAAGACTTATTTAATGAGCTAATAATCCATGTTAAGGTTAAAGTGATTTCCCATAAATTTCACTGAATTAACTAAGTCACATCTATTTTTAGATGTGTTTGATCCATCTTTAATTGGAGATAAGCCCAAGTGGTATGCACACCAACTACAGCCAGTAGTCTACAGAGTCTATGATGGAAGCTCCCAGCTGGTTGAGGCTATGGCCAGCCCCTTGGAAGATGAAGCCAATGAGTCAGACCCCACAGACAGGTTT
>JBBBVU010000001.1:6910085-6929110 GCA_037177055.1 Atherinosoma microstoma | reverse complement strand
GTATATATATGTGTGTGTATATGATACTGTTGGCACTGACGAAGCTTCCTGCGATGCAGACATTTCTGTAGTTGAGCTTACAGGTAGTTATAATGTAGAAAACTGAGTGTAAGACATACACTGTATGTATAACTGGTGATTATTGATTTGTGTCTTGTCACCAAAACGCCACTGCATTGATTAGATTCAATAGGTTTCTACAAAATGTGTATGAATTATTAACATTAATTATTACACCTTGTTGCTGCCTCATAGTTTAAATCATATTCCATGTTTGCTGAGGACATCTTTACTCTCACCACAGGCAATCTTTACAAGAACCACGGCACCAGTTTCAGTCTGTCTAATCTTGCACTTCCCAATAAGGCAGCAAGAGAGAAATCAACACCTTTCCCCAGTCTGAAAGGTAGGGAGATACATTAATCTGATCACTTTATTTTACATCTGTTAAGCCTGTTCAAGAGATCTGTTTTTGTCATCTTGCTGTCGGCTCAGTGTGTTTTAGTTTATTGTGTCTTTACATACAAACACAAAAGAGGGAATTGACATTTGAGAAAAAAATAGTTCAAATATTTTAGTTCAATTATCAATATTATTATGTTGTCACTGGGTTCAGTTTTAAAGTCTTTGTCATGTTTAAAAATATCTTTTTTAAATCTCATTAAAAATTTCAGTAAGTTTCAACTCTTTATAGACTAAATCTACATAAAACAAACCCATAACTTATATAGACTAAATGAAAATAAAAAGCAGAGATTTCTTTTGTTTGTTTGATTAATTTATTGTTTGTCCTTCTCTGCCCATTTATAATTTTTTTCTAATCATATTTTTGGGTTAAAAGAATATTTTAATTTTGATGTTGAGGAGGAAATGGAGCAAGCAGGTTTGTAGAACAGTTTTTATTTTACAGCTTGACTTTTCTCCCCCTGGATTGCCAAACATATATGGCACTATTTAAAGGAGAATATTGAGGTTATATCAGCGTTTTTCTCTCAAGAATCTTTACAGGAAAATCCACATTTGTTGTTCTGTCTTGCACGCTGTAGTCAATGATCAAATTTGTTTTTACTAACCACACCATGAGGTGATGGTATGAATTTTAACTCTGTTTACGCTGGATTTTCACTTAAGCTGAGAGAAAAAAAAACAAGGGGAAAAGCATGATGAATTAACTCAATAGCTCTACTCCAAGTGGAATAGCTGCCATAAAAAATGTTTCTGTTCCTTTGATTATGATGTGTTTTGTCTTTGTTGTTCAGATTCCCCTGAAAGCCCGGGTATGTTATATCTGGTGTGATAGTTTGTTTTAGCCCTCTCACTAGGCATTCCTTTAACCTTTTACAGTGACCTCTACCTACCTTTAATACCCCAACTCTCAGCACAGGACTAAGATATTACTAGTCATGTACATTTATGCCTTCCCTTCTGTTCCTCTTCCATTCCTCTTTGTGTGACTGATGGGAGTCTTTTGTTGCACACATTTAGAGTTGAGATTTCTTCTGTGACAGCACACCGTTATCAATGTGGCATCTGTACATCTGTGCAACAACAAAAAGGATGTTTTTTTTTGTCTGCATTTGCATACCTACTGTTTTATTGTGGTAACATTTAGATATTGATGCTCACAGAAAAATCTGTCCTCAGTGAATGAAATTAATCTCCGACTTGCCTCACGACCCTCACGTTTTTTGCCTTGTTTGCTTGTTTGGTGGTTCTTGTTGCTGCGTGTGTCAGTCCTTTTTTTAAAGATCATCTGCAGCTTGAACAAAAACTAATCAAATTAAGTGTGTCACTGCTGTGTATCTTTTTGTTTGGTGCTCAAAAGAAGCTACAGTATTTTGCCTTTTGATAAAACTGCGTCATGCTCAACCTCTAAAGAAACAACTACATCCATAATCATCGTTTTTAAATGCTTAGCATAATTTTACACGGTTCAGGGTACTGATGCACATATATCAGTGTGTATAGCTTACATACTGAAGTATAAGCTATACTCTGCTCTTATTTTAGGGCTGAAAATGTTAAATATGTTGTTAAAAACTTGGTCATTATTCATCTTATTGAACACTTCCAGGCTCTGTATCATCATCATTCTTCAGTTATTTTTTCTTTGTTTTGGCACCTTGTTAAGTGTGCATGTCTGTTGTGTTATGGGGTTGATGTTCAGACTGGTTGTGTCTGGGCCGGTGTCCCTCTCTCTGTCCACCTTTGTGCGGCACTAATTCTGGGTTTTGTGTGCAGTATTTGGGCTAAATTCTCTAATGGAGATAATTACAGAGGCCGGCCCGGGGAGCGGAGAAGGTGGGTTCTGGCCTTTTTATCGAGTGAGCTGCATGCTTCTCCAAGCCAGTCAATTACATCTCCCAGCATCCCCTGTGTCTCTCTCCATTTCTGTCACTGTGTGATTCATCAAAGGTCCAGTGGAACATTGAATGTTTGTTCTTACCACACTTTCATTCATTGTAACCATAACTCCACAAGGATGTTTAATTTCATTTCTAAAACTAGCCTCATCACATTGAAGAGCAGATGCAGATATAAGGGAAGCTGCAAGGAAAAGTGGAGCAATATATTATACAGCAGCTGACTATGAAGAAGCTAGGGAATTACAGGACACAGAACAGGATGTTACATGCAGAACAAGAATAGAAGAGACTAAACAAATTTACCAGCATCCATTGTTTGTCATTGTTTTCTTGTCCTTCATGCTCCCACAGAGTACAGAAGGGGGTTGGGCTGAATCATGCTGTAATCATTTTGAGCACAATAAGGAGTGACTACATTTGCAATTTATAAACCGAAGCAGTGAAAAATCATTCTTCTTCTTAGAAAGCAGGGTTTTCTTGGGCAAATTACGGGTTGTCATTTCCAGCATTGCCATTATTTTGATTCCAGACCTCCATTCCAGGTGGGGTTTGGGGAACTGGAGCTTTCACAATTTCAGATGTTTATCAAGATGTTTTGGATGCTTGTTGCTGAATTTGTTTTCTAATATGTTAAAAACTAGTAATAAGGTTTTAAATTATGCTATTTATGCTTTTTAATTCATTTTTTTCTTTTTTTTGATATACTGTGTTATTAATATTTGTAAAACATGACAAGACACTCGATGTAGGGGGAAATTGATCTCAGGTCATTTTTTGGGGGTACCAAGAAAACTTAATCAATCCTCGAGACATTGCACAATAACAACTGTAAAATCAAGACACATGTAAACAAATGTTACAAATGCACATGAAAGAAATAATGCCAAAAAAAGGGGAACCACAACTCAACATCGAAATGAAGGTGAACTAAAGTTACACACCACACCAGCTAACACCACATAAAAGGATTTTTATCTGTAGTGTGAGCTGAATAAATGACTCAAATGTGAGTACTTTTCTTTCATTTGAATGTTGACATGGGCTACCCTGGTATTTTCTTTTTTGTCTTGTTTTTTTCTTTCTTTTTTTTCTTCCAATTTTTGTAAGCCCAACTTTTAAAACTTTTTTCTATTCTTAGATGTTAATGAAGCTCAGCTGTTCAGTCAGTTGCTACAGTTTTTAACTATTTAATGCACTGAACTTAAGTTGTTCATTCACAAAGCACCTTAAACAAGACCAGTAATATGGAATATAAAATATTCGTTAGTCTGAGAAGTTTCATTTATTTAGTTCTTTTATGTTTCCATAAAGGTTTATTTTTGTCTTTCTTTTTTTACATTTTCCAAATACATTTTTCTAAGTGTAAATGATGTCTTTGTGTCAGTTTCCTCCACAGTCAACAGAACTAAAAATATTCAGCAACAGAGATGTTTGCGTTTTAAGAACAATTACACTCATGCGCAAATCCAAGATATGTTTAAATCCTCTAAATATCAAACAGAAAACAAATCATTGATTTATAAAGTGCATTTTAAAACTGTGTTGTGGTGGTTTTACACATTTTACATGAAACCTGTATGAATGTGAATGTCTGTTCCTGATTTGTGTCCGAGATTTGAGTGTTGAGTGGATTTATGACTTTCAGCCTGGCTTGATGGACAGTATTTTCTAACTTAGTTTGCAAGCCAAACTGCTTCTGCAAATGCATTTAAACCGATGCTGGCTCAGATTTTGTATTAAAATTGATTTAACTTCCATTTTCCTCATTACACAGTTCAATTGGGCATTTGACCTCTAGGGTTAAGCACTATTTGCCACAGGGGACTTTCAAGGACTTCCTGATTGTCCTGCCAAAATAAATATAATGATCCTTATAGCCAGATATTCCACTGCAGACCCCACTAGTTTTTGTAAACTTTTTCATTTAGCCTCAGATTTACCTCATTATGTTTATGATCCATAAGCAGTCTTAACCCCTTCCGGTAGAAAGGTTGGTCATACTTTCAGGAAAAAAATAATCAAGATGGCAATAAAGAATTGCTGTCATAGTAAACTTTCCAGCAACATTAAAGAATAGTGGTTTGCTACTATAATGTAAAACCGTCCATAATCCAGCCTGGAAAGTCAAATGACATGCTGGAGTTGCAGGTATCTATCAGCCCTGACTACAATTGGCATTGATGGGAACACCTGAGTGCACATGTTATTTTCAATTTGGGTGCTGCGCTCAGAGCTGCAAGAGTGCGCACAGCTAACCCTTTCTTTTCTGAAGGGACCAATTTAATCACATTTAATGCCTGGAACAAATGGAGACCATTTGATGTTGAGATAATAAGTTATAGTATGCAAGTTTAACACATTACTTCATAAGGCTACATTGAAAAATAGCTAATTAAATAAAATGAAAAGGAAATCTTATTTCATCATGCTTGAAATTGATACTGGATAAAGCATGCACGTTGCATCGGGTCAGAATGAGTTAACTTGAATACTTGAGAAGAAATGTTTTACATCAATAGTCAAGAGGGAATGACATGAAAAACACAAAATATGAGAAGTTATTACATCAGAGGCAGAGTTGGTACCACGCCCCTGTGTGTAAGATGAATCATCAACTTCTTTTCAAATTGGTTTCCAGTATATTAAAACTTTACAACCAAATACCAACAAAACAAATAATTTCTTATTTTTGGGCCCAATACTTCTGTAGAGGTGAGATGTGCTGCCAGACTTATAGAAATACTTACAGACTTGATTCATGGGGACTTTAAGAACTGAAGTGATTTGAGCTCAAATGTAATGTTTTAGATTAAGCCACATACAGTATTTGTTTGAGTGAGCGAAGTAGGTAAAAGAAACTATTGGCATTTATTGATCAATTCATAATGTACTGATTTAATGATTGAGCCAACCCCCATGACTGGTTTATTCATGGGTGGCAAGCATCCCTCTGCATCGTACCAGTATACTAATACGAGCACCATTCATCCACTCACTTCATTGTTTTTTGCCATGCATGATGTCACTGATGTAGTGCTGTACGCACCGTCCTCACTCTGACCTTCACTTTTCTATTACTGCTATTGTGTGATGCCACTACAAAAAGAACCATTTGGACTCCTGAGTGTGTGTGTTTGTGTGTGTGTGTGTGTGCACCATATCCCTGTTTGATTTGTCCTTCACGGCTCTTGTTGTAATAATAGATTGTAGCTGCTCCAGTAATTTGTCTGTTCAGCAGTAGATAACCTTCAGTGCATTTCTGTCCTCTCCCCAAAGAGACTCTCTCTGTCCTACTTGATGTTGTAGCTTACAAAAAATAGTAGTTTGAGAATTGTTCCCTGTACTGGTTTACAGTTTCTGGTAACCAGGTATTATTTTTTATTTCTTTTTGGCTCCAGTCCACCTCCGCTGAGTGCTCTTGTGTCTAGTGAGCTTGTAGTTTAAAGGTTTGTTTATATATTCTGGTTATGTTGCACCTTTTGTGGACAAAAACTTCATTGTTTTCTTGTTGTTCCAGGAGCACGAGCACCTCGAGCACTTGTGGACCAGAAGTCTTCTGTAATCAAACACAGTCCAACAGTGAAGAGAGAATCCCCTTCACCGCAGGGTCGAGTAAACAATACAAGGTGGGGGATTTTAACAGCAATCAACTTTTTGTCTTGGACTAGAAAGACGAGAGCACACTAAAAACTTCTAGTTTTATTTATTGGGTGTAAGGATAGGGATGGGTACCGAATTCGGTACTTTTATTGGTACCTACCGAATCTCGTCGGTACTACAGAGTACCGATTCACGTAAAATTAAAAGGTACCATGTTTCGGTACCTATGTCATAACTTTTTTAAACGGTGAAGGAAAAATCTGTAGGCCGTCTGTCATTTTGGCAGATTGCAATTCATAGAGAGAGAGCACATTAATCAGCTATTGTCTTGTGACTACTATGGTCTCAGACTGGTGGAACTGAAACACAGGAGCAGAAGCAGCGCATGCTTGCAAGATTCAGCCTCCAGAACGCCAAAACACTGGCGAAAAGTAGTCTGTCTGAGGCAAAAGTCCATCCAGTAACCTCTGTGCTTCCATGCTAAAACCGGAGCTGCACGTAGCATCAAAGACTTCACAGCAAACAGATGTCTTACTCTGTCTGATTTTCTAGAGCTAAATCTAACTCATCTCACTCCAACATATCCTTTCAATCTGAACTTATTTAAACTATTTTCAGTACAAAGAGCTACGTTTTAATTTGTGCATCATTAAGAAAATCACTACTCTGTTATAGCTAACCGTTTACATGTTAGTGATACAGTGAATCATATTGATGTTGTTTGAATAGAAACAGATGGATGTTGCATAAATATATTGGTTATAAGTTAGCCTATATGTTAAAAATGAGAAATAAATCTGTTATTCCCATATAAACAAACACAAAAGTACCGAAAAATGGTACTATTAGGTATCGGTTTAAATGTAAACGGTACCCATCCCTGTGTAAGGATCATAGCAGAAGTTCATATCAAGGATTCTGTACTTGACTTGAAAACTCCGTTTTGGTTGTTTTTTTCCTTTGGTCTTGGTCCAGCGAGAACCAGCAGTTCCTGAAGGAAGTGGTGCAGAGTGTTCTGGATGGACAGGGGGTCGGCTGGCTTAACATGAAAAAAGTACGCCGCCTGTTGGAGAACGAGCAGCTTCGTGTCTTCGTGCTGAGTAAGCTGAACAGAGCCATCCAGTCAGAAGAAGATGCCAGACAGGAGATAATACGTGACGTGGTGAGATGCTTGTTTTTATGGCAATAAGAGCTCAATATTAACTACAAATTCTCAGAAATAAACATTAAAATGTATAATCTTTACCAGCAGTTGTGCCTAATATATGTATGATTTCTGTTTTACTATTGGAGGTAGAACTGAGGTGTTGAAATATACTTTTTGTACCAATTTTCTCAAATTCTACAGAATTTCTCTCTTTAACTGTCAGGGGGAAAAAAGTAGTAACGTGTCAAATGCCTTCTACTTTCTTGTATTGTACTTTCCAAAACCAATAAACCATACATTTTATTCATAAAGTGCTTTTCAAGTCACACAGAGATGCTTTGCAAGCTTGAAAAACAAGAATACAAAGTGCAAAGCAAACAATAATTATGTCACAGAGTATTATGAGATACCCATTAAAACCAAAAAAGAAAAGAAAAAAAAGACAATTGATTACTTTTTCGAACAGTTTCAGGTTAGACCAACCACAGATAACTTTTAGAGAGTGAGTTCCATAGGGTAGGGGCAACAATTGAAAATCATAGTCACCCCAGATTCTGTACTTGGTCATGAAGGGGAATGGACAGAAGTTTAGTATCAGAGGAGCAGAGGCTGCAGGATGTGGACACGAAGGATGTTGGTCCAATAGAATGAGGCCAGGTTTTTGAGGGATTTGAATGTGAGAATGAAGATTTTTATTTTAGTTTATGTATTTTTTCAAATACAGACAGTTATTTTTAGTTAAATCTGCAACTGGTTTGGATTCCCAGCCTTCATTAGGGGCAGGACCTTATTTCAAAATGTCATTGTTATTTAACTAACCAACCATTAGCTTGATATGTAGTCACTACATACAGTAACACTATTCATCACATTAAAAGTGAACTCACTTGCATCAAGACTGGGTTTTAAAAACATTTCAACAGCACACATTTGTCAAAAAGAAAATGTTCAACTATGACTGACAAGAAGTGAGATCACTGAACCGTTTAATGTTGCTTGTGTTTATTTTTGTCAGGTTGACATCATTGTAAAGCTTGTTACTGTGCTTTGTCTTCAGGAAGTGAGCAGGAAAGTGTACAAGGGCATGCTGGACATCTTGAAGTGCACAGTTTCCAGTCTGGAGCACTCTTACACTAATGCAGGCCTGGGAGGAATGGCCAGTGTCTTCAGCTTACTGGAAATTGCACGCACACATTATCAAACCAAAGGTATGTCCTGCATTTTAGACCCGAAATGGATGAATTTGATTCTGGATGGTGGAATTTATAGGAATTTTGAGAATTATTTTAGACTGTTTGTTTGTGCTGAGGAGCATAACGGCAGTGTGCCTGTGCTACTAACACTTGTCCCTGTCTTTGCATTGTGTTTATATTAAGCTTTATGCTGCATGTTAGACCTTGACTCACTAAAACATTAACCCAAACTGTAATTTTCTTGTCTCAAATACTTTTTCTCCACATACTTTACTTTTCTTTAATTGTGATGAACTCTGTTTTTGGCCCCTTAATTTTGACAACTCGGTAGACCCAGAAAAACGCAAACGAAGCCCCACAGACAGTGCTGGCAGCCCGGGGAGTAAAGAAAGTCCTTCTGGTCGTATGGAGACCGCCAGACCTCAGGGCCTCCTGAATATTCCCCACCTGCAGCTGCCGCACCACCCAACGGGCAAAGGAGCCCGCCATTTTGACACCCGGAGTCTGAACGAGGAGAACTTTATTGCCTCGATTGGTGTGTACACCACTCCAGCCCCGGTTGCATGTGCACTGTAAACCCCCCCCCTTCCCTGACCCTTACAAGCTCATCAACCTTATACTCCCACCCTTCTTCCAGCCGTCTTAAAGAAAGACCCCTTCCCTTGTCGCAGACAGATTCTTACAGGTGCAGCTATATTCCACACACTTTGACTGAAAATACAGCAAATAATTGCTGAAAATGGCTTTTTAGAAACTAATCATATGCTTAAATGGTGTTTGGAAATGATTCAGATAATTTTACAAGTAGATAAACATTCAGAATGTTCTTGATTAAAGATGTGAAGTAGACTTGGAGAAGTGTCTGGAATATATCCCTGTCCCCCAGCCTGGACTGCGTGTGTTTGTCTCCCTTTCCTTAAACATCTGTGCAACTGTTTGCCTCCTTTCTGAGGTTCTGTTGTTGGCCTCTTAGCACCTTGAATGCATGTCCTTGTTTTGTTCTTCCAATGTGTAAATCTGCAGTAGCGGTCAAGGGGAAACCAGAGGTATGCGCATCGACAGACAAATCGGTGTTGGTGTGTGCCTTTACTGCAGGTTTCTGCAAGGCGTGCTGTAGACGATAGCAGCTCCCTTTGCTCTCAGCATGGAGGGTGGAAGCATCACTCCCCAGTAAACAGTCCCAGTAAACACTTAATGTCACAGAATAGGTTTTTTTTTCTCCATTGGTCATTAATGAACTGACTTAAAGAAAAGAAAAAAGATGGCATCTTTATTTCTTCATTTTCCAAAAATGATGCTGGGTCTGTATACGGGGGACTTTGTCAGTCCAACCACCCTGACACCTCTCCTACCTGCACCCCTTCTCTACCCGTTAGAAGTTGCACCTTCAATTCTACAGAATGCTGTGAGACTTTGCATCCCGGCTTCTGCAACTGCTCCATTTCACTCGCTGGCTAATCGGCCTCTCAACCCCCCATCCCATGCTCTTTTCCGAATCAGCCATCTCTCTCTTCCTCTCCCACTTTTGCCCCGGAGAGCCAGACAAATGCAGTCGATGAAATCAGGTGGCCTGTGCTCAGAGCCGAAGCTCATTCTGATGTCACTGTGTGGCTCTCCAGGACTCTGTGCTGGGAGCTTCTGGGTGTGTTGTAATGTTACCTTAGTAGCTTCTGAGTCCAGAAGATCAAAAGACTTGTTTTTCATTTTTTATCAAGGTTGTAAAACGGCTACATGCAAACATTACAAAACACCTTCTTTTAATAATGTCAGAAATTCAATGCTTATTTTGTTTTGGTTTTGGTTTTAATGCTCACCCACCATACATGCCTTTTCAACCAGCTCTCTGACTCTCTCTCTGTCTTTCTCTCCTTGCTTGCAATGCATCTTGGGTAGAATTGTGGAGCAAGCACCAGGATAAGCAAAAAGCTATGGAAAAACAACAGAGTAAGAGACTTTTCACACACCCAAAAAAAAAGAAAAAAAGATCGGGGTGTGTTGCTGACTTTTTTTACACCCCCTTTTCAACCTTTTTAGTGTCTTATACATGAAAAAAATAAATAGTGCTTGGAGTCAGAATGGATACCCCCCCCCACACACCCCCCAAACCCAAAAGTGTCCTAATTTAAGATTATATGTTGAATTCATTTTACTTCTCACTTTTTCTAAACTACAGCATGAGGGTAATTTCAGCTGAATAGTATCTTTTTTTCCCCCCCACAAGCTGAGACTCGTGAGCTACATGTGACACTGGGTTTACTCTCTAGTCGTCTCAGTAGTTAAGTTTTGATGTGTTGATCTATTTATAAAAACTGCTCTCTGAATTTCCTAAAAAAATGACAGCATTGTTTTATTTTTTTCTTCATTAAGACTTGAGATGGCAGCCACTTTTGGTACGTTTTCCTATTTACTGGTGTGGACATCTTACATAGATTCCGTGGATCATCGTTAGGGTCTTTGAAATTAAAAATATGGGAATTTTTTGTGTTCTATTCTCACTTTGGCTCAAGCCTAACAAAGTTTTTGTAACCCCCCCTCCCCCTCCACACACACATTTTTAAGCATTTTCTTCCCCCTTGCGGCCATGCATCAGGGTGAGCAGATATGCATACCTGCTCTTTTCTTTTTAACTATATTTTTTTCCAGTTCCTAGTGGTTTGCTGTAAATTGTGTGTTTACAGCCAACATTCTGCACTTGCTGGTACAGTTAATGCTTTATGAAATGGTTTGCCAAAAGTTAAATGTCACAAAGAGTGAGGAAAAAAAAAAACCCAAAACAACACAAGGAAGTGTCAGGATGTACGTGTCACCATATCTCCACCTACGGAGGTGATAAATAACAGATCTCACATGAAACAGAAAATGTCTCCTTTTACCGTCCATCAGTTTGTCTGCATGCCTAACTGCCTGTGTCTGTTGTTTTTGGTGTAACTTGGGCCACATTTGCAGCACTGACTGAGAAGTAATGTTGCGCACTTGCAATTTTTGTTTTCATTTGTAATGTTTTTTCCCAGTTTTACTGCACTCTCTGCTTGCCTCTTTGTTTTTTCTCTAGTTTTTAACATGACTTCAAACAGAAAGTTATGAATACTAATGAATAATGAAAGAAGTTTTCTTTCTTCTTTAGAATAGATGCATTATAGTCTTTCTGTACTTGGAGGAAGTAGCAGTATCACAAACAGTTAGGTTAGTGTTATGTAGTTTGCTTTGCTGTGCACAGTCATTACTGAGTGTTTGAATAAATGCTTCAGCACCTCGGATGGATATTGGTGTTTTTGTGCAGTGCTGACTTTGAGGCAGCTCTCACTAAGGTAAGAAGGTATTGTGGTCATAATCATGAAAACAGGCTGATATCTGTGTACTTTCCAGGGTCTGAAGGAGCAAAGCAGCAACGCCCACAGGCGACTGATGCAGAGGAGAAAAAGTCCCAGATCAGTGCTGATAGCGGCCTTAGTGTTGCATCTGGATCTCAGGTTTGTACACAAAGTATTGTTGTTGTTCTGAAGTAGTTAAAGTAAATGAATATAAACTCTGTATTAGATACTTGGATGTCACAAAGAACACCAAGATGCAGATTGTGCATACTCATCTTCAGCTCATTTTAGTTTTGTCTTTTTGTATGCTAATATTGTGGCTTTAACAGTTTGTTGCTGACAATCTGCGATGTATTGAGGGTGTTAAACTGCTGAGAGACCAGCATATTTTCTTGTCCACCACTGCAAAGAGTCCCACTGTTTTCTGTCCTCCCTTTTTTTTCTCTTTGGATTAACAGAAAAGTGACACAGAGTCTGTAAACAGCTCAGAGCCACCGATCCTGACAAGAAGCACCAGCCAGGAGTCAGAGGCTAGCACAGTGGTAGGGCACGGCCAACTCGGATACGATGCACTGGATTTTATTTTTTTGTCTTTATAAATGAAATTTGATGGATTGATTTGAAAAAGCACTTTTCGTACACGAGTAACACAAAATGCTTTTAATACCACGCTTGTGTTTAGACAAAAACTGAAAAACACTTTTTTGGTTATTGATCCATTAATCTTTATGTGGAGCTGATCACTAGTCATTCTCATATAATTTAATGTGAACTCTTAATTAGAGACTATGAGACTGGAATTTTGTTTCTGTAGCAGATCAGCAAATCTAAGACTGGATTGGTTTGATGACAAAGAAATTTCACTCATAACATTTTAGTCCTATATACAATATTATGAATATTTACATAGAAAAGATGCACAGCATGTGAAAAATGTGCCACTTTTTTGTTATTCTTACACAGTTTTATTTTTCTTTCAAATTGTAGATAAGCAATAGCTCTGGAGAGACTCTTGGAGCCGATAGTGATCTGAGCAGCACAGCAGGAGACGGCCTTGGAGGGAGAGTAGCTGCTCATTTAAATCAGTCCAGAGGAACTTTGTCCGACAGTGAGATAGAAACCAATCCAGCCACCAGCTCCGTGTTTGTAAGTACAAGGCTTGCTCATGTACACTATGTAGATGAGAGATAATAGCTCATTTTGATCCAGTTGAAAATATGGTTTTAAAAAGCTTTGTCTGAACTCTGTTAGAAATGTTCATTAAAAGATCATGAAGTTGTTTCCCATGCATCCTTGAAGAGTGTGAAACTGCACTCCAGTATTCCAGTAGTTAATAGTGAGAGTGAAGGTTTAATGTCCTGGAAAATTGTTTGTGTTTTCCTTTTGCCACGAATAAACTCTTAGCAATTCTACATCTGCCAGTAATTCAGAAGTTGTGGTGTGTTTGGTTTAAATGACATTACATTTTTAAACACTGAACATAGCTTTTGTGTGGGGGAAACTGTTGAATGATATCATAAAAGAATGGGACAAAAATGCATGGAAGAACATTAGCTACTCTTGTCCTCTTCCACGAGGTTAAACAAGCAAACTTTTGCATTCAATATTTGTGGTCATTATAGTAGTTCTAGAAACTAAAACATTGTTCTGATTTCACAGGGAAAGACTCACAGACTGAAGCCAGGTGCTAAAGATCACGTATCTGCGATGGTGAAGGGGCCACCCCCGCAGCCCCTGGAAGACATCAGTATGAGGATCTACCTTTGTGAGGGCCTGCTGGGTAGGCGCCGCTTTCTCTTTGACTTTCCAGACAGCTGACACATAAGCTGATGTTTCAAGGAAGAACTTCCTTGCTGTGTTCTTAAAGCTTTTCCCTTTTCTGTGACAGTAATTTGCTATGCTTTGCTTTACTAACACTAACTCGGTTAAGCATAGACAGATATTAGGTTTTTTGGTTTCCCCCCCATATTTTTTTAATTTGAAAGTTAGCTTGACTTCTCTTTAACTTGTGCAAAACCACAATGAATGTTCTGTAGTTGTGGAAATAGTTTGATATTTTTAGAGGGGAAAGGCTGAAGTCAGACATGTGATGAGCTAGAAGTGATATAATGCTACTTTTGAACAAGTGAGCTGCTTAACTTTTCAAAGGTTGAGGGGTTATTCTCTGATTCTCAGTCTCGTGTAAAGCAAAATTTACTCAGCTGAATAAACACCACAGACTGAAGTTGTATTAACTTCTTTCTGAGAATAGTTGTGGTGGACATTTGGCAAAATTGACTGAAAACATGTAATTTATTTTGACTACTACATTAAGTCATGACTTCATCTGCTAAAGAGCAATTATATAATTGAGACGGCCTATTTACAGTATATTGAATATATATAAGGATGCACATCACCAAATTTTTATGCTAAATATATATTTTATGATGTTCATTGGTGATCAATACTGAAATATAGATCCCTCTAATACCAGCTATTTATGCTCTAAAATCGATTTTCATGTTTAAAATATTGATATTTTTGTATTTTGGGGTAAAAATTTAGTTTATTATGAACTGGAATACAGAAGAAGTAATTGTACTGTCAGGATTTTGGCTAAATTATACCCAGATGGTAGAAACTACTTTTTCTTCTGCCTGCTGTGGTCATTTGTGAAATAAGGCACAGTGTTACGTTGCAGCAGGCCACGCACTCTGTCGCTCAGTACTCACTCAGTCTGAAGCACAGTTGACGTGTGGCGCTGTACAGCAACAGTGCACTGTATGATGTGTGTGGAAAGAGAAAGAAGTGTTGTAGCAACACACAAAACAGCTGAGAATCAATTATAACACAGAATATAATGAGGTTATGATGTGGCGATTTGAAGAGGAGGAGGGCGTGCTGCTTGGGCGAGACAGACTTCCCTCTTGGTGTCCTTTGATGCTGAAGCCGGTACTATCTGGGACTTTCCAGGTACTATCAGGTATTATCCAGGTATAGAGGGAGAAAACGAGGAGCTGTGAAGCACTGATGCTGAATTTTGGGAAAGGGATTTTCATCTATTTGTTAGGTTTCGGTTTTTGTGTTGACATTCAAACAACAAGAGTTCCTCTCATTCTTAAAACTAAGGTATCCTGTTTTGCTCAGATGTGCAGTAATAAATACGGTAATGAAATAAGTAAATACTACAATAAATAGCTGTATAAGTTCGGCTTGAAGTGGTAAATGTGTCCCTGAGATCATCTTGCAACAATTTAACAGGCCTAGATTTAGTCAGGTAAGGATGCTTGCAGAGGCTGGATGTCATAAAAATATACACTACTGGGAATAAAACAGCCATTTTAGGGTTAAAAAAAAAAAAAGATGGCTGAAAAGTATTCCATAGATGGATAATACTATCAATAATTCTCATTTGTTTTGATTAACTGAATATTTTAATATGTAGGTATTGACAAACAATGCAATTATTTTGGCATTTATTTATTTAATTGTGTATTTTAATGCTAATTTCAGTTTGCATCACAAAGCTTTCTATATCAACTCTTTCCCCCTAAGTGTAGGCTGCTTCCAAATATGATTTTTTTTGTACAAAGTATTGGTATACTTGCTTGAATTTTACCTGGTATAGAATCGAAAAGAAATTTAGAGTTATGGCACATCACTAATGTCCATTTGAGGTTCCAGACTGTAGAGACTAAATGAGCGTGGCGTGTTTGTTTGCCCATGTTTTGTTCCCGTAGTGTCCGTCTCATTTTGCTCTGCTCTTGTTTTTGCCGTTAAACCTGCTCACTTCTTCGCCTAACCCCCTCCTGCTTTTGCTGCTTTTCTTTTCTCCTGCTGCACTTCATGGGAAATTCTTCCAGGGCGGGATAAGAGCTCCGTTTGGGATCAACTAGAGGATGCTGCCATGGAAACCTTTTCTCTAAGTAGGGCTAACCTCTTGCCCTTTTTACCCATCTGTGTGTGTTTGTAGTGGTGCATCCACTATTCAGCTCAGCTAGCTCTGTGTTCAGTCTTGAATGTGATTTTATTAATTTGTTTGTTTTTCAATCCATTTGTGAACTTCATCTGTTTAACATTGATTGAAATAGAAGCTACCACCATTCAAATGTGAGGAAAGAAAAGTGTAGAGTGGTGAAAATGAACTTTTGTGTTTTTCTTTTTGCTTATGTGAAAATCTTTATGTATCCACCCATCCATGAGCGTATTTGTACATAGTCTTTTGCTTTTTGTTTTTTTAAACAGGGCTTTGTATTATATCGAACAGTCAGTCAGATACAACTAAAAATGAATCCAATGATAATTGCTTTTAATGACTCAAAAGTTGGCTTGGATGACAGAAGGTATGCTTGTGGCTGTAGGTGGTATTGGCCATATTTGAATAGATCAGCTGTGAAACTGCTGAAGGAACTCTTTGCATTCTTGGAGCTCCATGTTTGGTCTTCGTGTCTCCAGGTAAGGAGCGCTCCACTCTGTGGGACCAAATGCAGTTCTGGGAGGATGCCTACTTAGATGCTGTGATGTTGGAGCGTGAGGGCATGGGGATGGACCAGGGACCTCAGGAGATGATTGAAAGGTTTAGCATTAGCTGCATCTTTTATATGAGCTGCTGTTGTGTATTCTTTTTGTCTCCAAATATACTTTTTTTTAAATATGTGGCAAATTTTTCTACACAACAATATGATGCTGCTTTATTAAACCCACCACAGCTTATTATTTCTAAGATCTTCTGGGTTTTTTTTTTTAACAGATATTTGTCACTGGGAGAGCATGACCGCAAGCGCCTGGAGGATGATGAAGACAGACTCTTGGCCACACTGCTGCACAACATGATTGCGTACATGCTAATGCTGAAAGTATGGAATCCCGTTTATCAACTTAATCATAGATTTGTCATTTCTTTTAACCCCCTCAGCTGTCTGAATTTTGTATATCTTATCTGGATGTTTTGTTTAATTAGGTCGGCAAAAATGACATCAGGAAGAAAGTGAGGCGCTTGATGGGCAAATCCCACATTGGCCTCACGTACAGCCAAGAGATCAACGAGATCCTGGACAAACTGACTCATATGGTGAATGTTTATCCTTTTCAATTCAGTTATTTCATCCTGTCATTTTTTTTGTAATGATTTATATTAACTGTGTGTGTAGAACGGCCGCGAGCTGTCTATCAGGCCCAGTGGAAGCCGACACATCAAGAAACAGACATTTGTTGTCCATGCTGGCACTGACACCACAGGAGACATCTTCTTCATGGAGGTATGTGAAGCCTCGTCTCTGCATACAATTGTTAATGGAGTGTTTTTGGACGTAACCTTGAGTGCTGCACGAAGAGAGCACGTTGTCCTGTTATTTCATTGTTTACTCATCATTGTTTCAGGTTTGTGATGACTGTATAGTCCTGCGCAGCAACATCGGTACCGTTTACGAGCGCTGGTGGTACGAGAAGCTCATCAACATGACTTACTGCCCCAAGACCAAGGTGTTGTGTCTCTGGAGACGTAACGGCCAAGAGACGCAGCTCAACAAGTTCTACACCAAAAAGGTTAGAAACTGCATGAGCACTTTAGCTTTAAAGTTGGCACTAAAAAAAAAGCAAGACGAAACTGTGATTTAAAAAATTTTTTTTATGACGGTTAGTAATATAGAAACAATAGTGAAATGATAAAAATTGTAAATGGTAATGAGATAACACACTCTTTGGTTTTACATACCCATATCAAGTGACAGAGATGACTCAAACAGGTTTATTTTCATTAAAGTTCATTATAGTTGCTGAAATTGTTCTACCACATGGTTCACAGGCTGTTAAATGTTTAGTTGATGTTAGAGGAACATCAGTTGAGAAAGAAATGAAACTAAAAATGTAATTTATCTATTATTCGTAATGTTGTAGGTTTTTTTTAATGATTTATGGTGCGTTCAGTTTGACTAGGAGGTCGGAAGTCGGAACTGGGAATGACGTCATAACCCAGTTGAGACGTTTACAAAGTCGGAAAACCAACATGGACGGTTTTGCACCAGGATCCCATTTGTTTTGCTTGCACTTTAGCTTTAACAGAAGACTTTTAAACCAGTACATGGACATTATCATAAAAGAATATGAAACGCCTTAATTGAAGTGTGAAAGAAATATTATGATCATCTAATGTAAGTAGAGTTAAACAGGTACATTTAGACATAAATGTTTGTTTACTCTTGGTTTCACTGTTGATTTGCTGGGCAGCCATCTTTAGTGGGTAAACTCAGGGGGGGGGGGCGTTCACGTTGTCTTTCCGACTGGGAACTTGGAAAATCCAAGTACAAATCGAACGCAGCGGCATTCTTTTTTCTTTTTGATCATAAATGATAATAATTGACAATGTCCTGTTCAGGAGGGTGATGGCTGCTGGCAGGAATGACCTCCTGTACCTTTCTGTTTTGCGGTGTACTTGAAGAAGCCTCTGACTGAACAAATTATGTTGTTTCCTCACTGTGTTGTGAAGAGGATGTGAAGAATTGTCCATTATGTTCAGCAGCTTGTGCAGCATTATTCTCTGTTATCCCCAGCACAGAACCAGCCTTCTTCATCAGTTTGTTCAGTTTCTTTAAGGCTCTCACTCTGCTGCTGCTGCCTCAGCACATGCTGCAAAGCTGATTGCATATCCCACAACAGACTTATAGAAGATACATGAAATATCTTAGTGCAGACATTGAATAATCTCAGCTTCCTTATGGAGTTGAGTCTGCTCTGTCCTTTCTTGTAGATGACTTTTGTGTTGCATTTCCAGTCTAGTCTGTTGTCCAGCTGAACTCCATTGTTTTTAATATTAATTCACATAAGGTTTCTTTCCTTTCCAGTGTCGTGAACTCTACTACTGTGTTAAAGACAGCATGGAAAGAGCTGCAGCAAGACAGCAAAGCATTAAACCAGGTAGAGATCTTGCCGCGCCACCCCCCCCCCCTGTTCTTTTTTTTGTTTGTTTTTGGTCTTATTTGCTTTTTTCCTCCTAGCTCCCCTGCAGCCATCCAGCCTGCCTCTTCACTCAGCTTTTCCTCAGGAAGGACTGAGCATAGTGGCTGATGAGATTTCTTGTTTTTCAATGTTTATTGTATGTTTATTAAGCCGTTTTCAGACTTGCATTGCGGAATATGTGCTGTAAAGTCCATCCGCTTTTCAAACATGTCGCTTCCTCGTGGACTTTTAATGTCGCGGCTACGTTCACACATGGGGAAATGTTTTGGACAAGTCGGTTGTCGAGACATGGTAGGACGTCTTTGTGTTGCGACTTGTCCGGAACATTTCCTTTGCGTTCAGACAAAACGACTTGCCGCTGCAACATTTCCGCTCTTATGGCATGGGGGGCTAGCCGGTAAATGTCCGCTGCAGCTCCGAGGTAAAAGAGCGGAACGTTTGTCTGAATGCAAACGGTATAAAAGACAAAGTC
>JBBBVU010000001.1:6889163-6906660 GCA_037177055.1 Atherinosoma microstoma | reverse complement strand
AACCTTTTTCCCCACACCACGCTTTTCCGAGCTAGAGGAAACGGGGTTTTTTTTTTTTTTTTTTTTTTTTTTTTTAAACCATTTCATTAATGAAACCTGTCCAAGAAACGCTGCGGTACAGATGATTTGTCCCTATTTTCTTAAAAAAGTAAGGCTATATGTTGATAGTTACCTTTACTTTGGTTTTATCAAAAGCCAGGACGGGAGTCAGCCAGAATGCATCTTTTGAGAAGCTAGGTAATGGAAGCTTAAAAGCAAGCGTGGCTTCAGCTTGGGGCAGGGCAGGGGTTTCATGGCTTTTTGGTAGTTGCGTTATGAGGGTATTTAAGGAAAATAGGTTGGGAACCACTTATGTTAGAACAAACCTTTACGGTTACATGATGACGAGGTTCTGTTGTGGCTTCCTGTGAAAAAGCAAACTGGTTATTGGAAAGTTTCCCCTTTGAACCCACATGAACTGACACCAGCCCAGTCAAAAAGGGGTATATAATCATAACTACACAAGATATATTATAAAATAATATAAAGCATCTTGTTTTATATGAAGGCCAAAGAAACGTACAAAAAGAAAACAAAGAGATTAAACTGATGAACCTTTTGGCAGTTGTGGTTGAACATCACTTTAAAATAGATGTAGATTTATGTTCAGTCTGTAGAGTAACAGATTACATTCAATTTAAAGCTGATTGTGTGTAATCCATTTTATGAATTCATTAGGAGCTTTAATAAGCACTAAATACAGTTTCAAAGATTTGCTTAGAATGACTAAATCTAGCGTGGTAGAGGGCGGGATGTGGGCCGGCCAGCTCTGCTGTGAGATGGTTTTTGGAGGTGGCCTCCTGCATCATAGTGGGATTTACTGTCCATCAGTGATGGCCCTCATTTATCTGCTCTGCTGTGTCGAGCAAGTTGCGTTGGTGCCAGCCCTTGTTGCTGGAGGAGGAGGCATGGAGGGCTCTGGGGGACTGAGATGTATAAAAGTCCAGGAAAACAAAAGGTGAATCCAGTTCTCAATACACTTGTCAAACCTCTAGACCTCTATTTTTTTTTCCCCTTCTGTTTTTTTTCTTCCATTTGCCAGTTTTTTGGGGCTGAATCCTCTTGTGATGGTTTTTCATCATTGGCTTTTAACCTCTCAGTTAGATTCTCTATCTGAGTCTGTACGAGGCTCCTGTGGATAGCGACCTCTCGGAGTGTCGTCGAGTGTTTGTGCTCTTCTGTCCGATAATAATCCAAACCATTTCTCTCCCATGCTCTCTCCCCCTGCAAGGAGCGGAAGGTACACAACCTCTGCTGTGTTTGCTTCTTAGCAGTTACATCTTATTGGGTTTTCTTTTCTTTTCCTCTCTCTTTTCTTTTTACTGTCGTAGCTGTATGGCAAAGTCCTAATTTTGTGTCCTTGTCTTCATTTTGTATGGAACTTCCATGTATGCATCATATGGGCCATATTGCATCTCTGAGAATAAAAGGAAATGTCTTTTTGTTTCCCTTTAATCTACTTTTTACTGTTCCCAGTCAATTATAAGCACAAATTTCCTACTTCTGATACACTTCATTGATGAAGCGAGTCATTTTGAATTAGCGTTGAGCTTTGAGCAGACTAATTGCATCTCTCCTCATTGCCCATGTATGCGTTTGATCATGGAAACTTCTCATAGTGTGCTTTTCTTTTCTTTTGGTAACCGTTAAAAGCTTGCATTTCATGTGTAGCTGTTTTATTTATTTATTTATTTTTACCTTTCATACTGAATAAAACAAGTTTAACATGGCTAATTTTCAAATATAAAGTGTTTACTCTTCATCCGGTGTTGTTGAGTTAATAATGTTCTGTCTTGTTTTGTTTGTTTTTGTTTGTTTTTAGGTTTTCATAGAGCTGAGTCACATTAAAAAGTGCAATACAGTGAAGGGAGTCTTTGTCCTGGAGGAATTTGGTAATTACACCATCTATTGATTCTAGGCCTGTACTCGGCACGGCAGTAACTCAGCTTCGTGGCAAACGTATTGACGAGAGCTTATAAAGTTTCACTAAATTGGATACTCGCTCTGCTCGAGGAACACCGAGATGCTGATGTCTGTAGGTGATTAAAGGACAGATGAATTCTTCGGGGGATGTGGTTTGCAGTCACATGGCAGTGTGAGAGTTGCGTTTCATTTAGCTGATGAGGACGGACAGAGTTGGCGGAGGCTTTGGAGTCGGGATGGAATGTTTAGCAGCCTTTTTCCCCCCATGTGGCTGTATTCAGAAAAAAAGGGAAGAGAGGATGAAATTAGAAGTGAAAAGTTTGATCAGAAGCAGCCGTCAGCTTGTAAAATTCGAGGTAAATGGTTGAGGGAATGAGGGAGGAATCGTTAGTACATTTCAGATGAAATTTGATTAAATCTGTATGTTTTGAATCCAAGAAACAAAACTGGAAAAGTTTCTAATTTGACTAAATTGATGATTATTGTATCTTAGCTCATCAGTTATTTATTTTTCTATGTATGTAGACAAGTCTGAGCGGAGAAGAAAGACGGATAAAAATCAAATATTTGCAAATGGGATCCAAACCAATTATGCGGTTTTAAATAGGATTCCAATTGTATTTCCTCAGATACTAAGATCAGGATTGTAGATCATGTCCACCTCTTGCACCAAACTGTTGCACTCCTGTAATTCCACAACATCCACACACTGTTTAAAAGCCTCTGCTGATACGGAGCTTTACAACTACTATTTAGTCTGTGCAGCTCTGGCGCACAGATGGAGTTCTGTTTGTGCAGCAGTGCTACAGTCTAGACGGGAAAAGAGCTGCCGCTGCCTGCGTTGTTGCCACAGCAACTCATGCAGATGGATTGTTCAATGTCTTACGTCTGAAAATCAGATGAGAGAAACCAAACCGTTTCACCTGCAGGCTGTCAAAGTCCACGGAGGATGTTTTCATAACCAATTAAAGAAATCTATTCTCAACACCTCGGTGAGCTATACTGTTGTTATGAATGACATATTTAGTTTTATTCAACTTGATTTATACGGAGTTGGTGCAGAACAATAATTACCAGAGCAGTAAATGTGTATTAATCCAAAATAGTCTGCAAGAAATGCACCAAGTTCCTCCAGTTTAAATCCCAAAGTTGTAGAAAGAGATTCTTCAGCCTGTTTTAAAGATACAAAACTGTGGTCGGAGTTGGTGCTGCATACAGAGTTAGAAGTCAGCACAAAAATGTGCTTATTGTTAATACTGACCTTTATCCTGCAGAAGTGATTAGAAGTACACAGAATACCGCCATCGTTAAGCTTGAGAAGCATTACATACTGCAAGGCTTTTTTTTTAAATATGTTTTTGTTAGAAGATTAAAGCTTCCTCTGTTATCAGGTACCAGAGAATATCGCAAATGGATTCGTGAAGGAATGCTTGATAAATGAATCAGTTTAGAGTCGTTACAGTAGTGGTTGTTTTAGGTTTCTGAGGAAGAGAAGTAGCTTTTATCTCTTCACTGACGGAGGTGAATCTTATCAATATGTCAGGTTAGTTTGCAGCTCAGCTGCCTCTGTGGTTAGACTGTCGCGAGCCGCAGTTAGAATCACCAGAGCATGGTTTATATGTCTAGATATGAGTCAAAAAGGATGATTCACAGCGTGACAGAACAGTTCCCGATCATCAGAGGTTGAAGCTGAGCGCCTGGCTGGGTTACTGCCGTGCCTCTGTGCTGCTTTTGTAATGTTGCCCTCATCTTTGCCACTATGAAAACCTTCATTCTCCAGCAGGTAAAGTTTTGTCACCTTTCTTCTTCAAACTAAATCCGTGCAGATTATTTCCTCCCTCCATCATTGCATTATTCTTTTTCTTTTCTCCTGTACTTCTTCCAACAATATTCCCCTGCGTCAGTCATCACTTGCTTTTTTTATTTCGGAGATCACTCCACACTCCATCCCCTCATGGTGTGGTCATCATTCTCTGACTGTCCGCCTCTGTATCTCAGAAAGTGGAGATCTTAGGTGGGACAGCTGGTTTGTTGGGGGGTTGAGTAGAGGGATTTAATTTTTTCTAATCCCCCGTCACCTGTCCAGAACTCAGCCTCTTCATCCCTGCTGTGGGTTCACAGTTACTAATGAAAAGTCTGTCTGTCCTGTGGGCAGTGACGTGGTCCTGGGTCAAAGGATTTTAGCATCTGGTAGCTGCTTCTCTGTGACGGTCTGTCAGTTCACCGGGGTGGGAGGGGAGGTTGTTCTTTTTTTCTTTTCCTGTTTGTTGTTTTTCATTGATCAAATCTTAAAACCTTTGCAGATAATACATTTGTGTTTTTAAATTGTTCATTTTGTGGGCCACGGAGGTCTCACCAGCAGACTTTTCCCAGATTAAAACTACCCGTCCCACAAATGATCTCAAAGATATAAACGGATCAGTTCACTTGTGACTAAATTGATGCATTTGGACAAAAATGATTAAACCCAGAGTGACAGTTGATGAGCCGTAAAGTTAATTCCACTCCTGACTGTGACGGTGGACTCTTCTTGGCCCACATTTCATTTTACTCTTTTTTTAAAAAAAATTTTTTTTTTTTTTATAAAAGTCCAACCTTGTAACCCCCCCACCCTCCCTCAAAGCTCTCAAACATGAACTCCTCATGGTTCCTGCTGCCTTTGAATTCTTTGTTTTGTCTCTTGCATCGGCATAGTTCCTGAAACTAAAGAAGTGGTGATCCACAAGTACAAGACCCCCATGGTGAGTCCTCTTGTCCCCTGTCTGGGGTCAGTTAATGTAGTGTAACGGACAGCAGCAAAGTTTCCCATGTGGTATTGATTGTTTTAGTTTGGGTGATAAGTAAAGTATCCATGAGTCTGAAGTTGTTTTTAGGTCCTTATTTTACAACAAAGTGACACTATTTGAATTATTTTTGACTTCACTGGGTTAAAACCACTGAGGGATTCCTCTTCAGATGCGAAAAATAATCTATTTATGTACTAAAAGCTTTATTTAAAAGCCCTAGATATGATTTATGTTAGAAATGGTGTCAGTGTTGTTGTAAGGACATTTCTCAAGAACCCAGTAATATTCTGTGGTGAGGACTTAGTGGTAAAAATAGTTTAAGTAGTTCTTTATAGTTTGTTAACCCTCTACAATGTGTTTAAATTAATATTATTTGAGATATCTAACATATCCAAGCCTTTTTAAAAGTCTTCAAAGTAAACAAAGAGATGCTAGTTAGCATGAGACCAGCCGACTAGCATACAGTAGAAAATAAACCTTTGCGCTCAGTATCCGGTGCAGCAATAACAGCAACTTAAAATTTAATTTATGACCCATTTTCTATTTAAATTTCACGTCGTCATCCTTTAAACTTCCACCAGCAGTAATGAGCAATGTTCATCCAGATGCAGCATAAACTCTGCAGTTGGTTGAACAGAAGAGACCAAACAGAGTCTCTCTGCTTATGCTCATCATCATAGTTCAGTGGTTGTTTAAAGTTACCTTCAGATCCCGACTGAGCTGTATCTGACTCTTAGAAACAAGCTTTTTTATGTAGTGAAGCTCAGACTTTGAAGTTGACTCACACCTGATTTAAAAAAAACAAAAAAACCCACCAGATTTTACCCTCAATTTAACTGCTTATCCTCGCAGTTCACAACCCTCTGCCAGTCACAGTTATGTAATAATCTGACCTGTCTCATGATTTAAGTTGGGTTCTCATCTGCTTTCAGGACTTGTTTCCTTTTATGAACAGCAGTGAATTGATCAGTCGTCTCTCATTGCTTGATTAGCAGGAGTTATGATGTTTAGGGAACGATGAAGGATATACAAGTTAATGGTGACCTATGGAGTTTCTTTCTTGTAAACAAGTTTATATAATATTACTCAAACACACTTTAGAGTCCATGAAACATTGTCTCCTGTTTTGTAAAAGCAAATAATAAATGGTAATAATACACTTATTCATATGTACTCGGTCTGTGTTTTGAATTGAAACTCCTTTTTAAAACCATGAAGACGCTCTGTATCCTGACAGTATTCAGACTGAGGAGAGCGTGTCTGGCCTTGTTCCTCGTATACTTTCTAAATGCTAATGAAACTTCATACTCGTCCCATGTTTTTTTCCCTCTGCAGGCACATCAGATCTGTTACTCGGTCCTCTGTCTTTTCTCGTACGTGGCGGCAGTGAAGGGGAAGGAGGCGGAAGGAAAACCCAAGATGCTGTCACCGAGACCCCTTCCTAGCTAGTCCCCTTCCTTTGCTTTGTCTCCTCAACCCTCCTTTCCCTCAACGTGCCTCTCTACCTGAAATGACATCTCAGCTCTTAAACCAGACTTTTGACAATCCCGAACTTAAATCTAAGCACACAATTCCCGCTCTCTCTTTCTCTCTCCTCCTGTGTATATACGCCTAAAACCCCTTTTAGATCCAGTTGTGTAGACTTGTTGGTCTGTGATGTCGTGTAAATACATCCGATCCTTCACCACCGTTGTCCTGATGTTCTTTCCCAGCCCACTAAACATTTGCTCGATCTTAAAACTCGAGACGCGACTCCCTTCAAGCTCCTGTGCGCTGTGTGAAAGTCTCCTATTGTTCCCGCTGCCAAGACTCAACCGTTTTTACTGATACGAAATGTGAGGGATTGCCCCGAGACACAGAGTGCATGCAGGTCCCGTGCACAGCCTTGACATCCGCTACAGTGCAGCTTCCCCCCTCCTGCCCGTCTCCATACGTCTGTGTGTTATTCTGTGATATGTGGTTTCTGTAAAGTCGCGGTCTGTCCAAGTTTAAACTGGTGAAACATCCAGAGACCCTCTTATTGTGCAGGATGGTCCATACTGAAAAAGAAAAGAAAAAAAAAGCTACTGTATACTGCACCAGAGCACCGCATGTAAACGCTTGTTAATGGCGTATGAACCCTAAAATACTGTGAGTGTTCTCAGATGTGTTCTCTTGCCCTAGAATGGCCCACCAGGCTGAATTACTGTTCTAGTTCTACTGTAAAGTTTCTCGTCTGTGGTCTGCTGTTATTAACTGCATGTTACTATGAAGATGAAAAATAAATATTATATATATATTTCTATATATAGTATTTATTTAATATATACATATTGACTGTACATTTTTCTGGAAAAAAAAAAGTTAAAAAATGTTGATTTACTAGATGTGCAATACTTCAGAAGTAGTTAGCCATTGCTGGAGCCAGGTTTTCTCGAGTTAACTGGGCTTTCACAGGTTGAAGAATGTAAGATTTTTTTTTTCTTTCTATAGTGCATATTGATCGAACAGTCGGACTTCAGTGTGATAGGACTGTTCGAAGTGTCTTCTGAGGTAATCTTTCGGTCAATCACGAGGCAGAAAGCGGCTGCTAAGTTGGTCTCTGGGTGGAAACCTCATAGCGTTTCTGTCAAAGCAGGTGTTCTGTAGAAAACGTCGTCGTCTGGTCACACTTCGAAAATGTCTGGAGAGGTTTTACTGCATATTTTCCATCTGAAATCAGCCTCCGCAGGCGGCATAAAAAGCGTCTTTGATCGAACACGTATGTGCCGACTTAAAAGGTCTTTGTAATGTCAGCTATATCTCTGCTTCGCTGCACTTTGAAAAACTATGATGGGAACATGGTCAAGTTTAAAGTAATTTTTAGAGTGAGATTAAGTTGGGAAAACATCCATCAGCCTGAGTTGATACTTAACTAAATATAAATCACATTAGAGGAACTGCCACATAAAAACAACTCAGTGTGTTTGAGCCATGACTACTCTTCTTCTAGTGGTAATGTTATTAATATTTCAGGTAAACTATTGTCAGACCTGATGATCTTGATCTTTAGGTTTCCAGTTGCGTGTCATCTACTTCGATTATTCTTCATTACAACAGGAGAAAAAAAAACTGAAGCATATTTTGCCGGCAGATTGTAGAAAGAAAATGCAACATCCCAATATTTCTCATACTGACATGGCACCATGGCCCCCATGCAAGTGTTCCTCTTGTAATTATTTTGCCAGTAAAACGTGAGCTAAATTTGTCCTTCCATGCTCACAGTAGATGAAGAATCACTGACGCTACCGATGCAGAACGCCGGCTTTTACATGACTGATCGATTTTGTTACAGAAAATGAACTAAACCACCAAACTCAGCTGCAGATTTCTGTCCTGCGATTGACCCCATCAGACGTGTTGAAGCTAACGGCCGTCGTCATCAAATCGTCCGGTCTTAATGTGTGTTTGTTTCATCATAGTGAAACCAGTCCCGTCACTGGACCATTAACTTCCACAGTGAGAGCGAATGTATGTGTGTGTAATTGTGGTCATGTGGTGACCAGTTTCTTCAGATCAGCAATATATTGGTACAGTTATATCACTGGAAGAGGCTTTGTTTCTTTTGTTTTTTTGTTTGGTATTTTTCTGACATGCTTGTATTTTTAGTAATTTAACTGCAAAGGATTATTTGGAGGATATTAAGATGTTTCATTAAACACAAAAGCTCCATCTGAAGCAGCTCCAAACCTAATCTGGAAATTTCCTGCTTAAAGAAAGAATTTTTTTTTTTTTTTTTTTTTGTTAAACTGGAATATTACAGCTCGTCTCTGTTATTGTACTCGCTGGCTGCTGTTAACAGAAGAAAGTAATGAGATGTCAGGTGTAAGTATTCCAGTATTTGGGGGGGAAAAAAAGTATTTATAGAATATGTACAGCTTTGGCAATATAATAAAGTTGTCCCAAATGAACCTTGGTCTAATTTTTCTCTGAAAGAAAAGATGAATGAAATGTGGAAGAAAGACAAATGCAGAGCTTTCAGGATTTATTTCACAAAGTGCTGTAAAACAAACCATGAACTATAGTTGTTTTGGTTTTTTTAAAGTGCAAAGCTGAGAAAGGCAGAGGAGCTTTCAGCCACCAGAGATGAACCATCTCACAATCAAACCCTTTTACTTCCTACAAAAAGCTATTTCCTTAAGTCTAAAAAGGGTAAGGAAGCAGGAAAGAAAAACACTTCAAAGTTCACAACAGCAGAAAAAATATATATTTTTACAAAATATGTGTGTAATGCATTTTTATAATTCAGTTTAATTTAGACACCTTTGGTTGTCACTTGACAGCAAAGACTTTATGTATTGGAAAACCTTGGTAGACAACTAAAACTCCGTTTGAACAGACGCCAGCTGTCTGAAATGCAAATAACGCGTCTGGACAGACTAACTGCAGGTAACCTGATAACACTACTGTTCTGGCACTTTGAGGCAATTTTTAATTCGGACTGCAACTCAGAATGAATGGAAAGTAGACGTCACATCGCTAGTGTAGGCAGAGGTAGCACAGTGCTGCTGCAGACAGAAAAGTAAACTTAGATCCAAGTATAACATCATTTACAGTGGGAGCAGAGCCTGAAACCACTCTAGGGCTACTCCATATGCCCAGTTATACTCGCTAATCACAAGTGAGTTTTGGAATAGTTTTAAACTCACAAATGTTTATCGTACAAGATGTTGAACAGAAATGACAAATTACTTGTAAAAGAAATTAAAGAGATCAAGTTTGGGGGGAAACCATGATTCTTATCTCAGCTTACGTATATGATCATGATTAAATTGTTTAGTCCCATACTAACTTGGCAGGGGAACCAACACTATCACATACTGGGGTTTAACAAACCCACATCTCACCAAATATACAAGTGCTCTAATTATTCATTAGTTTCTGACTTTCTTTTTACTTGAATGAGTTCTGAACTCATTTAAGTCATTCTTTGAGACCAAATGTCATTTTCCCTCATCCACTGAGCCTCTTCTCAATCCATATGTATGCCCTATGGGGAGAAACACCTCAAAACCTTATGAAACCAGCAATAATAATAATAATAATATTCATAATGTGGAGTATCGAGGACAATGTTAAAAATAACAGTGAATTTAAAGGAAAATTTAAAACACTTAAGCAAGTCAAAAAGCATCTTTGCATTGTTGTGTTGCACTTATGTTTACATGTGAAACTTTGACACTTTAAAGATTTATTCCAGTAAACCCTAGATAATCACCCTTTGTAATATCTAATATATAGATGTTATCATTTACATCCCAACGTGATGCTGAAAATGCTACAGTCAGAGATTTTGCTCTTGACCTGTTGACAGTATCTTAAATGGCACTTTCCGATTCTTTGCGAAGCCCGTTTCAGGCTACATGGTCCGCAGCTCACATGTCCCCGTGGACGGCTTTGCGGAGGATCCGGAGACGAGACATGACTTCGTCCCAGTCCAGGTAGGCCCCCTCCAGGTGCCTCCGCCTGTCTGGCCTGCTTATGTAGCTTTTCCTCCCATGGAGCAGACGCCAATTGTCAAAAGTCACGATGTCACCTGAAAACAGAACCCAATCCAGATCAGGTCAAGATGGCCTTTGATTCTGCTCCTCTGGTCTGCCACCTAGTGGTTTTCTTAGTTCAACGCAGACTGAGCAAAGCTAAACATGGAGCCTCCTTGCAGCTTGTGGACCTCTAGCTTTGGAAAAAAACTGGTCTTAACCCTCATTTTAACAGAAGCTGTACAGTTGAAGAACCCTGTTTATTGAGTGGAGGTAAATCTCAACTTCCCTCATGACTGTTGTGACACACACATGGAGAACATCTGGGCTCTGATGGCATCTTTACTGTTTGTCTTCATAGTTGTTTGCTGCTATTTCAAAAGGCTCAAAATATTCCTTTCTTTACCTCTAAACAATTTATTCATCTGATCAAAATTCAAGGATGTGGTGATCTTTGGAAAAATAGGCTGCATTACAGTTTTTGTAACTTTTTTAAAAACTAAAAATCTCATTTGTTCCATTTGAACATGTCCAAACTGGAATATGTGTCACTGGCAGATGTTGCAAGCTAATTTGTTAGCTCTCTTGGCCGATTAGCTACTGCAACTAACATCTATGTTTCCAGATGATTGTTTTGAACAGACATGACAGTAAAACAGGTATGATGTATATGCGATGGCTACATGCACGCTTAGTAAAAACAAGAAATCTACAGCAGCTCCTATACAGTCTGTCAGAAATGTTTATATTATCAAACAAACAATCAGCATTTCTTTTTTTTTTTAGAATTAAAAACTTAAACTCATCTCAGGTAATAAAACAGATGGCCAATAAAAAGAAGGAAAGAGCGACTAAAATCTAATAATAAATCAAATCAAATAAATCAAAATATCAATCATTGACTCCATCACAGCCGCTGTGTCATTTGCTCCATCCTGATTGGACGACTGCAGTTCTTTAATAACAGGCTTCTGGTTTGAGTGTTGCCTTCAGACATAGTTAAATTTACAAACTAAAACTTTCATCTTCACAAAGTTCATGGACGGGTCATCGGGAGGGAAGTTTTTCTAAATCGATCAGGGTGCTTAAAATGATGCAGGTGAAGCTTTAATGGCACCATCTCCTGCTACCCTTGATGTCCTAAATCTCCTCTTCAACATAATTCACTGGATGCTGCCGACTCTTCACAGAATAGGGTTTATTTAGAGGGTTTTTACCAGACATTGGTAAATGGATTTGGACTGCAATGATGGAGATGGCACTGACATCTCTAAAGTCACGGTGACCTTAATGATGACAAAGATGTTGTTACACATGACTGTATTGTGAGCACATGTTCTATTTACTGCAAGCCTGAGTATCCTTCATTCTGACATTTTATTTCTTCTCATCCAGTCTTTTTTTAAAAATGTATCTTACTTTTTTCTCCGAATGAATCCCAATGTTTAAGGGGGTAAAGATCTCTACCAAAGTTAAGGATGACATGATAAACACTGTCTTTCACTTCTGTGGAGTTTTCAGAGGCACACACTGACCTGGCTCCATCGTATAGGTGACCACGTTCTCTGGTCTGTTCATGATGTTCACATAGGCCTTCAGCGCTCTGTAGAAGTGCTGGACCTGGTGCAAGGGGAAGTCCAGTACAGCATCCCTAGTGGCGTTGTTGTAGTTTATCCTCACAACCCGGCCCTCAGAGTCAACACTGGTCATAGAAAAGCAAAAGGGAAAAAGTTTGATGTCACGCTATCATGTGCAATGTCTTGTAAAGCTTAAACAATGAGTCCACTGACTGTTTATATTGTCAAGATAACAAAATAGGAAATTATTTTTTGTTACAGGCAAACAGCCCAAATTTACAAGCAATAGATAAACTAATCCAGAATAATCCATTCCAGGAAAAAGATGATGTAATCTGTTTGGTTTAATATCACAGAAGACAATGAAGTCAAGCATGTTGTCCTTTCATGTTTGAGGAGCTAAAATGAGTTTGACATCATTTACTCAGTCATTTAACCCTTTGATACTCATACTAAGAAAAAAGCAAAGGAAAAATGTTTCATTGCATTTTTTCATTCCCTTAAAAGAACAATAAGAAGAATCGATGTTTTCTAACTAATGCTTGAGTCATCAGTTAATCGTAGAGCAACAATGAAACAGCAATGGAATAACAAACACTTCTGTCATTACATCCTCAAAGTGGTAGAGTTGACTCGAATTTATAATATGATTCATTATAGTCACTGAAACTATCTATCAAATAGTGGAGCAGGACTTTAGAGGGTTTAGTTGATTGAACATGATTTTGTGTATTTTTTTGTCAACTAAACAATCACTTAGTCTTATTTGGAGATTATACTGTTGGTCAACATATAAAACGTGATCATATATACAGCAAATCAGTCATTTATGTCCATTAGTCCCATCTAATGTCTGCTTGTTTTTAGACGATGCAGACTGTACGGCCTGAGCTTGATGAAATTTCTCCATTTTAGAATAAAGGTGGATGTAATCACTCTGAACAGCAGATGGCAGTATCTCCATTTCAAATCCAAAACCTGCACACACTAACTGATGATGTGTACCACTGCATCTGCTCTAGGGTTTTAAGATGGTTTGAGCCCGTCGACACTTACTCGATGATACGTTTCTTGGACTGCAGCATGAAGTCGCAGTAGTCTGTCCCGGTGTCGGTGAAGTCCACATGCAGCGAGGTGAGCGTCCTGAAAGCTTCCGGGTCTTCTCTCTGCAGCTGCTCGGCCATGTGGAAGCCGTCCACCACCACGCTCTCCCCTCCTTTCGCAGCCTGGTTGATGCAGTGCAGAAACTGCACCTAAAAACACACCCAACACACATATGTCGCGCAAATGCTGGTTTTACAACTCTGACGCCATGAAGGCCAAATGCCAGACATGATTTAAAAGTGATGCCATTTCTGTTTAGTGCATTTTAATCCTCTGAACAGCACGGAAGGAAGATTTTTTACTGACCCCAGGTGCAAAGTGTAAAGCAGGGTAGTCTGTATGCAAGCTGAGCTTCCCTGTAGTGTAGGCTACGTTGTTTGCCATGGGTTTGTCCTGGACCTGCCATGTATGCCTGAGGACAAAGATAACATTCTTTAATAAACCACACTTTAATTATTCAACTTTGGCTTTAGAAGATCAGCAACAACAATTAGGCTGTGAGGAGAAAAAGATGAGATGAGATGAACTTCGGAAAGATCCCTGAGGGGGAAATGGGGCGGCTTCACAGGAATGCTTAGACGGTAGACTCTTAAGTATATTCTTCATTGAGATGCGGCGGCAGTCAAGCACTAATGAGGTAAAGTTATCTCCCATGTTCTGTTTGCCCGCCTCGTTTTGGATGAACCCCGAGTCCTTAAACAGTTTCTCTGATGGCAAGCCTTCATTTTCAGTCTGCAGACTCTTTACTTCCTGCAGTATGAGCTCATCGCCTGGCAGGGAAAAAGCTTTATCCTCCAAACCTCTGTTCTGACTGAGCGCACCAGGTAATTCCTCTGGCTTTAAAAAAAGCTGGAATGCTTTTAGGTTGTTTTCCCCATCTCCGTCCTCTATTAATCATCACTGCAATAAGTCAAAGTGATGAACTCTGGCGTGATGAAGGGGCCAAGAGACTCTCCGAGCTCCTCTATGCAGAGCTGTAGATGATTGAATAATGGACGTATTTGTCCAAACACCAGATCTACAAAACAGTATGAATGCCTTTTTCTATAAAACATCTGATTACGTTTTGGATTTTTCTGGAGTCAATACATTTTTTTGTTTACAGATCACACTAGCAGGCTCTTTGCCAGATTTAATATGACCAGCTCAAAATCTAGTTGGGAGTCAGATGTTAAGCTGATGGAAAAAAGAAAAAAAAATATGGAGGAACATCAGAGTCTTACCCATAAAATGTCAGCCTGAGGTAGCCAATCCTCTCAGCGAGTCTGTCCACTTGGCCTTGCTCCACAGGAGCCCCCTTCAGGTAAACAATGCCAACACGTCGCAGCGCCAAGAGCCAGGCGAGCGCGGCCTTATCGTCACGGAGCACCTCCTGATAATTGGCTGTGGGAATTTGCAGTTTGGAGTCCCAATAATAACGCTCTGAAATGAGAAACGACACATAAGAGGAACACATAGAGCTTTTTTGTGAGGAGTGTGAGTCCCACAGCTGCTCTGCTGATGCCATCCTATCGGGTGTTTCAAGTATTAATGAAAAACTTCGTGTTCAGTACGAATGCGGTCACATCATTCCACACCACTCAACATCTCAACAACTGTTGTTTAACAATGGAAGGATCAGATTTAACCAAATATGCTACTTTTAGGATTGTTTTTTAATAAGCAGTCTGATGGCTGAGCATGATTTAGAAAAACTTCTTCATGAAGGTGTTTTCAGTAAGCTTGACTACTGTAAGGAAGTTTTTACAGGTCTCTTTAAAAAAAAAAAATCACTAAGATAACTGCAGCTAATCCAGAATATCGCTGCTCCTGTCTTCACTAGGGCCAAAACAGAAAACATAAATAACATAAAACATAAAAACATAAAAACCCCAGTTCTCAGATCTTTACACTGGCTTCATGTGCACCAAAGTGTTGATTTTTAGATGCTGCTGGTGAACATGGCTCTGAATGGTTCTGGTCCAAAATATATTTCTGATCTGCCGACGCAATATGAGCAAACAAGATCATCTGGGTCAAGTTTGCTTTCCACCACGACAGCTCAAACTAAACAAGGAGAATCAGCGTTTAGTTTTCATGTTCAAACTACTAGAAAATCTGAAGTTACCACCAATCTTTTAAATCAGGTCTGAAAACCTTTTTATATTTGCCATCACTTCAAATCAAGTTTGTTTTTTTTCCTTTTCCTTTCTAAATATGTTTTCTAATATAAGTACATTGACTGAAGATGATGACGATGTATCATATGTAACCCATTGCATGCGTTCTGTTGTCTGTTTCTATTCCATTTCGTTTTAGCTTGTTTTAATTCTTCTATTTCTGCTGTTTCTTCTGCACCTTGCTTTGAATGTTTTATGTAAAGCACTTTGAGATGTCTTAATCATGAAATGTGCTCTACATATAAACCTGCCTCACCCTGCCTTTAAACTCATGTGCTGTAGGTAAACAATAAATAAATAGAAAAACTAGAAAATCCAAAGTTCTCCTTGCCATAAAACCTACATAGAAGTGACCAAGAATGACAGTTTCTGTTTCGAAAAGGAAACGATTAATCTATCAAGTCGATTATTGGACCCCTTTTGCTCCTTGGAACCCATTAAATGTGTAGAAATTGCAGCTTGCCACGGTACGCGATAGTCTGCACGATTGAAGATATATGGCTCGCTGAGAAAAATCAGCATGTCTCCATCAGACAGACAGAAATGGAAAAAATCCTCCCACTGCTCTCCACCCAGCTGGCTCTGCTCCTTTTTTTCCATGCAGCCTCTCTCTCCAGCGACTTCCACAGAAACAGCTGCAAAGTACATTTGGGGGTGGAGGAGGGTTTAACGGAGGAGGTTATGTACCTGTCTGCTTTTTATTGCCCCCTCCTAGTGTCTCTTTTTTAGCATCCACCAACTTCACTACACTTTTAAAAAAAAGGCTGCATCTCAACTAGATTACAAGGATAAAACTTGGACACACGGTGAGCTTGCTATTGCTATTTATCTTGATCTGAAGTGTCTGAAAACACCAAAGAAAATGTAACTGTTCCCCGAGAGGGGGTGTGAAGATTTAGAGATGCAACTAAATGACTTCAGCTGGTGATATTGAATTTCAATGCCTTGTTTTTTGTTTTTTTTTAAAGGCATTGAGCCACAAAGAGCACACAGATGCTACATCAGTCAGAGACACAGTCATCATCATGACTCGCAGACCTCCCCCTAGGCTGTTGTCACAAACAATCAGTTTCTGGCTGCACAATTCAAAGGGTCAAGAACCCACCGCTTGTTAAAACTTGTCATGAAGGTGGAGAGAAACAAAGAAGGACCACGAGAAAGCGAGGCAAAGGTCAAGCCTGAATGTTACAATTACTTGTGAAACTGGACCTAGATGTCTTGTAAAGGCACTGCAGTGCTTCACATCTTCAGTTTAGGGTGTCAATCATGACGAAGAGGCCACGGCTCTGGTTGCGGTCTGCATATACATCAGCCGTGCAGCCCTGGCTTTCAGTTCAGCAGGAATCTCATTCTGAAAAATGATCACGCTTGCTGCTATCAGGAGAGTTCACAGTGTGCCTGCTGGGTTGAACGGAGTATGAGAACCTTGCATGAATATCTGCTGTCTAATCATGTAATCAGCGCCTCAAATCAGTTTGTTTTTGACTGGGAAGGCTAATCACAAATCTGGAACGTGAATGATCAAAAGGGAATTATTTTACAGTCTGTCAGGACCTCTTTCCCCTGAACTGCTGAACGTACAGATATAAACAAGTTCTGAACTAATAAGACTGACCTCAAACTAAAAATACATCAATTAAATTTAGTATATACATACACTTATGATACCTTAATAGTACTACTTTCAAACGCTACTCAACTTCGTCTCAGGGGGAAATTATGAAACTGCTTCAGCTGCTTCTCAGAATTGAACTTTAAATCAATCAATCTTATCGTATTTAATACTTAAAGCATCAAAGCATCACTTAAATGATCACCATTTCTGCATTCATGATGAATTAATTTACTACACTATATCGCTCGAGGTAACAACAAGCAAATCTTCTGCTGCAGTCAAAGCCGGGCGGGGCTTGGTTGTCAGTGTACCAAAACTAAAGAGGTTCCTCCTTTGGCTGTTTTTCACCTCTCCAGAGAATTTCATCAGATTTAGCAGAGTCATTTAAAGGCACGATGTGTAAGAATTACTGGCATCTGTTGGTCAAGATGGGTATAGAAATTACTTCAAATGCCAAGCACAGATGTCAAAACCTGCTGTTTTTACATGTGCTTATAAATAAAGTTGACTTGACTTGACTGACGGTAGCCGTCAGTGGCCAAAATTCTTCTAAACATAGACATGTTTTTATCTGCGATTGAATCTAGTTCTTTACAGGTAACTACTTAAAAACTGTGTACATTACCCGTCTTCTTCTACGTGCTCTAGCACCTATCAAAAGAAGCTGCAGTTTTAAAGCTCAGAGGGTTCACACTTCACAGAGTTGTTTGTCCATTCAGAGCAATGACTGTAAATGAATGGACAGACCATCCGGGAGGTTTGTGAAGAGCTGAAAAGAAGCTCATTGGGAGGTTCC
>JBBBVU010000001.1:6855390-6872670 GCA_037177055.1 Atherinosoma microstoma | reverse complement strand
GTGCTGCTAAACTCAGTTGAGATTGCACAAGATTTTTGGTATTGTTTAATTAAATGTTGAATTAAGAACGTTTTTAGCATTTATTCTGGGTAAATTTATTGTTATATTAATCAAGCAACAAAACGTCATTAGATTAATCAATTAATCGAAAAATAATCGTTAGATGCATCGAATAATCTATAAAAATAAATTGATTCTGAAAATAATCGTTTGGGACAGGCCTAAAACTAAGGCTCAGCACAAGTTCTCCCCATGAGGTTCTGTAATGCTACTGCATTGCGAGCCTGATGCAATATTACATATTAAAATATGATTTAAGAGATTTAAAAACCAGACTCACCATTGAGAAAAAGCTCTTCTTGCATTGCTTGTCTGGCAGCAGGAGAGAAACAGCGTTTTTTCAGCCACTCTGCATCAAAAACACTGATGTGCTGGTCAGGCCACACAATGGAGACCTGAGGAGAGAAACAGATCCCAGTTTTCTTTTAAGCTACTTGCATTGTTTTCGCTTCCCTTAAAGAAGAAAAACTAAATGTTTGGTTGTGATAACCCCTCAACTGGGAGTGCATTGCTTTTGTTAAAACAAATGAACTTCATCTTATTTATGATGTTGTCAAATATTTTCTGTATTTTCCTCTTTTTCATAATTTATGATTTCTTTATGAGAAAAATATTGGTCTGCGCATTTAAGGTTAAGTCAATCTTTTGTTTTATGAGATGGAAAAAGATATTCTTTTGGAAAAATGAAGCTTATTTATTGCTGTCCATATCAAGATTTCTGTTGTTTACCATCTGCCTTTTAAACACCAGTGGAGGCTTTTTGGCTGATGCAACCATCAATTCAAAGCTTTGGTATTTTTCTGCACCCAGAGGCGAGCAAGAAATCTTTTATTGGGTATCCAAAACACATGTTTACTATCGTCAGCTATCCAGCAAATCTTGCTACAGGAACCAGGAGCAGAGTTACTGTTTTCAGCTCTCACCAACAAAAGCAAAACAGTAACTTGGCAGAACCGCAAAGCTAAAGGAATCTGTTCCTAACTGGGTCCAACTTCAGGAGCTGAATCCTCGGAAAGACGGAAAGACGCAAATCACAGCTGTGATTTCTTTAGAGGATTTAAAGCTTTGGCTGAGTATGGGCTTTTGCCCAAGTTAGATCATCTTTCCTCATTCTCCAAAGTATTTCACCATCTTATTGTCTTCAAGCAGTCAGATATTCTTAATTTGCAACAAGTTTATTTGTGCATTCAAACAGATCAGATCATGGCAACAACATACCTTGTTGTCATTGGTGACTTCCACAACGTCTACTCCTGTGTGGATATCAAGATCGGCCAGCAGGAGCAAGCGAGCCTGAGCCGACTCTAGGGTGCACAGTGGACACTGGCAGTTGTCTCTCAGCCAGGTGAATGGGTACAAACTGCTGTCTCCATCCTCCCACTCCACCTCCATCAGCCTCTCCTCATCCAGAGCCCGGACGTGTCTCACCGAGTGGCGAACCAAAGGGACAGAGGCAGAGCCAAGTGTTTGCTGCCCACGAATATGCACTGCAGTCAAGCAAGAGGGTAATGGAACGGCACCTGGCCCAGGTCTACGACAAGCCCTCAGAGCCTGGCAGGCCATGGCAGGGGTGCTCCTGTGCAGAACGGGCAGGGCAAAACGTGCAAATGAACTCGTCCACATTTCTGAATGTTCCCTTCTGGCAGCTCTACGTCCGGATCTAACAACTCTGGAAAAAAAATAAAGAGAATAATGCAATTTCATTATTCAATTCATGAAAGAACAGGGGGAATAATGCCCAAAGTCATCAAGTTAGGAACATAATGGAAATTCACTCATGTCAAATTAGTGAACTTATAAATCGCCAGTATAGCATATAATTAATGAATGTATCTTGGGATAAAGTTATAAGAGTACAGTTTTTTAAAATAATAATCATTGAAAAGTATTGACTAATCCCTCAATTCTTAATGTTTTGCTTCCAGAGAGCCAGGCTTTCTTGTAATCTTTTAAACTTTGAGGGTCTTTGGAATATTTTACTTGGAGATTTGCGTTCTTTTCCACTCATTATTAGTCAAGCATCTGTACCTGATCATTTCTGGAAAAATGTGTTGTTTTTTTGTTGGCGTGCATGTTCATTAAACCAAGTCAGAAATAGTTTCAATGGAAGGATGGCTGACAAGAGGAAGAAAAACAATGACAAAAAAAAACGTTATCCTGCAAAATTTCACAAAAAACAAACAAACACTGGACTACAACTCAGTGGCAATATTTTTTATGGAGTCATAAATCATCCCAAAAGCTCAGACCTCAACATTGTTGAAGCAGTAACGGATCATCTTGACAGACAACAGAACAAGAGGCAGCCAAAATCCAAAGGAGAGCTTTGGGGTGTTTTTCAAGAAGCATAGAGAACTACTCATGAAGACTGCATAAAGAACAAGAAAGCTCAGAGGGTTCATGCTGTGTTGACACATAAAGCTGGTCATTTTCAACGTATTTAGAATACTATAAACTGTGTTTATGCCTTATTTGCCGTTATAATAATGTCCATTCACGTTTGCATGTTTCAATAAATCACTGCGTCATTTCCAGTTTTCCTTGCAGAATGTAAAGAAAAGAGGGCTAGATCAAGATCTTTGCATGTTATTGTACATCACTCTGTTTAATCTGGTGCTACACAAAGTCTTGGAACAAAAAAAGATCATCTTTGACAACATCTTTTGAATCTTTATTGGGCTCTGTGTCAATGGTCTGCAGACTGTGTGGGATGGAAACGCTGTGATGCTACAGTAAGCAACACAAAAATTGCTTGTGGTGCAAATACATAGGATTATGAGAGTTCTAGCTTGCATGAGTTGGACGTTGTTTGGTCGAAACTCGAAAAAGTAAATAAAAATGTCAAATCCCAAAGTGATCAAATGCATGACTGTCTGAAACTGAAATCAGGCAAAGTCAAACGCCTTCTGTTTTGGTTTATATGACGACCATAAGACCATCTGTTTAGTTGCTCTTGAGACAACGTTTCGGTGTAGTCTCTTAAAAACAGTACAGTGTCTGTTCCCCCTCCATGTATTAGCGTTGGTACTTGTTTTAATGTTTCAGCGGGAGCATTTAAGCACCCACTATGTCTTTAAACTGCTGACCTCAGGCTTTCTAAAGCAGTGAAGTTAAAGGAAACGGAGGCAGGACAGCAGGTGGTTTGGTGTTTGATGGGGCACAGCATACAGCCACTGCATAAAACCAAGCGTTTGTAGGTTAAGAATAAACAGTTTACTTACTTAGTGGAGTTCACTTACACTTAAAATGACAGCAGCCTACCTGCTAAGTCATATTTTAGCCGTCAGCTACCCGCTTTGAAGAAGCTAACCCCGGCATTTAGCACGCTAGTTAAAGGAAACGCAGCCTCTTCGGCTCCTGGAGCTACATCCGGATTCAGTTTCAAAGCTAACTGCGATATCATCAGGTCCACCTCCCTCCACGGCTGGCTTCTTTATCGACTTTTTATAAAGTTTTTGAGTTAAAGTAATAGTGAAAAGCTTTAAAAGGTTGTAAAAAAGAGTTTATCAGTAACAGGCGTTACCCGTAGCATGTAAATAACAGATGGGTTGCTAGTCCTCACGAGCGCAGTGGCCGTCAACACAAACGTCATCTGTCGGAGTGAGAAGGGAAAGTAGGCAAAAGGTCGACCGGCCACTTGAACAGGATGACATAATCACTGCCTGTGTGTAAACTTTGCTCTACTTTTTGTTCTCACCCACAACACGGCCACGATTCCAACTGATAACCAAGCCAACGTGGATGTGTTTCATAATTATAATGTAAAGTGGTTTATAAACACTAATGTTATTGTATAGTTGAAGCTTTGCAGAAGCTCTCTATAGTTGGGACAAATACTAAGATCAGCATCCCAACACACTTAGCTGAACACGCTCACAATACTCCAGCTTTATAACGTGTTTATTAATCTAGTTAATTTATATTACTATTAACTAGAATTTAGTGCACCCAGACCTTGGTAAAACTGCTCTCTCCTTTTATGTTCCTTGTGCATAAACACAAGAAGCTCCAAAAAAATCTCAATTTACAGACAATTCTATGAAAAGATGTTACTGTAATTCATACTTTTCCACGTCTTTCTCACCCCCTATTGCATTTCATACTCTCTTGAATAGCAGACCCTGATAAGGATGGAGATACTGTTGTATTTGATATACTGTTGTACATGATAAAAAAGCATACAAACAAAAAATGGGCTAGTTTGACTGCAAGTGGATTTTTGTAATGCACATAAATATGTTAATCCCACTGAAATGGCACAAAATCAAAGCCCTCAAAACTGGATTTTCAAACCCAAATGCTGCAGGTAGATGTTAAATAACTATGCTTAATTAAACTCACTATGGGCCAAGGTACACCACATGGTACTAATCTTTGCATACATTTATAAAAACAGTCAAATTAATTTCAAATTAATGCAGCTGACGTCCAAATTAAGCTGCTCCCATAAGTGTGCTTTTGTCAGATGGCTGATTGTGGGGGGGCAATTGAAAAGCAACTCATTAAGACTGTCCAGTATTTCCAGACTGTCATATTGTTGATGTAATAAAATCCTAATCGTATAACCAACTGAGTTTGACCTGAAAATCTGTGGCAACAGATCTCACAAAGTGATGAATCCTTTCCAGAGCTCGGACCTCATCGTTATTGAAACAGTGTGGAATCGTCTTGACAGAGAACAGAACAAAAGGCGGCTAGCCTCCAGACTGGAGTTTCGAAATGTCATCCAAGTGGTCTGGAGAATTATTTATGAAAAATACTTAAAGCACTTAAAGCAGTACTTAAAGCATTAGCAAAAACATCTGTCAGAGAAGATTCGGGCTGTGTTGAAGACACAAGGTAGTTGTACTAAATATTATCTTTCGAGCTTTTTAGAAATGCAAAAACTCCGTTTTTTCATTTATCATTCATTTATTTAGTTTTTACGTTTTTGAGAAAATGCTACACCTTCATCCCATATTTCTATGGCAATATTTAAAAGAATGAAGGACAGCAGTACTGTATGTTTTTTTGCTCCACTTGGTTGGAATCCAGTTGTACCCAAAAGCATTTTTGTCCGCACCCAGTGGTTCCACATGGAAAATCAAAAAATGAAGGAAGGTTTTGGGCTAATTCATAAATGTAAAATATGTCTGTGAAAGCCACACAAAGTTATTCATTTTTAAATAGTGGAAATATTCTGTTCAAGATAAAAAAATGTTTAAAAAGTCAGAGAATCTTCTGAGTAGTGGCTTCATCCTCTTGGGTAATGACATAATGGTTTGTAGACATCTGCTTAATGTAAGTTATGTGCTCATATTTTAGTCTGGACTTGAGTTGTACACAACGACTAAAATAAAGGTTGTAGACCCATGAATGGTGCCTACAAGTGTGCACCGATGGAATAAAGCCCAAGGCAGAAGATGCAAATCTATCAAACTGAGGACTATTTAGTGGCTAAAGACATTAGATGAAAGTTTTCTAGAAAAACAAAACTTACATGGTTCGTGCATCTTATTTGTGTCAGTTTGCTGTTTTCCTTTAAAATACGTCAGTTTATCTAATATCTTTGGGTGTTATACTGATGTTTGGATAAAACGAGGAAGTTAAGGAGATCAGCTTAGTCCATAATTGTATTCAGAGAGTGACTTTGTTTCCTTGTACTTTGCAGACAAAATAATTTTCTTGATTAATCAAGAATCTCAAAAGGATACTAAATAACAGTACAATTTTGTGTGTGTGTTTGTGTGTGTGTGTGTGTATTCAGCCATACCTCTTTCCCCTTAATTCGTCCTTTTCCGCTCAGAGGTTCAGAGAGGATAATCAGTGCCCAGCAGTTGAACAGTGCAATACTTAAGCCTAATTGTACACGCTAACATCGGAGTTTTTGTTTTTGTAAAGCATCATCATGCAATTATTAACCCAGGATCAAACACAGACACCGAATTTATAACAGACCAGAGTTTCAAAGGGTAAGTGATGATTACAACTCAGTCCCCTTTACAATGGTGTTCTTGCATTGTGGACTTTGTGCTGCTGGTTCAAGTGTTACTTTAATTAAATCCAATGACATACAGTACGACCTCAAAGAGATTTATGACCTGTCAGAAAAGTTGCAAAGCGAGGTATTACGCTTGTAAAATAAAATGCAGATGTGGAAGATATTATAGTACAGCTGCCTTAACACACCTTAAGATCCATCTGGGAAAGCGACTGCAAATAGGAAACCTTTATAAGTGTGAATGTAACAATGTTCTGTCCAATTTCATCCTATAAATGTCACTTAAATTTGTACAAAACTTTCCCAGAAATGGTTTTCCTAAATAAACCAAATGTTAGCAGCTTATGAAGAATGTTAACATTATGTAACACAAGAACTGAAATAAAATACAACTTCGGAATGATATATTTTCAACACAGAGTTCAAACAGAAGTCTCATGATACTGCTTAAACTGTCAAAGATGCATGTTACATTTAGGCTATGGCTTTTCCACTACATGGTGCCAATAATCTGTTTAAACTTAGATGAGAAAAAAAAACAGGGTCTTTCCCCTGTCGTGGAAACTACAAAGTAGGCAAAAGGTTTCTCGTTTGCACGTTAGCTGTATGCTAGCCACATCCAGAGTGTAATCAGCGGGCTCAAAGTCTTCACGGAGAAATCTGCCCTTTGCAGTGTTGCATCATTTACAACAGTTGGCATTTTAATTTTTTACACTATTTTATGACATTTTAATCCCTTCGACGCAAAGGGTCAAACTGATTACTCAACATCAGATGACCTTCAAAGGGTGAAATATTGTCTAAAAATAAAAATGGTTTGGAACAGACTGAATGAGAACAAACAAGACGTTTGCAAGCCCCACCACACCACTTAAAACACACAGCCTTACATCTCTATTCCACATAAATACCAACAGGCAGCTTTTTCCTTCAAAGCACTTGTAATTACGAGGCCAGTGGCCACGAGTGTAATTCACAACAGACCTCAAAGCCTTGCAAAACAAACATGGTGAGGAACATTGTCATTTTCAAGCACGTGGCTATACATTATGCACTGCCAATTAAGATGGTGCTACTGCCACATTGGAGGGGTTTGCTTACACACTACCGGGCCTAAGGACCTCCTGGATGCAGCTTCATGAGGATCTCTTATTGGAACAACAGGAAGAGGTTAATCTCGCTCTCATGCCATCAACTGCTGGAAGAAAACAGTTATGATAGAAAGGATGGATGCTTTGATCCAAGCTGCAACTCAATGACTCTTGCAACATCACTCTCCTCTAAACAGAATTACTTTATTTGAGAAGAGACAAGACAATCCATTAAGCATGTTCTCATACAGATTAGTGTTTGACACAGAATTCCATGGGTGCTGCCTGCAGTCTTAACCAATAAAGTATTACATCTTGCCACATATTGTAATGATAAACCAAAATAGATATGTTTTTCTTGATTTCAAAACTTTACATAAACAATGAATACATGGTTATTCATTCAGTAATAAAGATATTGCCACTCACAGAATTGACTTACTTCTATAATATACTGTACATTTTACACGATTATAGTACTTGTGCACAACAGCACAGAGAAGGCCTTGCTTGTCAAACCATGCCACAACCTTTTGCATTAAAATAGTAAAAGAATTGTGCAATGTCTGCTAGCCCGTTAAAACAAAAACAACACAAAAGACATATAAGACCATATGTAAACATTCTTTGGTTTTTCTTCAAAACATTCGTCTGGAGTGTAAAAGAAGAACAACTTTAGTTCCTTATTCAGGAGCTTTCAACCAGGCTATGACCCTGACAGCTGCTTCACTACTAAATAGTTTTCAATTTCTTTCTTTTTGCCAAATTTTGGAATCAAAACCAAACATAACCCAGTTTTTAGGGGAATATGAACACTGACAGACAAGCTGGCCAGTGGATCAAAGGTTTCACTCTGTCCTCAGATAGATCTGCTAAATGTTTGTCAAAACTCTCTCTGTTCTTGATCAGAGAAGGCTGAGAGAATTTTAGATAACTCTAACTTATCTCTGTGGAAGCAGATGGCTCCGGTTTGTACGTTTTTAACAGGCCGACTATTCAGTCGTTGTTTCACACATGCATGCACACACACACACACACACACACACACACACGCACGCACTGACAAAACATGCCTACACGCAAGCACAAATCTGTGATGGTTTGCAGGTAAATTCAATGCACTAACTAAAGAAAAAAAAAGACAAACATATACACTGCTGGTTGATATGCATGAAGATATTTATGCACTTTGTGGTTTAACTAATGCTAAATTCTATTTAGAGGATTATTAATTTACTTTGCTGAATCAGGTTTTTATGATGGTTTGGTGGTTTTGAAGAAATTGAATCACAGCATTTTTTCAAAATTACAAATACTGTGGAATAATAACAGTAACTACATTATAACCCCACCCTATACTTCTTATAACTAAGTTGAGTGTTGATCGGCCCAGAAAAAGTCCTATACAGTAAAATTAAAACAACACATTCAACCTCTAACATGACTTAGAAATGAAGATGGTTGAGTATTCATATGCCAAGGCTTTTAAAAAAAATATTTCTATAAAACTTCTGCCGTCACTGTAAATGAATCACTAAGTGCATACCTCATAGTATTAAATACTTTATTTTTTAAAACACAACTTAATTCAGGAAAATGGACCATGTGAAAACAATATAAACCAAAATAAAACATCTTCGGACATGTGGCTGCTCTACTAAGCAGGACCCTGAGACCAGGTAACAACACAGCACCCAGTTTAGTTGATATTACACAATCCACATAAATTTAATTATTTTTGTTTGGCTTTGGTGCTTCATAGGAAAAAAAAAAAGGGGTAAATGCACCCAAAACTATTTGCATGTGCAGATATTAACAAATGAGAAGTTTTTTTTTAAAGTAAGCTGACTCAATGAGGGTTTTTTTCCCCTCTTTCTTTTCTTTTTGTCCCTGATTTTCACACTTGCTTCTGCCTCTCGGTCAAACTCCATAAAAAAAACGAAGAATTTCTAAAACTACTCTAAAGAGACGTTTAAGGGACAATTTGTTTCTCCCCCACTCAGATCTTCATGTACTCGTTCTTCAGTCTGCTCAGTCTCGTGCCGTGGCTGCGGATGATCAGAGACAGCAGCTCGTGCTTGTCCTTCAGGCCCACAGAAATGTCCAGCGTCTCCTTCAGGACGTCCCGCGTGTGCACTACCATGCTGAGAAAGTCGTCACTGAGCCGGTGCTCCTCCTTCAGCTCGCTCTCCTGGCTCTGCTTGAATTTCACCTCCAGCTCCAGCAGGGATTTCTCCGAGTTTGTAAACGCCTCGCTTATCTGGGCCGTCTCCCTCCGCAAATATTTCCCGTAGCTGTCCTCTCCGTCCAGGTCGTACGAGATGCTTTTCCCGATCCCCTCCAGCACCCTGCCCGAGTCCTCAATCTGCCTCTTGATGATTGTAAAATCATCTCGTATGACAGCGTCCTGGTCCTCGCCCAGACTGCACTTTCGCTCATCGGTCATTTTGAAAAGCATCTGACATTTCTCCGGGTCGTCGTTATCCTCGTAGTCCCCGTCCGGCACAAAATAATGATGAAACGTGCCATTAGACATCTCCGGATGTAAAGGTCCCATGAAAAAACCTCCATACACGGACACCGACAACATGCCGGCACTTAGGAGCAAGTGAAGGAAAGCCATGATGCCCACTTGTTCCACATACACTAACAATAAAAAAAAAAAGGAGAAGAAGAAAAAAGGGAAATGTTTGTGTTTTAAATGTTAGCAAGAATGGCACACTTGACACTACTTCATTTCAACAAACACGGATTAAACGTACAAACTGCGCCGTTTGTTGAAGTTTTGGTTGTAGTTTAAACGTCCGCCTCTATGTCCCCCTTTCTCAAAACAGAGAAAATGTGCGTGAAATTGCTTTGATAGCTCCACTTTGCGTCCTTTAATCCAGCCTTGCCGCCTCGTATCACCGCTGGCGAGCAGCACAGCTGTGTGTGAAAGTTTGTCTCAGCTTGAGGAGTAGTTGTACTCCCGACTTCGCCCGGTGCCTCAAACGCAACATCTGGATGTCTCAAGGACCGGCTCTTCGGCTTTTGGCTAATAATACCTCTCTGCTACTCTCAAATTACAGCCCCTCCGTCATTTAAAAGGCAGCATTCACTCTGGTCCAGACTACCAGCGGGGCCAAAGCTGTTAAAGCCTCACCGAGATCAGGAAAGACTGAGTTTGTGTTAATTCACACAACCGTGACAAGTTGGCATAGATGGTTCAACTTAATACACCACTGAGAACTATACAAGTGACCGCACATAGACGTGAAATAAAATCCAGTAAACCAACCCTGTAATTATAGTCCAGTGGCACACTTTTAGAAAAGTTATACTTTTAATAGCTGATGACATGCGGCAGAAATATTGTAAATTCTGCAACATGGTAGTTTTTGGAAAAGGATTATGTTGGGCAAAGGTTATATGAAGCAACTTTCAATGAATTGATGATTCACAATGACTTTGTATTCCTGAAATGGTAAATATGACATGGAATTATGAAATATGATATTAGTGTCTCTACCCATTTGGAAGAAAAGGACATTTTAGCTTCCTGTATTGATTACAGTCAATAATATAATTTAAAGTTCTTCATTTGGGCTATCCAAAAACTGTACTTTGAAATGCTCCTTCTACCAACAGTATTTGGATTTTCTGCAACTTTTGGTATATGAAGGATAGGTATAGTTAATTTCCTTCCTTCGGATTTATCCATAAACTTTGTTAATCTACATATCACATTAAGATTATACAATATAAATGTGGCTGATACATAATAGGCTATGCTTGACCCTCTCCAGCTTGGGTCAATACAGTGTGATAGGCTTTGCATCATCCAACCTCATTAAGACACTGCTCACAGGTTTGATAATGATCCAGTAAAGTATAGAGCATGGAAGATATTTTGTTGCAAGCTATGATGGGATTGCCATCCTGTAGGGATTTGCTTACTATCATTGTTGCCTGAGAGGTGAAGAGCTCAAGGAAGACAAAGGAAAAGGAAGATGGGAAAACTTGACTCATGCTGCTCAGTGCCGCATCTGATAATCTTGCAATCTGATCCCCTGCAAAATTCGCCCCCCTTTTTTTGGTCAATTTATTAAAGGAGAAAAATGATAACGCTTGCAAATACATTCAGCGTTGTGTTCATTTTATGGACAGATATATTTCTAACATTTGGTTATTTAATGTGCAAATGGACATATACATTATTTTAAAGGCTGATCCTACAGTGTGAGCATGGAAATATCCTCATTAAGTTAAAGTATTCATGGTCTCTGCATACAAATGACAACATCAGAGCTAGCAGCCAATCAATGAAATGAATTGTTCACAGCTTATGATACTGTGTAGGGCAGTAAAAAAGGAGGTTTTGTTAGTTAGTGTTGAACAGTGTTGGAAGATGAATTCATATATTTTACATGTAAAAGTACTGCTATTACACTTTGAATATGTTCCAATATAAGTAAAAGCCTTCATGCAAAATCTGTTTCCTTTTGTTGTTTCGATATCATATGCTTTCAGTCTATTTTACTGGTGTGTTTCACTGTTTAGTCTGTAAATATGTTACCGTTTACTGCAGTGTATGCAACTGATTGAAGTATTTGTAGGCAAATGTAATCTACTGCAAAGTAGGCATTCTGCAGGATCATCAGTGGCTGCGCCGCCATTGTAAAAAAATATTTCTTAATTATTTGCCTGGATAAATAAGGCAATCCTCCCCCACCCCCACAAAAAAAGAGAGATTTGTTTGCAGAATTATTTTCATAAGCTCTTAAGAACAGTCCTGCTCCCATCTTGAAGATGATGCATTTTCTAGCTAATCCAGGAGGGCTATTAAGTAGTTTATTTATCTCAGGAGGGAGAACAGAACACTTAATGCTTCATATGAAATGTAGTTTTGTTTAAACAGGAAGGGTTAGAAAAGTTGTAATCTGGAGACAAAAGCTGGATAGGAGACAAAAGCTCAATGCCTGCTTCTTGATTCCTTCTTGATTCCTTCATTTTTGGTTAAATCAACAGTTACAAGATACTGTAACAACATACTTAACATTATGACTATGTCATGCATGTGTAGTTGGTAGCACTTACACTAAAATCTGAACCCTGGAAGTGAAAACATATGTTCTCTCAGCTGTCTTTAACACAATGACCACCTGTTTTTGGTAACTGGCTGGCTTCAAATGACAGGTCAAGTTTAGTTCAAAGGATTTAAAAATACACGACAGAAACCTGTCTAGTAATGAAAGCTTAAAATGTGTTACAGCTGAAGCCTATAATTTGTCTCAGTGTTTGCTCCTCGATGCTGAAAGGTGTTTGGATATAACATAAATATGGGGAATCATTACGCCAGTAGAAGTAAAGGCTGAAATAAAGGAGATACCAGTGCTTTTTCCAGTGAGCAGCCCCTATAGTCACAGAAGCAATGTCCGAAGGGGAGAACCATTCTGTCTTTTAACACAATCTTATAGCTCAAGAGCCAGCATGTTGTGGGTGATCTAATTTGCTAAACCCACAAGTGTCACTCAGCGTACTCAGGGTATGCACATCTTTCCAGTGGAAACAGCAGTTATATGATCACAAAGCCCTGCAGAGCCCTGCTCTCATTTTTTCCACAGCATGGGTGATTATTCAGGGTTGTGACCTGCATGAATTAAAGCTTGAGAGGAACAATTTCCAAGAGGTAAACACATTTCTAAAATTGGTGTAAATAAATCTATCAACTATAACTCCCTTGCTAAAAATGGTTGGGACGCTGTTTACAATGTTATTAAGAAGAGGGAAAAAAGGAATTGCCTTTTAAACCATGTGAATCTTACATTTAACTACATAGAGTATAACATATCATATGTTACAAATTGGAAATTGGATTGCTTTTTGGGGGGAAATTCTTTTGCTCATTTTCAGTTTGATATCAGTAATTTGTTTAAGTTGGGAAAGGGGCAGCAGAAGAATGGAGGAGTTGTGTGAAGCTAAAAAAAAAAAGACCCAGTGGAACACCACACAATAAATCAAGTTTAATGGCAACAAGTCAGTAGAAAAAGAAAAAAAAAGAAAAAAGAGAGAGGGAGTCTCCCAGAATTAAATATGAGGAGGGGTTCCGGCTTTGTGAAAGACTGGGAAATCAGGTTAAGGAAAAGAATTTGTGGATTCAACGTACAGGAGACAAATAAGAAATCTCTGCTCGCAGGAAACCGGGCCAAACTCCAGCACCTTTAAAATCTCCTCCAACAGCTTTAGTTTGAGACTTTAAAATAAAGATTCAACATGACGGATAAAATGACAAGCTATTATAATACAACACATTATTCAAAAGTAAACCACTGGCCTCCAAACCTTTTGCTTGTGACATCTTTTAAACAGCAGCCTGCAGTCTGGGTCACATTTCAGACGTTAAAATCTTCTCAAACTGGGGATTTTTCTCTCTGAATGTCTTGCGTGGTTTCATTTTAGTAGATCTTCAAGTCATTCAGCGTTAGCAAATAAATAGTTATTTTCATTGTTTTGATTATCTTTTGACATAGGAAAATTACACTGACTCTTTAATTTATTTTATTTATGTAAAATGGGAGCCATACCATCCAATTCTCAGGGATTGATCAGGCCATTTGTAAACCCCAAGCAGATTTACTGGCGCCATAGCTTTTTACTGTTTCAGCACTATCAGTGCCAAGGACTGGGCACATATATGCACATTAAGCCCCCTGCCAGATCTGTCACCATTATAACTGCATCCTGCTCACAACTGATGTTCCCAGAAACACCCACTTTTCCAGAGATAGAAACATCTTATTCTTAAAAAAGAGAGGTGTGTGTTGATCAAGGAGCTGCTAGAGAGGCAGCTCATTGGTAAATGTTAGTGATTAGGATTAGAGATTATCAATCAGTAAAGTCTTATTAGACACAATTTTACATTGTGATTAGCCAGGGTTTCTGATTCATTTGAACAAAAACAGATAATTAAAAAAAATCAATCATCAGGACTTTTGAGAATATTTTTATTCATATTATTTTCTTGGATATTATTGAGACCGTCTTTACCATAAAAGTTTATTCTCAGCCTTAGGATTTCTATTCACGCGGCCCTGTAGTCTCAAGCGCTTTTATTGTGACTAGTGGGGCTAATTAGGAACAAATGGCCCACACTTTCAATTTATGAGGACATGGAATTCATTATCACAAAAACACAGGTGTAGACAATTCTACAGTTTGACAATCTGAAGTACACTTTTCTTAGTCTCTATAGGAACAAGTTTTGAGAATTGGTAAACAAGACAATTTCTCCTTTTTCTCTTTTCCTATAACCATCTACCGACCTTTCGGATTCATCTGAAGTGTACATTTGTATGTAAAGAGTTTCAGCCCTTTAGAGAAGATGGACTTTGAGTCCAAAAGCCAGTATGTGTGATGCTATAGTGCACAAAACATAGCTAACTTGCATATCTATTAAGATATTCCACATTTATATGTTACATGCTGCCATCTAGACATCATTTTCAGGGAAGGCATTGTTTCTGTCAGCAAAGCAATCCCACAACCCATCCTGCAGGATCTGCAGGCTCTGTTGTACAAAAGCCTGATCAGCAAACAGGTCTGCAGTCCAGGTTTGTCACCCATTAAAAACATTTAGGGAGATGAAATGAAACTTAAACAAGTGAAGTTTTTAACATTACTGAATATGATTTACAAGTTGTATCATCAAGATTGTGGCAAAAAAAGACCTGAAGTCAGATTTTCAAAGGTTTTATTGGTAAAAAAAACATTTGGATGACTCTTGATAACAAAAGTTTTATAAATTTTTAACAGCTACTATATGAATTAGGCCTATAGATAAACAGGGGAGTGAGCCTGTAAATTGCATAATTATTTTCCTTTGTTACATATGAAAGTTTCATTAGTATTTGAATTTACTGAGAGCAATGCCTTTGATTAAAAACACTGAATAAAATAAGGCCTGTGTAATGTGTCTAATTATTGTGCAACAACAGGAAAACAGTTCGTATTTCTAAACCACTTTAATTGGAAAAGGTGAAACATGGTACTAAATATGCCCCTATCCCAACATCTAAAAAAAAAATTGCTGTAAAATATTAGACCTGCAACAGTTTTTAGAAAATCAACTAAATTCCTTAGTTTTACTGCTTTAAGTGCTTTCCCTGTATTTTCAATTCAATTAATTGTAGGGTTCAAATCTTTAATAGAAATTGCATCATTATCTATCTTGCATTGAAACTTGTTTTTGGAAGCTCAATGGTATTTCATAATGGAAAGTGCATGACTATGTTATATAACACTCACATAAACAAAGGCTGCAATGTGTATCATTGTGATTTATGATGTGGAGAAATTCCACATACCTCATTTCTCATCCTGTCCTGTCGGCATTTAACCTCAATCGCATGAGAAACTAAAAGAATAAAATTTGATGTTTTCTCTCACTCTGTCTTTTCCCTCAGAATAAATATTGTTTTTGTTTTGTTTTGTAGTTTCACCAACTTAGCTTTTACCTGCAGCAGTAAGACATATTGTAAAGTTGTCACAGTCTCTGTCTCTGATGTGTTTTCTGCAGGCAGAAAGTCATCACCCCTGGTGTCCTTTGGTCACATTGTCTGGAAGTTGTCTGTCTTGCTCTCACGGACTCATCATCCCCTGCTTTTGCTTTGTTTGACGTGAAAATGGTTTCACATAAAAGCAAAAACCTTCTTTGACTTTCCGACTGCTGGTTTAGTTTTAGGTGTAAACAAAAACTAATTGAAAAAAAAAGAAATTACAGCTTCTTCTTTTATTCCTTGCACTTCCATTATTAGTCATCTGCACTGCTGACACCACAGAAAGAAGAATACAATCAAGCCAGGAGGGGCCTGGAGAAGCTCAGTAGTGGATGTCTTTGACATTATGCTGCAGAAGGAATTTTAATTTGGTGTCAGAATGATAAAAAATATGTTTTTTTTAGGGAGCTACACTGTCTTGATTCGAAGCATTTTGTTGCATGCTAGCATTTTCAAGAAATCATTTCCAATAAAAGAAGAGCTCCACCTGTTCACATAAGACAGTACCATAAAAAAGCCCAACAGGGAATTGTGAGTGATCTCCTTTTACCACTAAAGTAAGTATGCAAAACACAAGCCAGCCATTTTCTGCTGAAGTCTGAGAGTTGCATGAAGTTTCAATTTAACAGAACATAGCAGCATTTAACTACCTTATTTGTGGTAAAAATCCCTCCAACTTTGAGTTAAATGGACTAATTTGAGATTAAATCCCATCTTGGAAGACTGTTTCCCAAAATTGGCTTAATTAAACTGATTCAGCCGTTAAACTCAAGGAGCTCCTGAATGCAGAACAGAGTTTATTTTCAAATTTTGGCATCCAAATTTGAAAACTGGAGACTAAACTGTATTATGGTCCTGAAAACCTTGTAACTAGACTCATGAGCTATATATTTAGGACATCATGATCGTTTATGAGTGCACTTTTTGTCAGATCTAGTAGAGTACAATGACAGAGAAGTTTACTTGGACCAGGTTCAGAACAGTCAGCAAAGGCAAAAGTCCAAAAAGGAGCAGGCTGGCAGAAACAAAAAAAAACAAAAAAACAGGCAGAGATCAGAACTTACAAGCAGGCAGAGCAGGAACAGATGGCTAAAGCATAAAGCTTCAATGAACAATCTGGCACAGGGCTCGTGTACTGTGTATACTGTACATACTAAAAGCCTTATTAGGAGAAAGACAGAAGGTGTGCTTGTAATGATTGGATAATTATGGACTGGATTGAACGGGCTAGCAGCAAAATGGGGGAGCTGGTTAAAAGTGGCAAGCATCAATAATATCTTATAATTGGCCTGAAGAATAAGTTGCAAATCTTTAGAAAATATGGATAAATTAGGTTTCTATAAATGGTCCTGGAGTATGATGTGTCCTTGAACATTGAATTTACTTTGAACAACGAACAAGCAAGCGCAAACCCACCCAATAACATTGAGATTTTAGAAAAAATTGGGATCACCCAAAGCCCAGCATTATTGAAACTGTGCAGACCATTAAAAGCACTGTGTTTGACTCTGAGCTCAAGTCTGATAAAAAATATTGTCATCAGTAGGGTTCAGCTAACAGATCTGAGCTACTTCTGGAAGAAATGGGTAGTCCAGAAAGCTAAAAGTATCATTTA
>JBBBVU010000001.1:6835309-6847730 GCA_037177055.1 Atherinosoma microstoma | reverse complement strand
TAATTTGGGATGGTGATTGAATGTTCCTGATAGTTTTTTTAAAGAAAGTTCACTTTGACTTTTTTTCCCATTTCATTATAATTTAATGAACAGTGGATATGTTCATGAAGTGTTGTTGAATTCTGTTGTGAGAATTGTCAAATAAGACTCATGAAGGCAGATTTACTCTCAGTCTGCACCTGCTGCAAAATCTGTCTTGTTAATAAGCTACCATCCATATAGAAATGTACTGCAGTAATGTAATCACTGTAATTGTAATTTAGTGCCTAAAAGATGTGGACACAGTGATCTTTGAGTGTGGCCCTGTGGCATAAAAGAGTATTTAACTGGGTCCTTGCCATGACTACGACAGCATCCAGATGTTGTCGATACAATTACAAGATATGTTATTCTTAATTGACAGGAGAAAATCTAAGGCAACCGGAAATCTTTGGCTAGAACAACATCAAAACATTTCTCAACTCTTTCTGTTTTGTGCTTTGTTTTCATTGAGTGCAGGGGATCCCAACATTTAGGTGAGGATTTATATTCACATGCCTTCATTTTCTAGAACAACAGTTATTTAGTGATACCCCAATGGTAGACATGTGGTGATTGCTGGGTGTTAGTCAAGTATGAAACTTTTTTTATAAGTATTGTTATTGTTATCTGGTTAGATGTGAGGCTTTAATGACTCTTCCTTGCTTATGAACACTGTCTGATGTGATCCATAAATTTTGAATTTTCATGATTAAACTGTAGAGTTAGGTCTTATGACACTTCTGGGGAGATCCAATAAGTGGTCTCTGTGGATCTATGGCTCCGTGGATCTGGATCTTATATTTTAACTAAACATGTAAGCAGGTCCTTACTTACGTTTCATTCCTTCATGGTCTGTCGGAGCCTGGTTATTTTTTGGGGTAACTCTTCTGTGCTGCTGTCTCAGGTTTGGTCAGTATTTAAATGAGTTTGTTGTCCTTGTTTTTGTAAATTAGAGCAGTTTTTGTACCTTTCCTGCAGAATTGCTCACTCCCATCACCAATATTCATGATAAGCTTCCATACACTAACTTGCACAGGAGAAAACAAAGGACAAAATAGAATTTGCTGTATGTGGATATTTCTTAACTATTCATTTTTTATTTTACCTATATCCCCCTCCCAAAAAAATTAAAAAAATACTAAAACAACAGCAAATAATCCAGATAGCTGGTGCTCGTGTTATCCAATAGACCAAAAAAGGGAACACAACACTCAGGTTCTCAGATCTCTACACTGGCCTTCTGTGCACCAAAGAACTGATGTTAAAATGTTGCTGCACATGGCACTGAATGGCTCTGAGCCAAAATATTTATCTGATCTGGTGATACCATACGAGCCACATAGCCATTTTTTATCATCTGAGTCAAGTTTTCTTTCCATCTTTAGATTTAAAACGAACAAAGGAGAATCTTTAGTTGGCTTAGATGCTCCTAATATCTGGAACAGACTACCAGAAAACCTGAAGTCTGATCAAAACCTTTGCTCTTCTTAATCAGGTCTTAAAACGTTTATTTGCCACAACTTTATTTGCCAAAATTTTCCTTTATACTCAATTTCTTTTTTAGTTTCTTGAATACATATTCACACTGAACTACAAACATGATACTCACTGTTTATATTCTTCTGTTTCATCTGAAAATCCAGCAGGTTTTTTTCAATATTACAAACTCTGAAAAGTCTTAAAATAAAAATAAGCTTTACATGTTTTATTCACAGCGCTTTTTTGATGTCACAAATTTGGATTGGAGTATTTAAAATCTTAAAAACCCATAATATTCTCAGAGTGCCTTTTCCTGGAAGTTTCCAAAAGTCATATCCGTTTCAAATCTTCTACCCTACAGCCATGGGCAGCTGCTGCTTCACAGGCTAGCTCACGCCTTTTTAATTCACCATGCAAAGCAAAGACAGTCCTGATTAATAGACAGCAAAGCACAGACTTGTACTGGCAGTATGTCCATGCACATGTGTTCCCTGACTGATCTTTGAGAAACAGGGAACACTTCACCGCAGTGAACCTCTTTTGAACTTGTCTTTCGTGCCACAAAACAGCTGGATATAGGACAGGCAGTGTTTCGTCATTACTCCTGCGGAGACCAATAACAGATTAAAAGCATTCAGATTCCAGTATTTCCACAGAAAATTAAAGTTTCTGTTTGTGGCAGTTTCATTCCAAGGGCTGTATAACATTCACTAGCAAATTCTCATAAGCCAAAAAGTGATTCATCTCAAATAAAACTGCAATGAAACAGTCACTGGATTTCTTTGTGTGCTCTTCAGGAGCAATAACTTCAGTCTGAACACACATGTGCAAGTTGTTCTTTAAACGTTGCAGCAACACTGCTGGTAGCTTAGCACCATGACAAATGCTCAACGTTCTGGCAATATGGGAAAAAAAAGAAACTTTTTGGCAGTGAGTCAGATCAGGAGATTAATTAAAATTTCATGTTTGCAACAAGTTATCTATTAGCTAGCAGCAGGTTAGCATAGCACAGCATTCAGAAATGGTGGAAAAAAGAGACTTCTTTAGAGCAAAAACTTCTATTCTCTATTTTTATTTTTACACCATTTCATCTTTCATTAGCAGCTGCAAGACAACTATGAATTTAGCCTGTTTGGAGAGAACCAGCAATTGCCATGTTCCCTTTCTTTGTGCTAAGCTAACAAATAGCTGTAGCCATTACAATAGGCTAAACTCTTGTAACTTATGGTTTAACAGAAAATAAGCATCATTTCCCAACTTCAAACTGGATATTTCTTTTTCTGTTCTTTTTTTTTTTAAATTCACATTTAAATTCATGAAACTATTCATCCATCTTTTGTGTGAACTGGTTGGAGAGTTATGAGAAAACGTAGACATGTACACGGTCAACTTACAGCAAAACAACCTTTATTGAAGAAAAACAAACAAACAAACAAAAAAAACCAAACAACTGTAAGACCCAAAGCAGTGACTGTACCAAAATCATGCATCTTTTGGCAGTGATGTGGTTGACAGTTAGTTTGAAAGAAAAAAAGCAGTTTCACATCTAAGCTTAAAGGTAGATCCTTATCTCAACAGAAAATGTGGAACAGGTAGCTACAATCTTCTTTGCTGCTGTTTTTGTTTTAATTTACCCTTTTGTTGTAAATTACAGATTGTTCTGGTTTTATTTGTTGTTGTTGGTTTCAAACTTATTTCTTCTCTTTTAGACAGCTGGGAGCCATTTGGTGGACGGGCTAGGCACTCGTCGTTGGGAATCCCCACTTTTGTGTTTGGTTTTACACACAGGGTACACGAGGGCTCCATGTTTTTGTTTGCAGTAAAGTGTGTGTTGTGTTCACAAGGTAAGAGTGGTGACACACTTGGGCACCCTTTCCTGTAGGCTGCCCTCCACTGGTGGTCCCAGCTGATCTAGTTACTTTGGTGTAGTTATTTAGTGTTTATTTATCTCTTATGGTGCGTTCAGACCAAACGCAATGTCGGCTTCAAAAAAGCTCTTGATGCTCAAAGTTGGACGCTTGACACTGGTAAATCAGACGCTTGAAATCCAGCATCAAATACGTTCTTGATGCCCGAAATGTGCGTCTGCAGGACCCGGATGTTTTCCTTTGCAGAAAATGCGTGCATACGTCATGACGCTGAGTCGCTCTGATTGGTTGACGCCCCGTGTCGAGCGGCAAAAGTTCTGATTTTCCAACTCCGGCGCGTCCAAGGTGGTGGACGCTCAAAATCTCAAAACGCGCCGCGCTTGACGCTCAAAACGCGCCGCTGGAAGGCTCGCCAATCCTTGACGAGCGGCGGCCATAGACTTTGCATGTAAACCTGACGCTCCTTACGCAGACATCGCGTTTGGTCTGAACATTAGACTTGAATAGTATTTTATCTGCTTGGATTCCCTTTTAACTAGTTTTGTACTCCAATAAAATATTATTTTAACTGTCACTTGCGTCTGTTTGTCAAACAGGAGTGACCCTGCATTTTGTTTTTCCTGGGGCCCTATGCCCCAGGTGGCGTTGTCTGGCATTCCATTTGCACAACTTTAAAATAATATAATTTTCATCCCAAACTTTTGTCTTTGGTTCCACCACTTGCAATACTGCACACTCCCCCCACAAATGTCATAAAGTAGACATAAAACGCATGCAGCATTACTTATGCAGTGTCTGCATAGACAGAGTGGAGAAAATGCAGCAATATTACCATTTTGGAGTCTTTTTGTGAAACTGTCACAGCCCATGGGTGAAGTGAGAAGAACTCCCTTTTAACATGAAGGAGAAACCTCTGACAGAACTCGGCTGGGAGGGTGGCCATCTGCCTTGCAAAGATATTCGGTAGTAGTAGTTTCAAAGCAAAGTTATTAGTGGTCTGAATCAGTGGGAACTGGGAGTGAGAGGAACTCGTGTACTCATATGGATTTCCGCACCCTGGCTCAGTAACTCAAATAACTAAAAAACCTGATTCTCTACGGTGCGTGACTCATACAAACTCGAGTCAGTAAAAAGGATTGATTAATCCCATCACTAGGACACAGTAGGCAAAAAAACAATACCAGAAAAAGAGCTAGAACTAATTCAAAAACTGAGCTGAACCCAAAGATCTTGTGGTCATGTTTTATGCTGTGGGCTAATGCAATTTCTGCAAGTTCTGTCATGAGACTGGGTTGCTCCTTGTGTTAGTATATTAGAGCATATTACAGAGGGAAACTGCATTTGTCTATTTTACTTCTGCGATGAGCTTACATTTCTAAATTCTGAGGAACTGCTTTGACAAGAGTCGACAAGCAGTGTCTCCTTCACTTCTCATAAAATTCTCTGTAAAAACCGTGAAATCCTTATCTCTGTTATCAGATGATATTGTTTTTCACAATGTATTATGTTCGACTGCCACTGACTCAGTTTCCAAGCCTAAAAACAAAACCAATTTAAAACCAATTACAAGACATAACGTAGAATTTACTTATCTCCAGTAACATTACTCACAATTATTACAAAATAATGAATGTCATTTGCATTCTCATTATATCCCAGAGCCACACTTCAGCAGAGCTGCAGTTTTATCTGTGGGTGACATTGGGCTGCTTTCTTATGATGTATGTAGAAAAAAAATCTATACCGAAATTGACTGGGGAGCAAACTGAGTGAAAACCAGTTACACTTTGATAGCTGCAGCAGTGCTCAATGAACTGCAATGCAAATTCAAAAAGACAACTTAATAAAAGCTAGTTAAATGACAGAGCTGTGGCAGAAGTACCATTTCAGTGCAGAAACCTCACAAAGCTCTCGATTAAGCGATTTTGAAACTTGGCAGCAGTCAAAGCAATCCTGGGTCACTCGGCTTCCTCTCAGAGATCCGATATAATGATCCTTGTACTCTGTCCAGTGGTGACTTCAGCAATTTAATGACACAGTTACTGCAATAAACCACATAACAATGACCAAAATGACCTTTAGAGACACTTTTCTATGAGAAAACCTCTAAAGTGAAACCGTTAATAGTTCAGCAATAAATCCTTGGTAGTGAAAACGGATGTCTTAATTCTAATAGAGTTCATTGCGTAGCATAATATTCTCCATTTGTCTAATGATTCCCGTTATTGTAGAAGCCACCGATACGCTGGGGTTCTCATTGCAAATATAGAGCACATCATCAATGCAGTCACACAAACAAATGTGTTACCAAGAATAAACCAAAGGCAAAGCTGTGCTGTACTCCGAAGGATGTAAGAATATATCATCAAGGAGTATAGATGGGATTGAGACGTGACCTCTTTCCATCTCAAACCCACCATCTACATCATGACGAGAACTATAATCATAAAATGATAATATCTTGCATATGCAGTCAGGCTGGCGTCATTCACTACGTCTCACTCAGCGTTTCATTCAGGAGATAATGACTTCTGGGATTGTGAGGTATATGAACTTGGGAGGCATAAATAATGCGCCATTTCTTCATGACACAAGAAATATGGAAAAATAAACACAGAGAGCCAGACGCTTAATTCTGCACAACTCCACTTTGTGATGCAGTGCTGATGAAAACAGTTACAATAAAGCCCTGAGAGCCAAACTTGCTGACTGTGGTTTTAATGTTCACCAGCAGGATTCATGAGTTTAGCTTTACAGAACTAACTAAAAGGCAGAGCAACTTTGGCACCCTCCTCAGGGTTACTATTTGTTCAAATGAATGACTACATACATAGCAGTGATATCAGAGACCACAGATAAGGCTAAACCTACATTCTTCAGCGAAGGGTGAAGATATGAGTGAAGGCTCCTCTGCAGCAGCTTCTAGAGGCCTTTGCAACTACATACTCAGTGAACTTGAGCTGATATGGAGTAGATTTACCTTTCACTGTATAGTGCAAGCAGACAGACTAAAACTTCATGTGTCATACACAGGGGGGCAATTTGCTGTAGGGGATCGTGGGGATGGTGGGGATCCCCCCCACTCTCTGGTTTTTACATCCTACCCTCTGCTGAATTATTGTTGCCCTCGGTGGGGATAAAATCTGCGCAGGTAGAGGCTTTGCCGATGATTGCAACCACTCAAATCCCACCAGCGATCCCACCGGTTGCGCTGAGCAGCGTTTCTGAAGCATTACAGAACCACCGTCGCTTCCCGCTTCTCTAAAATACACATCACAGCTGTTCTACGCTTGCCGCTTGGAAACCTCACCACGGTAGATTTTAATTATATTTTTGACCATTATTCACATATTTAAAAAGAAAAAAAGGACTTGGTACTACTTACTAGGGGAAGCACTAAAAATACAATGAAGTTAATTTAGATTCAGTTGATTGCTACAAGACTGATATGTTCCAAATATCCCCCTCATCTGAATCTCTTGTAACATCTTCAGCTTGATTTTCCATGTCCTCTCTCTCTGCTGTCTCTGTGTCTTCCTACACTCTCTCTTGGTAGATCCTCTGAATCTGTACCCTCTTCCTCCATGTCCCCTCTTTTCTTTGACAAATTTGAAGATGCTCTTGGACCTGGCTCTGTAGTGTATACATGGCATACAGAATTATATAGTATTCCTAATGATGTAATGTAATTTGTAGCATCACAACCATTATTTCAGGTTGCCTCCCACTAATTTGTTTTACTTAAAGATTCTTTCAGTGATTTCACCAAAAATGTCAAGGGAAATTAATTTGACTATAATACTCCACTTTACTGTCTGCCTCATGTAGAAACACATGCAAGTGTATTTTTGATATAGGGACTTTTTAAAAAGAGAAATTAATTTTATTTTTTTCATCTGGCTTTTTTAAAGTTCAATATATGAGCACATATTTCTGCAAATGCAGGGCTTCAGTTCGAGCTTTAAAAAAAAGATGACCTACCACCTTTCGTCTTGGTTGAACAGCCTATAGCCTAAGTGGAGTTTACATGAGAAACAACAATTTTCATAGCCTGTTATAGTTGTTTTGGTCATTTTTCTGAATAAAATTTTTTTCTCAAAATGATCCCCCCCTCTGTTTTTTTTTTTTTACAAATTGCACCCTGGTTATACAACATAAATCATCATCCAGCTGTGATTATGCATTGCTAAAGTAAGAGCCTGCATTACTGTTGAATAGTTGCACAGCAGCTACTGCATCTACCGCAGGATTATTATGCAACTTTGCTTTATTACAACTTAGCTAGCCTCCAGCATTTCTGATGTTAGAAAAACTACATACTTCAACACTGGGATCTCTTCATCCTCTTTTCTACACTTTGTCAAAGCTGCACCTGAGGGTTTTCATAATGACAGTATGAAAGATTATATGACAAGTTGTTGACGTCTGTCAACAACTCCCCCTCTCCCATGGTGCACAGTGCAGGACAGGTTCTGGGCCAGGTCAATCAAAAAATGACAGGAGTTGGATTGTTGTTTTTTTCTGTGTTTGTGAATCTTATATTCTCAAGACAAAGTATTAGGGAAAAGTATCCAATTGGGGCTGTAAATTGTTGCTATTACTTTTGACGGTTCATAGGAACACCCCCTCTAGCATGTGGCCCCCTATAGGTGACCAATGCCAATGCCGGCTGTGTTAAAAGGAGTTGGGTTTAACTTACTGTTGAAGTCACTGAGTTTGAAATGAAACTATTTACATGTTATTGTCATTGTTTGGTGGTGTCATGGGATTTGATTGCTTATCAAAGAGTAATACAGGTCATCAATGATAAATACTTGCGCTTCGTACATATCCATCTAGAGCTTTCAGAGGGTCAGGATCTGTGGCTCCAGCAGAGCATTGAAGTCCCAGATATTAAACATGTTTTTTAGTTCTTAAAAACATTCACTGGAAATACAGCAACATGGCAATTTCATCTATTGTAGGATAGCAAACAAGAGACATGTGAGCACAAAGTGGAAAACGAGGCAACCTGGAAGATGGCACGGAAATAAGCATCTCTAATGCAGGCAGTTAGTGGTGTAGGCCTACTTTATGTGTTGTTTAGGTTGGCTGCATTCACTGGGTCTCACATCCGGCAGCAGGGTTTCTCTGACAGGTGTCTTTCAAAGTGAAAAGGCTGCCTATAAAAGAGTTCAATAAATTTACATTTTTGAAGTATTTGCAAAATGTCAAGGCTTCAAGTTACTGGTGCTGAAATATTTCAAACATTATCCACCCATTTACCATTCAGGCAATGCTGAAACTGTTTACCAATCTTTGAAATCCTGAATGACATACATTTATTGAAAGATGCTGTTTGCCATGACAAGAAAATGAGGACATTTTAGGTCTTCTGAGTACAGTTGCAGAAATTTAGAGGCAACAGCTTCATACAGCAAAACACTTTATTTCTGGTAATTTATTGAAGCCTATAAAAACAGTCTGGATTTATAACTTAATACTCTGTTACCAAACACCTTCGCAATCAAATTACTCTTTAGTCTTATTCTGCAAATATACAGAACATATATACAATATAACTGCATGGGGTATGAAATCATGACCACCCCATGAACACTACTCCTCTACCATCAAGAACAGCTCTAACCATGCACTCACGGTGCGGACAAAGAATATGAGGTTGTCCTGGAGTATCTGGTACTGGCACATCCTGTAGGTTGGAGATTTGGTGTCTTTATGCATGGGTCTTGCTTCCCCACAGAACCCATCAGATCCCACTGGATTGACATTTGTTGAGTTTGGAGGCCACGTGATGATCTCAGACTGTCTGTAGTATTATTTTAGTCATTTTTGGCAGGCTAGCTACTATAGGGGACAGCTGCTGCCATATAATGGGTATGTGATGAATTTTAAAATAGCCTGCGCCTGAATGCCAGGATAGAGATATTCAAAGCAGAACATGTCACTGTCACCTAAACAGGTTTCAAGTGAAAGGAATTTGGAAAAATGTTTGGTCAGATGGGGCTAAAATTCAGTTTTTTTTCCCTGTGACAATGAATGCCACCTGCCAGAAGAAATAAAATCTTTTGTGACAGTTTAAAATGATACATGCATGTCTTTATTTTTAGTTTTTTTTTAGTAAGTCAATACTTATTCTCACTCGTATAGGTTTTGAACTTTCAAAATCAATTGTGAAGCTATGTACTGGAATAACACTACTTTTGTATGTCTTCAGTCCTATTGTAGATATCTTAAATAATACTTCAATATTACTGCAATGATTAGGACAGTTAGTAATGTATAATAATTACCATAATCACAATAACACAATGAAGCTGACAAGCATGCATGCTTGCACTTGAATACAGGTGGTTTAGAATTGTTTATCAAATGTGCATATCTTTCTGTGATGGAGGGACACTTGAAACCATCCAGGCATGGGGTAAACATGGTAACTCCACAGAAAGAGCAGCCGGTTCCAACTTGCTCGTCACACTATGCAAACCACAACACGCTTTCTCAGGTTTATATAAACAAGATCGAAGCTGCTGAAGCAAACAACTCTCTGTAAACAACTGCAAATTCCTACATATTACTACGTCCTTTCCATGCTATCAGATTTTTAGAAACCCAGAATGCATTGCAGTTTTCCGTATTACATTGTAAGACATCAATATAGAAAAACATGGTTTAAATAGAGTAGGTTTACAGAGTACATCACTGCACCTCAAGTGCTCTTTTTGTTCTTTTTTGATCCAAGAAATAATGAAAAACAGAAACCCATTCATTAGTATTTCCACAAGTAACCACAACAAGTTTAAAGTTTGAACCGGTGATTGGACTTTAAAGGATAAATAAATTACTTCATGTCCATATGGTTTGAGGCAGTGAATTCGACAGTTTAAAGAGTAGTTTCTGATTTTAGTTAACCAGAGATTTGTTTTGACATGACTTGATTCTGGTATCTGCATTGATCATCATAATGTGATGTTCTTTGGCAAAAATAATATAACTGATTCAGTTCTTTTGGGCTTAGCCAAGTTGCAAGGAGTCAATTAAAAAACCTCCAGTTACCTCAAAGGTGCTTGGTGGGTCAGATGGTTTGTGGTAATATCATAAATTGCAAATTTATATGTCGCTGGAATCAAAACAAGGCATCAGGGGCGAGTGTGGGCAGCAGGGTGGGTGGCAAAAGATGAATTTTTGCAGTATTATTATAACCTCAGAGGTCTTTGAAGAATATGCATATTTAACAGTAGAAAAATAAAATAATAAAAACCTTTTCCAGTAGTTATGTTACATCTTATAAAAGACTTGTATCATGTATATTCAAAATTTGGGTAACCCCAAATTTTCACTGCATTTCCCCAACAGATTGCTCTAAAAATGGGCAAAGAACTAAGCAAAAGAACGAGAACGCTATAAAGAGAAACTATGACAAAAAAAGAGGAGAAAACAACAAAACTAAACTTAGTATAACTGGTAGAATGAGTTTTCCACTGTGCCCTGTGCTTCTCTGTGTGGGAGATGGAAGCAGCAAAGACTGCAGCGCTCAGGGAGTTGCCTGCTCCAGATTGGGAGGAACACGGGTAAAAACAGAGTAGTGTTGTGTGTCGTCATTTAAACAATAACAAAACTCGGACAATTAGTTTCAAGAGATTTGGAATATGCGGAGCTGCTGACAGCACTTCGCAGAAAATTAAGCGCTGTGTTCTTGCAGCATGAAGAAGACAAAGACAATAAATACATACTGAGGTAGTGATTTCGGGTAAATTCAAACGTGTGATGCACATTTACATGACACACACAATGTCCTGTTTATGAGCAATTCTCAACCATCTTTGCAGTCAATAAGATTCCTCCTGAGCGTCAGGCAGATGGACATTTTTCATAATATTTTGGGTGAAAATGAAGAGATGAGTCAGACGCCACGGCATGCAGCATTTCAAAGAGAAGAATGGAGAAAGAATTGGTTTAGCTGATTCATTGAGCCATACTAAATCACTTTGGCAATGTGTTGGGAGAGTTGATATGAAGCACAGAATCACTTGGACATATACAGAAAAAAGTCACCCTATGTTGTTGAAGATTGTGCGTAAATCATTCTCTGTGATAGGGACAGGCGTGAAAGTCTGTAAACCAACACTGTGTCCAGAGTGGCAAAACAAATCTAGTCTGTTGCATTGTGAGTTTAAAGGCTCACATGAATTTCTTTTATTTTTTTGATTGCTTTTGTTTGCTTTGTAAAGTACATCCAAACCAGACGAGTAAAAACAAACAAACAAAAAAAACCTTTTTCATCAAAAAGGTGCAGGAATGCCACAATTTGTCCTTGCATGTCGCAGCTGCAGCATAAAGCATGGCTGCATATCAGACTCTGTTACAATTGATTCTGCTTGATGTGAGGGGTAAAACACTGTGACTAAACTGACATTGATTTCAAGTGGAAGACATTCATCTAAACTTTAGCCTGTAGCTTGCCCTTTTGTTTATGTTTATTTATCTCTTTACTCTGCTCACTCAAGCTGTTTCCACAGCAACTGCTATAAATAGAAGTTAATGATGCCCTAACCAATAAAAACAGGCATAACCACAAACTAGTTAACAACAAGTTCTGAAGATTGAATTAGAGCTTTGTAGAATGTGTTGTACTTCACATTTGATCAGTTGGTGTGAGCAAACACAAATTTGGGCATGTTTTGAAATCTGAACATTGCCAGAATTACTGCAACGTTTAAGCCCTCACCTGCTTAAGGAAATTTTACATGAGTGAAATGACTTCTAGTATTTTAGTTGCAGCCATGGTTGCATTAATACTGGATGAATATTGCACATGTTGATTATTATTTATCATATTATATAAATCTTGTAAATATATCTATTGCTGTGGTGTACCTCCATGGCTTATTTGCTGTTGTTTAATTAGCAGAAGCACCACAGATATTGTAATGAGGGTGACTACTGATTGTTATATATACTATTTTATACTGTATATTAACCCTTTGATTCATGAATTATAAAGAAATAGTGCCACATGTTTTTTTTACACACACTAATACTTCCACAGTCAT
>JBBBVU010000001.1:6797091-6824166 GCA_037177055.1 Atherinosoma microstoma | reverse complement strand
ATAATATAACAACTGATTTATATTATCTATCTATTAGCTTCTAATTACTCTTACTTATGTATTTATTTCTACATAATGATTTATCATTTATCTTTATTCATTAAGTTTAATTAATTTATCTAATATTTAATTGTATTTTCTTTCATTCCAGTCTTCTGTTCCTGTTTTCATTTAGTTTTTATGTAATTGTAAATATTTATTAGGTATTAAGGGGTTAAAGCAGATCCACTCATGACATCAGGTAAGCTTTTTCTGGAGCCTTTTTGTGCTTCTGTTTAATCCAGACTTTTGAATCTGTTTCTAAGTTTCTGTCCAGAGTCGGATTTTAAACAAAGCTTTTTCATTAGTCACGTTTGTGATTCTAAGGTTATACGGAAATCCGTTACATTTGAACAGCTTTGCATTGACTTTTTCTGACATGCTTTTACAAACCCCATTGGAAGCACGTGCACACCCGCATGTTCACACAAAGTAATATCCTTCAGCTATCTATGCAGTCCTTTTTGTTTCATTTTCATTTCAGCCATGGTACTTTCCATACATAGACTGCATGCAGTAATTTACTTTGTATGTATTCTTAGTAATTTGTAGGGTTGGAGCTCTGTGGCTATGTTGGTTCCATCTCTCTTGGGAAACATTTTTAGTCATTATTTCATGCTATTTCAGAAGTCTGTTAAATAGACAACCTGACCACTTATCGTTCAGTTGAGAAGCTCATCCTGTCATGACCATCATCATCATCATCATCATCATGATGGATATCTACCTTCTGCAATCACAGGTAAAGGTGCTGGGTGATGCTGACATCTAGTGGTCAGAAGTGCATCAGCAGGGGAAATCAATCAGAAGTAATTTCACATAAATATAAATTAACAGATGAGATTAGCTATATTGAGGCACTCTTTAATTTCGGCCTAGCCCTCTTAGAAAGAGGTTAGTAACAAGGAAAATTTGCCTCAGACAGGGTGACGTCTTCAAACATGCAAACAGTTGTGGCTCATATGAATTTACACTGTTCAGGGTCATTTTATTATTTACAGTTCTTGCTAGTCTCCCTGAGGATAAATAACATCTTCTGTTTTGAGTGAAGATAGGAGAGTTTTCTGAATGTGTCATTACGATAAGATTCGTATCTTATCATTAAAATCACATTCAAATAAAAGGTGCAGGCAGCTGTCTTACAGTTTGTCACAATAGTTAGTTGCTCCACTGAGAGAAATACTTAACATGTTGTATTGTAAAGAGGATTGCGTTATATTCTTTATTCATTACCCCAACTCCATTATACAATCCCGTAACTTAAACTGTTTTCATCACGGCCATCACATGTTAGTAGATTTTAATATAAATGAAGTGATTTATGACTAAAATCTGCAGATTCCCCTTGTTGTTGATCAAGAAGATCTGGAATCCACTTGTTCCTGCTGTGTGTTGCCAATGTTTAGGTCACATCAAAAACTCAAAAAAGTGACAGAAACGAGTTTCAGATTTTCATTTTTTCAAAGCCAGCAGATTGTTTTGGGATCTTAAAGATAAAATCATTGTAAAGATAAATCTTTTAATTCTCTTGGGTGTGCTCTTGATCATTTCTCGCTCTGACTTAATATTCAACATGTGTTTGCACTAAACAGTCATTAAAAAAATTGAGAACAAGCTGCTTGGGAAGAATCTCCTGATATATTGAGTTGGGCCTTTGGAATTAGCAGCTGGCACTTTGGTGATCATTATGTTTGTTTTTGAAATATTAATCTTATTCTCTGTTGTGTACCAACAGAGACTAAAGGATAATAAATTGCCACTTGAATATAGGGATGTTCTTCAAGCTACTGCTACCCAGAGCCTCATTTGACTTATAATTCAAATATTACATGACATCTTAAAGCCCTTTTGACCCAGTGTGTGTAGTTTTTATTCGTAATTAAGAACTGTGACTTATGAGTTTGCTAAACCAACACAGCCACATGTGTGATCAGGGTTTGCTTAACAAAGGAAACAATCAGCAGAAAAAAACCCTTTTGTGCTGTCACATGTTCTTTTCTGTTAACAATGAACCAATGCAAAGAGGGTAACTTGTAATATACAAAGATTTATTGCCAAATGATGTGCCTCTATGATGCCTTTTAGACTCTTTAAACGTATTGTTGTTATTTTACAGCAAATGTACTCGGGGTATAAACTTGATCCACTAAACAATAATATCTCAGCAACAACAGCCGGCTGCTTTCAGCTAAAAAAAGAAAAAAAAGAAAAACTAGAAAAACTAATTATCCAAAACAAACAAACAAACAAACAAAAACAAAACAAGGACTGCTAGTTCTTATTTTGAAGTTCAGCAAATACAGAAAAGAAGTTTGCACCAGATTTTTTTCCCCTCTCTGGACTTAGCAGAGGTCAAACCAGTGAGAAAGAAAGTGAATGCTTGTCAGTTGGACAGAATCATGAGTCCTCATGTTGACAACGCTGCAAATATCAACAGATCTTATTTCATAGCACGGAAAAATATAAGAGGAAACACGATGAAGAAAAACACAAAGCTAACAATGTCGCCCTACAAACCTAGAAAAGACAAAGCCTTCCCCTTAGGGGAAATACATCTGACACACACTGAGGCTGGAACAAAGATGTGGCTGGTTGGAAGAAAGACAATCAAGTTCGCCCGACTTATGTTCTTCTTGTACAGGAAGCTGTCAGCCAAGAGGAGTCAGCGTTATCAGTCAGTTGATTAATCCCCTCCGATGTGTGGCATGTATTCATATGTATGTTTATATTCAGAGTGGCAAAGACACACACACCTGTCATGCATCCACTGATGAGAGAACTCAGGTTGTGTTTACAACAACACACAATCATAAATAATAAATCAGATATTAAGACAGTTTACATGATCATTGCTGTTGTATTTTTACTCAATTATTGATGGGCTTTCATCAGTTCTTTGGATCAATGTGAATAACTTTGTTGTTAAAAAACAAGAGACATTGGGCTGAATAGCTAAATGTGTTTGTGTGTATGGCCTCTGGATGCTTCCCCTTTTTTTTTTACATCACAGATGATTTTGAAAAGCAGGAATGAGTATCCATATGCAAACAAAACCAGGGATGCATGGATGGTGTTGCTGCTTTATGTCAAAATTCAAAAACAGGCTTACGGGCTTGGTTGACTGATAAGCAGGAAGCAGGAGGCAGGTACCAGTCAACGGAAATCAACAGGAAGCAGGATTACCGGTACAAGGATCAAGCTTGTGTGAGGAAGTGGAAACAGCTGACAGGGAGGATGATGGTAGCTGGTGGGGGAAATGGGAGCAGGTGAGGTGGATGTGGCAATTGGGTGACAAAGGGCTTTTGCACGATGCAGCAAATGACAGATGGAAGACAAAAACATGACTCAGTGGTACTGTGACAAAAAGCCTGAATAAACTTGCCAGGTCCACCACCAAATGGCACACTGCCTCCATTTATCTAAAAAATATGTCTTTTAATAACAGCTTTCATTCAGCCTGTCCATGGTGGTGCTGCTGTGCCTTTATTCCACCAGCTTAACCCTGACCCTTCTCATTTTTTCCTAGGAAGGTTCCTAAGTGAGTATAATGACCCAGAAGAATCTCCGTGGCAGCCATGAAAAGAACTTGAGGTCTCTAAAAACTCCAGAAAGGAGTTTCAGTGCTTTCCTATATCATTTCCTTTTCCAGAGGAAACATCCCTTATGCAAAGACAGGAGATAAATGCCATCCAATAATGACATCCAATTCAGGGTCATGGGGGGGCTGGAAACCATCCCACTTAGCATCAGGTGAGAGGCAGTGTACATACATACTTCTCTATCCCATCACAGGGGCTTAGGTTTAGTTACCAATAAAATTAGATTAGGAGTAAGAGATTAAAAAAAAGAAGTTAGGTTTATGAATAAATGCATGGTTCCATAGAAACATGGCTCATTAGGGATTCAATCAAGAATTGTTTTATTGTAATACAAAGATGTATTTACCATAATTATTTTTACTCCTCTGCACATACCCTCTGACAGGAAGCTTATGCTGAACACATAGTGTGATCCTATACACACTGTATAAAATGTATGGACAAAACCATCATAAAGTCACTCACTGGTTTGTGGACTCATATTTCAAAGCCAAGAACTTCACGTTTTGGCAGTCTTCATTCGGTCATCTAAAACCTGAAATTAAATGTACCTATAGGGTAGTGATTTGTCAGTCACACTGTAGTCAAGCTCTGTTCTGCTTGATCATCCATTTTCTTTAAATGTGACCACAATACGCAAAAAGGACATCATTTTTTAGATACATAAGGTGCTAAACTAGAGAGTGAAGGCATATCAGGAAGAAAATGTTCATATCTATCTCTTATACACATAGAGCCGGGAGATTTCTTTCAGGAGCTAGTCCAAACAAACCATATCTTATATGAGAGGGAATGGATTTATACTGAAGTGATTTAATACACCACTCAAAATATATCACTGATAATCAAATTAAATATACACCAGCGTCAAAAAGAAACAGGCAGTTAAAGGGAACTGATTTTTTTTGTGTTAATTTCACTGACAAGTGGGCTGAGAAGGTTAGGGGGGGTAAAAAATGAGGTAGGTTACTCGTTTATAAGGTGAAAAAATGATGAACAGAAAGGGAAACAACAACATAGGGAATGAGATAGTTGTAAGTTAAGAGAAAATACAGGAATAAAATAAAATCCAGCAGAGAAAGGGTGGTGAATCTGTGGTACTGTTCATACTGGGGGAGGTAATGAGAAGAGTGGAAGTGTGTGACTGTAAAGGAGCTGAAGATCAGCTGATGCAACTGGTAGGAAAGTGGGAAGGTGGGAAAGACATGACAGCAGAAGCAGCAAATGGGAAAATATCAAACAACAGATACAAAGCTTGGCATAATAAATGCTGATTTGTCTTTGTAATGACTGCATGTGTAAAGATATACAACTGCTGACAAACACCCCAGCCACAATACTTTAATATGATAGGATTCTATAACATGTGAAACATGCATTTTCGACATGGTCAGGAACCTTTCTGTCCCTAAGTGTCAAAAACCCTGCAAGTAGTAATTTTACCTTAGAAAAGTTGTCTTACCTCTGTGCAGGGAATAACTTTGCTACTGGCTAGACCACAGTTAAGCTGTTTACATATACCTTTAACTCCCTGAAACCAGCTCTCTCAACATCCATTAATAAATCAGATTATTTTTATGCTGCCTGAGGTGTGCACCTGCCTGCAGATACAACACTTCACCAGAGGAAGGAAGCAAAATACTCTGCCCATTTTATGATTTAAAGAATTATTGTTGTGTCCAAACAGGCAACTCACCACAGGTCTCATAAAGACATGTGGCACACATTAAAGGAATCCACTTTCCACAGACTATTATGCATCCTTTTATTGAGGTCTAAACTATTCAAGAAAGCTTTTGAGCTGGATTTCTGGTGTTAAAAATAGCCACGAGGGGGTAAAACGTGGCCAGGAAGCATTGAAATAGGCTCATAAAGCTTTTATTGGCTATTCACAATGAAAAGTTAATAAGCTGCCAGTGCATTTTCAGCCTGTGTCCTTTAAGATGACAATGAGACTGACACGTGTTGGATTCAGAATACAGAGGAATAAAGGCATTCAGGCTATAACAGGAATTGTCAGATTGTGCACAGACAGCGTGCATCTAAGGGTTAAAACTTGAAAGATATAAAGGAAGGGCCATTCAGCTTTCTCTTTGCCTTCTGGGTCTCGCTGCTTTCTGCCAGACACAAACCTGAAGAAGATAATTCAACACTGACAGTGAAGTATCCTCTGCCAGCGCTGCAGAAATACACCCACAATCACACACACTCGCATGCTCGTTGTGGTGGGGTTTAAAAGGGTACCATTAATGTTTTATGTAAGTTCAAAGCAATGGAGCAGTTGAACCGGGGGTGGTAATCAGGCGTAGAAACAAAACTGGATGAAGTTTTGGTCTGGAAGAACAACATTCACTTAAACATTCACTAAACTGAAGCCATGTTCTCTCATTAAAACTATACATTTCCCTTCTTTTTCTAAGTCGAGCCGACTGCATCAGTATGCAAGTGAGTGCAGGCAGCTGTTATTCCAGTGTCACAGGCATGTTTTGTAATTAGGCTCCATGTTGCTACCTCGGATAAATTTATCTTCTAGAGGTAATTTACTGCAAAATATCATTTTCACTGAATCTGAGTCAAAAACCATTAAAAGCTCCTGGGGAAAGCGCACAGGATTAGACTTGGTAGAAATTATGCCCTTTTTATGATCAACTGAGGAAATAAGTGAGAGCAGGCACAGTTTGGGTTTTTCATTATGCCTCTCCAAAGATTTACAAAGTGTTTCTGTTCAGACTGAGCCACAGAATCTTTAGCATACAGGGAAAACACTCATCAAATATAATGTGCAACAGGCTCATTTGAGAGCTCCATTTTAGAGGACTTGGTGATGAAAAACATGCTCATTTAAACTGTACACATAAAATGTTTTACTCAAAATGATCCTTTTTGAAAATGAAACAGCTGTAAATGAGTAAAAAAGCATGGAAAGGTCATGGTTATGATCATATTGGTCCCTTAAACATACTTCATTTGAATCCAGGAATAGAAGCAGAGTTTTTTTTTTCTGTCCGTTTGCATTTTATCAGAGTAGAAATAATCCAAAGTACTGTACTACTGCAGCTCAAAGGATGCTTCAAAAGATCCAGATAAGTGCAGGGCAGGCCCATTATGGCATTCTTGCTATTATATGCTGTCTTTCCAACAATTTTTCTAACTGGATCTCGCTGTTGAAACCAAAGTGGCCTCAGATCTCTCAACAAGCTCACCCGTATTCATATATTTTTAGCCATATTCTCTTCCACATCCTGAGAGTGCTGCAGCTAATACACAAGATTACAGTGTGAGTATCTCTTAATCATATGTTGGAAATTTCTTTCTCTAAATTTTCAAAGGGAGCTCTGCTGTTGAGTGAAAGCTTTTATTAGGTTTAAAACTTTTACCTCTGATCTAGTTGGCAGAGTTTTTATCAGTCTCGGGTCTGAAAATGGAAAGATTTTACCAACCGCAATTCCACTTTTGTGATTATCTGTGACAAAGAAGAGTCATTATATCGTACAAACAGTAATATCTTACATGCATTTTCCTTTATTCTACCCAGAAATATGTAAGCCATATAGTATGCATGAGAATAAGACAATTATAAAAGCCTTTTATTATTCAACACTGAATAGAATTCATGCACAAAAATGTATGCACAGATGCACGCATGACTGGATGACTAAATTTAGTACTATTCAGTATCCTTACAGAGCTTTGGAACATGGAGCTCACATACATATGAATGATGGACAGACCAGATTTATTAAGGCAAAAGGGAAAAATTCTTTACCCACATCCTCATTTTCATTATTATGCAGATACATTTGACTTACTTCTTCTCTTTTTTTAATGAATGAGGCTCCTTACTGAATTTATTTTTTACAGTGCACAGCATTTTAGAGAATCCAGGAAAACACATTTTCATTTAGTAAAAAAGGAGCTGCAATCCAGTGCTGCTGATCATCTGGTTTGAAAAAAACATTTTAACTTCCTGTATTCTAGAGAAATGAAAATATAAAAATGAGCTAAAAAAGAAATTCTCTACATGTTAATGTCATTATGAATTAACGAAGAAGCTCAGGTAGATTATATGTGTTTCTTATTGCGGACAAGTAGAATGTTGCTCAGATCTAAGGACTTTTTAGAAGAAGAACTAAGCTATAATTGCTGAATCTGCCTTTGCTTTAAGCTTTGAGCTTAACTGAGCTATTGGCTTTCTATAATTCAGCTGAAAAGAATTACTTTTGCTGACTTCCTAGCCTTCACCTATAGTGGGAGTTGGAGTTGTGTAGGCTGCTGCATGCAACCATTTGCACCTCCATTTCATCAAACAACTTATCAGTTATTATATAAGACTGCATGAAGCAATGGAAGACCAGAAACACTGGTTGCAAAGTCAAGCCCTATAACACCAAATGTATCATACAGTATCTGATACTCAGATTTCTGCTACTGAATTTGTATGCGTGGGTTCTCTCCGGGTGCTCCAGCTTCCTCCCACAGTCCAAAAACATGCATGTTAGGTTAATTGGTGTCTCCAAATTCTCCATAGGAGTGTGTGTGAGTGTGAATTGTTGTTTGTCTCTCTGTGTTGACCCTGCAATGGACTGGAGACCTGTCCAGGATGTACCCCTGCCCCTCATTTTGTAGCAGCTGGGATAGGCTCCAGCCCCCCTGTAACCCTGTATTGTATTTGTTCACAAGTCCAATACATAAATATCCACAATTCAGACTTAAAAAAGGTGAGTTATAGCCTTCGTATATGGGGTGGCTGCTCTACCAAGTGAGCTAAATACTGTGTATTAATTCTAATACTAATGTGTAATTCCGAATCATTTAGCTTTTAGCAACCACGACCTTTTCACTGCATTGCTTGAAGCTACTTACAGACAGGTGACTGATCTTTTGTCCAAGTGAGATGGATTGGTATTGTGTTTACAGCTTTAAGGAATGTACAACAGGCTGTCAAACCTGTTCTGCATGTACACTGAATGTTCTATTTCCTGCCTTTTATGATAACAAGTGATATTTTTTTCTGAGGGTTTTCTTTCTTTCTTCATTTTATTGTCTATTTTTGTTAATTCATTTTGTTTTTAAATTCTTCTTGATGCTTTCTGCACCCCGCTGTAATGTTTCTAATGTTTGTATGTAAAGCACCTTGAATTGTCATGCACATGAAATGTGCTATACAAATAAACTTGCCTTGCCTTGCCTTGTACAGCAGGCTGTCTAACCTGATCTGAATGAATACTTTTTACTGGCACCAAATAAAGAGACCAAACTATAAGAAATGACTAGATAGGCCGATATCAATACCTTATACTGATCTTAAAATTCTCATTTTCAGTTTACATACACCAAGTTGACAAGCAGGCATTGGGAATATCTGGAGCATCATGTCTTTTCTCTATTTGTCCGACCTTATTGATGTCTTTTCCGCAGATTCAGCATGATGAATTGGTGTCTGCTCTGACAGGGAGAAAAATCATTTTGATTGGCTGGAAAAATTGTATCTGGAGAAATCATCAGTTTATCCACTTAGTGGGGTTTCTTCTTCTTTTTATCTTAGTATCCTAGCTGGCAGTTGAATTTTGTCATTGCAGTCTGTTGAGTTTGTTTGCCCAGAGGAGACACAGGGAGACTCAGTGGGGGGGCTTTTGTTGTTTGATGTTGATTTGGTGTATAAAAGCCCTCAGAGAAAAAATTGTACAATGCTACAGGAAAACAGCAGCCATGTGTGTTGGCTCTCCGTCAGAGTTGATATTGACATACAGATTCCCAAGCCAGTCATGTTTTGCAATGGAAGAGGCAAATGTTTAATAGCTCCGTGTTCAACTGTGTCGTATAAGTCTCACAAAAGTTAAATCAAACTGTCACAAATGTTGTCTATTAACTTACAAACTGTCACAACTTTCTCTCTCTTTCTTTTAGAACACTTTTTGTTGCTGTTTGGTTAAGTTTTGGCATCTACAGTAAAAACTCTGCAATCAAACTACAATATACCCTCTCCTGACATCTACTGAACATTTAAAATCTGCATTGTGCTGCTTACCAGGGTGAAAACTCTTTCCTCATCTGCAAAAAACGTGGTGCATTCACTAAATAAACATTCAACTGAAATATAGTCTGCTTTGATAATTGTACAGGGTGGCATAAATTAAAAATATAATACATTTTTGTTCATGGATACAATGTAAAAAGTTGCATGTCATCCATATTTTAACATTTGTCACATAAATGTAATAATGTTAAAAAAACTAAGCAAAAAAAACAAAACAACTTAAGTTGTCTCTAATTTTTATTTTACAAAAGATAATATTAGAAATTGTGTGACATGCTGCGTGGCAATTTTTCAAAATGCTGACGCTTGTTATGATTTCAGTTGTTCTGTTGTTGTGCAGCGTTACTGCCAAAGACGAAACAAAGACTAAACTGGTTGTCATATTTCTGTCTCTCACTGAGATCCCAATGATTTATAAATACATCCCAGCTTTGTTATCAAGCTCTACCTGTATACTTTTCATGACATTTCTTCTTTGTACGTCCCTGATGAAGCTTTATGATCCCATTAACTTCAAACGCTGGCAGGCTACACGAGGCGCCATCAACAAGCTGTCTGGGAGGAATTCAGGGTTCTTAATACAGTGAGCCAGAGTTAAACCTCTTTATGGCAGTTTATCAACATTTGAGTTCTAAAAAAATTATGCTTTCACAACATCGTTGAAATAGCTCATTTGGTTATGACAACACCAAGACATGCGTCACTGCTTTATAAAACAGAATGTGGAAATGAAGATTTTTCCAAGGATTGCCTGGACTGACGAAGAAATAACGTCTGTTGATTGTTCCCACAAAACTATGGGTATCATTTAACATGTGACCCATTTTACAAACAACGCTCCTTCACCACCCTGTTTTATTGATGTCTTTATGTATTTGTTAAATTTTAAAAGCTTAAGATGACCCCTTTCCCCTCCTCATTAGGTCAAACATTTAATTTGTCCGAAATCTTATAAACCCAATTAAATACGCACATTAAGGCTACGTTCACACTGCATTTCATCCTACTTTCACGTCATTGAAGTGAGACAGACATCACAATTCCAAGACAGAGAACGTGGGACGCAGCAAGATCAAATGCAAACAAAGGATGGAACAATATTATATCATAATTTTTTTGGCCCCAATTGCACAACTTAGTAAATGATGCACTCATGCTAACGTGTAGCATCTATATTTACCTCTGTAAACACAGCGAGGCACATTTCCTCTATGTATGCCGGTCATTTCAGGGCTGAAGTCCATTCACACTGGAGTCTGGAGGCAGATGCTCCCTTTACGTACATAAATAGGTATATCCATTTCAAATGTAGCCTCGGCATGGTGGTTAGGCAGTACATCCCCCAGAGGGCAGTGCATTGTGCAGAGATAGCAAACATGGCTAAGGTGGTCTCTGCAGCCACTAAATACACCACAACTTCTTGTTCTTTGTGTCTTTCCTTACACTGTATCATAGTTAATTTAACATAAAGAAAGCAAAATACAAAAGTAGTGTATAAAACATTCAGGAGTATATTAACTAGTGCTGTCAGTCCATAAAAATTTGTAATAGCGATTAATCGCATGAGCATCCTGAGTTAACTCGCGATTAATCACATTTTAATCGCAGAATTTTTCACATATATTTTTTTTAATTATTTAATCATTTTATCTATTTTATTTTAAGACATTTTTAAACAGGATATTCATAATATAACAATTATATATCAATTATATATTATTATAATACTTATTTAAGCTGTTAAGAAGCCCACATAGACTTTAAACACACAATTAATCCTGATTTGTTTATTTCTTAATATTGTAGTTGTCATTGTGTGAGGTAGACTGTTAGAGTTGTGATTTCCAAGCTGAATTGAGTGCGTCAAAAGTCCGTGTCACACCGTGAGTTTAAGTTTCATTTTCTATTCCTCGACCGGTGGCCGGTTTGAGTCGCCTTCTCCTGCATTATTTGGAGAACTTGGGTTATAAAATACCTCAGCCTCGTCCAGAAAACCGTCTTGCAGAACTTTAACGCTAAACTGTCCGTGTAAAAGATCCATTCTCTGTCCATTTCAGCTTCAAAAACACAAACTGCTTTCTGCATCCCTCCCTGAAATTATGCCGACAGTGCTCGTTAAAAAAAATACATGTTAACTTTGACAGCCCTAATGTTAACACAATGCAAAGAAGAAAAACTTCAGCTATGTCTTGACAGCTTTTATAAGGGCAACATCTCATACCAGCTGTCAGCACAGTGGTGGAGGGGTGATGATTTGGGCTTGTATTGCAGTCACAAGATCTTTTTGCACTCATTGAATCAACAATGACCTCTTCTGTATTACCAAACTAGAGTTAAATGTGACACCACCTTTCCAACAGCTAAAGCTTGGCTGAAACTGGATCATGCTTCAGACCAAAGATCCTAACCACAGCAGTAAATTAATAAAAGCTGAATGGTTGTGTTTGGACCATAAGTGAGCTGTGCATAAACAAATGCTGCAAACCTCATACTAAAGTGACATTGTATTGCAGAATGGGCCAAGATTCCTCTACATAAACGTAGGACACTGATAGTATTATACAGAAAATGATTATTCAGGTTATTGCTGCTAAAGGTGTTTGGACAATGTAATATTTCCTGTGTTATTGTTTATTTGAGGTTGTATTTATCTCATTTTAATGCCCTGATATGTAAAAACCCAGGGTTTACTTTCTTTTCTACATCACTATTTCATTGGAGAATACCTGTAGTGGATGCTAATGTAAATTTATTACAATAATTCTGTATTGAGGCAAAGGGAAAATTGTGGTTAAATTGACTGTGTTCATTTTTTTCCCTCTCTTTCTGGGGATTGGATTTGTTATCTAACTTTCAAATGGAAACTTCTCGGTTTCATTAACAAAACAGTACAGCCACTCCTTGTTCTTATCTCAGCAAAGCACATCGGGTTTAAGTGCCACTTCATCCGCCTCACTCGTCTGCTCAGATGAATTCAGCCGCTGCATGACTCACTTGACCGAGGAATGAGACAAAAACAATCCCGGCTCATTTGACGCACAGTACCTGTGAGTTCACAAAGTCACATGTCAAGCATTGAAGCCTGATATAGACCGGGGACAAAGGCGTGGATGAAACTCGAGCTTGCCAGCCTCCTCTGTGTTACCATGACGACAGCTGTCGTTTCCAGTCCCTTGTGAGAAGAAAAAAAAAAAAAAAAAAGGCTCAAAGGACATTTGGCTAAAGACTCCGCCCACCGGGGGAATTCACAGATCTAACCTGGCAACCAAAATCTGATATTCTCATCTATGACGTGCAAAAAAACATTCAGATCCTGTAAGCCTCTTCCCTTTTCTTTTGTTCTCTTATTCATATCCATCCCCTCTCTGTGTGGCCTTTTCACAGCATGCAACTGGATGCGATTCAGGGTGTGTTGCTGTCGCTGGCAGGTGTAGAAGCAGGTTGAGCAGGTTGTTTCCTGAATGCCACTCTGTTAAGCCCTCCTCCCTCTGTCCCTGCTCCTCTCACCAGGACGACTGCTGATTCACTCACACATAGTGGCAGGTCAGTGAAGCGATTTTGTTTCCTGTCCACCTGTTCTCATCTGATACAGCCAAAAAATAAGGTAAGGATTCACTGAGGCGAGATTTGATCTTTTTCATTTAGATTTTTCACAGGAAGAGACTAAAACTGCATGAAGGAGGTGTTTTGAAATAACACAAGTAACTTTTTTTTCCAAAGTAATATTTTGGTGTATAACCTTTGAAAGTAATGTTTTCAGGTGGTGACTATATTATGAATAAGTTACACCTGAAATGTGACACCTGGTGCCGTAACACCACAAGGGACAAATACACGATATTATTTTCATTTTCATTTTTATTGCGATCATAGGCTTATATTATAGGCTTAAAAGGGGAAATGCAAGTGTTTGTCAGTTTTATAGGGAAACTAAACGGAAAGTAAGAGCCATCAAGCAAACAAACAAGAATTCTGAACTATCTAAATTATATATTTGTGTACAGTTAAGATAACACAGCCACCAAAGGCAAGCATACTAATTAAACAGAATGTGTCACTATTTTATCCTTATATTATTTGATGATTAGTTGAACTTTCGCCTTGTGTTATGAAATGCCGCAAAAAAACTCAGGTTGCTTGAATAATTGTAACATAGATTAGAGTATATTAAGACATGGTAACATATGCAGACTTTGTACGGTATAAATATCAGATAATTAGTGTCGGTGAGTGGGTTGAAGGATGTTTCTTTTTTCTTTCTGTCTATGTTTTGTTTCTTTGTTTATGTGGGTTTGGATCTCTGGAAAGTCAAGGCTGACAGAGCTGTTGAGGAGAGAGCTCCTGCAGACTCTGACAGACCAGCACATTGGGAACTCTCTTCAACAGAAGGCATCTCTGAGCGTGACGGGTCAGGAGTAAACATGTCTCCCTGTCTTTTCGACCCGCTGACTCTCAAAGGCTCGTTGGTGGGACGCCCACGCTCAAATACACTTTCAGCGCAGAGAGTGTGGGAGGATGTAAAAAATCGTGTGATAGACAGGAGATGAAACTTGTTTGGAATCAACAGCCCACATATGTGGGCAACGCAAGTTCACAATAGTGGTCACAGGTGACCTGTGACATTTCGAAAACCAGTTTAGAAGCCATCACTTGAAGTATGGTCTTTACATAATCAGAATTATTTCCCCAGTGACGGCATGTTCGTTTGCGCAGTGCAAATCAAAACAAAGCACTTATTATGTTGAGTTGCCTGTAAAACTTGTTCTACATCAACTTGCTTCATTTAGATTTTCAGATGCCTGCAGCTTAATTAGACTTTTATCCACTGAGTGTTCAGAATGCTGGAATTCATTAAAATCATTTATTCATTCATTTAATTTTTGAGAGTTGTTGCTTCAGTTTGATGAAGTACTGTCAAAACACAGGCAGTAAATGAGGGGGAGAAGAGAGGAGAGAGGGCTGTAAAAAAAGAAAAAGAAAAAAAGTTTTGTTTGTTTTAATCCTCAGGCTAAATCTCTTTTGTAAATGCTCCATGAAGAGAAGCTGAGAAATCAGATCTTTATCCCGCTGTGATGTAACAAAGTCTTGGTTGCTCCTAATCCAGTTGGCAGACTGAAAGTTTCCATTTATATTTATGGGTGGGACACTTGCACTTGAAATGTCAATGTTTCTCAGTAAAACGTCTGGCAACGTCCTAGTTTTTATCTATGGACAAACCCTTCATGACATCCAGAAAACTGCTGCTCTGGACTATTGAGTTTGCCTTGTTGACCTTTCTGGAACCACAGGGCGGAGCTTGAGAGGGATCTGTGAAAACTGATTACAGGAAAGGGGCGCATTTGATTGAAGGTATACATCTAAACATTTTTTTTTGACTAAGCACAACATGAGAGAGCTTGAGAGAGAGGTTTGTGGACCCAGTGCCAGGCGGCCATCAAGACTAGCACTTCCTTTCAGCTTTACATCCGTCGGCTGGCTTTGCCCGTAATTCAAACAGTCTATAGGCAACATATGTAAGTGCATGCAGAGCTGCAGCTCAGCTAGGAGACTCAAGTTTGACTCCAGAGCTAAGCTACCATTTTTAGATTCACCTTTACTGCTGAAGTCAAGCATCTAGGTGTAAAAACTATAAGCACACACACAAAAAACATATGTAGCTTTTCTGGGATTGGCTCAGACTCTGCTCTAGGCCTCCACTGAAAAAAACAGCCAGCACACCATACTCTGCCTATATTTTTGTATCCTAAATCTCCCACCACAAGGCTACTGTAAAGGCTTTATGTTGCAGATAAAGGAGAGGTTTGCTAGTGTATTTCCTGTTTCCCTTTTGCTATCTTTTGTGAGAATAGCAGATTTTTGCTTTTGTGTATCACAGTTTTAGTCATTGACTGTTAAATAAAACTACTGTTTAAAAAATAAATAAAACTACAGTTGTATTTAACAGGTCTAGTGTAAGCCCCTTGTAACACCCTTGTTGATGAATTTTTTTTATTTCAATGCTTTCTCTATCAGTGACCACAAAAGATGGAAGATGATGGAAAAGATGACACAAAGCTCTTTAGACAGACTGAAATAAGTTTCCTTTTTCCAAAAGGGTGAAATATACTAAAATTTTTGTGGTGGCTGAGATGCATTCCCACTCCTTCATCCCAGTGGACGAAATCATTTCCCTAAATGATGAGCAAATGTGGATGGTTTGATTGATTCACACAGCAGGCAGGAGGAAGCCACCAGCTACTCACAGCTTTTCCATTTATTTTTGAAAGACTAGAAAAAGAAACACCCAGAAAACAGCATGTGTGGGGATGACAAACAGGCATGCAGAGAAACTGACCATAGATTTCTGTTTCTAGCTCATTGGATTTTATCAATTCCATTGCACATTTTTAGCATTACAATCAGTTGCCTTATTTATTTCTACAAGACAAAAGGTATTTATTCATTTTTCTGCATAGAAATTAACAGCTAGAGACACATATAAAAGAAAATTAGTCCACAGTCTCTTTTTTTAGTTAGTAGTGTCCATGTTGAATTGCTAAGCTGAAAATATGGCAGTGATATAACAGGTAAAACCAGAAATAGAATCCCCGCATTTGCATGTTCTGACATACACTCTGTTCCTGCAGGCTGCAACGTTACACACTGATGGAGCCTTTCACGCTGATTGCGATAAGGAACAAAGCAGCCGATCAACAAAGTGACTTACAGCAAGCATACCCTTTAGGGAGTTGCAGTCATTTGTGTATCGGAGTTACGCCGAGGGGGGAACACATCGCTCACAGAGCGTTTGTGCTAATTCACCTCGTCAATAAGTCACACATCTCACTGGAGACTGTTTTGACTTTGTTGAGCTCTGTAATACTGCAGGGGTGACTGTAGAGGAATTCAAAGAAAAGCTCCCAATGCGGAAGCCTGGGATGTCATAATCACAATGCTGTTAATCATCCACTGAAAGGGTCTCTGGAAATCAGGGGGTGGGACAGGATCAGCTCTTCAGGGTTTTTCTTTTTGACTTGTGTCTGAATAGCTGACCTGCGCCATTAAAGCCAGAAGCTTTTTAACTTGTGAAAAACAGGAGCAAGCAGAAGTGTTGCCATGTGAGTCTTTCATTGTTGTCAGGGTGAGTTTGAATGCTGTGATAAACACAAGCTTAACACCTGTGAACCTCTCCAGATGGTGGTTAGTCCTGGCAGGGGGTAAAAAAGACTTTTCAATGGTGGAAGAAAAGCAGAAAACAGAAAATAAAAAGAGAAGCTGCTTCATTCAGCTTTATTTGAATTCCAGCTTCAAATCTCTCTTTACATCCTGTATGTGAGTTTAAATAGAAAAATAGATAAATGTAGTTGCCATCTAGCAACATACTGTAATGTATAGTAATTTCACCAAATAGATTTCACCATCCTCAACTCAACTTTCTTCATCTTAAGATGATTCACATGATACAGGTTAGTTTAAACTTGTCCCATAAATGAAATCCAAATGAAGGTCTATTACAAATTTGCCTATTTTTAAGAAAAGATCTTAGTAAATGAATGGGTTAGAAAACATTAATTATTGCCACTGTTAGAAAAGAAAACATATTTCACATACAGTCCTAGCAACTGATCTTCATATAACAAAACACAAATATTGAGTATTTAATATTTGACAAACTGACTAAATAGAAATAGATTTGCAAATGCATGGCCACTAAACAGGAAGGCTCCAGTTTATGCTCCATATCTCCATATGTTCTCGAGTTCTGGCTAAAAGAAATTTCATCAGGATGCCAAAATTGACTTTTGTCATCTAGGATATGACATACCATCTCCTCATAATTTCATCTTAAAAAATGAAAGGGAAAATTTGTCTTGTTTGTTTATTTTGGTGGAAAATGAGCTCTGTTTGGTTGACTGCTAGATTTCAACATCTTCATCCTGAAGTTCGTGTCGATTTTATTCAGTCAAAATTGGGAAATTCTTTCAAGGTGAAAATATCTGAAAACACGAAGGACTTATTGCCTCTGGCGACAGCCATTGCTGATGCAGAGGCATACTGATTACTATCTGGGTGTGTCACTATTTCCAGATTTCCTTCTTCTCTGAGTGTGTGAGTGTGTGAGACAACCCAATCAAATGTGGTGTGAATGCAAGGAGTTCTTGTGATGGTGTCAAGGTCTCCTCTGTCCAATAAAAAATAGGCCCTGCATTGTTATACAGGTTCAAGATTCTCTTGTTTTTACATACTGGTGGAGCTAAAAAGTCCTAGAACAACCTCACAGCTTGTATAACATTTAACATGTAACTACTACATTACATTATAAGCCAGTTTAGGCACACAATGGGCTAGTTCAGCTTCAAATTAATAACGTTTTGAGAGGGACATACCTTTAATTTTAGCTTTTGAAAGTTCGATATGAACTTAACACAGCTGTAAATTACTTGCTGTGTGATGATTTAGCTGTGTAATTATCATTTTAGTGCAATAGTTTTTGCTTTCTTTGTTTTGGCTATAATTGTGGAAGGATGCACAATAACCCCTCAAGACAACACAAGTCCTGACATCTGATGCAGTCAGGGAAAGTGGGAATATTCAATGAAAGTGGAGCAAATCTTGTCAACTAATGAGGACGATAAAAACCTTTCATACATGTCTTTTTAAAGCACTATGTAATTTTCAAACTACTCTGCTCTTTTTTTTTTCCAAAAACATATAATTAAGGCAGTAAGATAATGTTTTTTCTCTCTCTTGTGTTTCAGGGTGAAACTGAAGTGAAAATGAAACACTTAAAAATCACAGCAGTCGTCCTTCTGCTTGTCCAAGTGCTTCACGTGGCATTGCTCCAAGATTCAACCGACTCCCCGGGACGCACAATTGATAAAAGCTGGCTCCGTCAGAAACCCCAAAATACGCCTGAAAGTGAAAATGCTGCATTTCCTATAGAGGAAAGTGAAAATACTCAGGAGACTGAGGGTCCGCAGTTTACTAGCGACTTCAATGATGGGATAGCATCCGGCTTTATGGCGTTTAATACTGACGAAGAGGAGAATTTGGATGGACAAGATAAGAGTAAAAATGAAACATCTCAGGATTCTAATATTATCACGACAACTCCCAACCCAGTATCTGAAAATGGTACCACCAAGCAACTGGAAATGTTAGATTCCACCATTCCTCCAAATACCACAACTACGCTTTCCTCAAACTCGAGCCAAATAAACATGACAGAAGCTGAGGAGGACTTAAATTCAACAGTGACAACAACAGAGAACTCCACCAGCTTTCCAGTTTTCTCCAATGACACTGAATTACATTCGGCAACATTGGCTCCAGAGAACACTACCACAGAGGAATCCACAACAACACCAGATGCAGATAAAGGGTTAACAAACCAAACTGGTTCTACCAACGCAACTACCGTGACAACCACAACAGCCCCGGAGATAAACGAGGCATCCACCACATCTTCATCTACAACAGTGTTGCCCTCCGAGACCTCCGAAATGAGCACAGTGACTACAACTACGGCTCTTCCAAACACACCTGAGAGGGCTAACAAGACCGGGAAAGGTGCAAGCAGCTCAGAAAAAGGTACCGCTGCAGAATCAAGTGTTACAATTTCATGTCTGGAAAATGGATTTCTATGTCTTTCTATCAGCCTAACATCCCTTTAAGATCAACAGAATAAGCACAAAATCCTCCAGGGATCACCTTGCTTCTACAGTAACAGTATGTTCCTTGCTCATGAGCACATTTATCACTGTTGCATGCTTTACACATTGCCTTTTTCCGCCCTTTCCCTGACCCACATTTACCTGCATCTATTTTCCCACTGGCAAAGGACAAATGCACTCTCTTTCAAAGGCAAAAGTTGGATTGGGTTTCAGTGTTCTATCGATGTGGCCACTATGAGTGAAGGGGTCTATTACAACCACCCTCTCAGCAGCACAATGAAACCCTGTTTTAGTGGCATGAAAAAAAAAGGTCTGAAAGAGGCAGCAAGGGACTGAGGTCAGAGATACATGCTTCTGTGCAGGAGCGTGAGACTAGTTTTTGGTGTCGACCTCAAGATCAGGGAGATTAGAGTGGAAAAGGCTGCTTGACATACACACTTGTGCAAATCAATTTGCAATTCAATCTTTATATGTATCCACTTGAAAAGCTACTTTTCTTGCAAAACACATGGGGGCAAGCTCAGCGGCCAGCAAACAGGCCTGCAGGGAGCTGGCACAGGGTTGGGATTAAAATAAAAATCTCATCACACGGACGGCTGTGACAGCAGGATATAACACTAACAGACGATGGCAATAAACAGTTGGAAAACAGCTGTGAATCTGTGGACAACCCAAGAGATAAAAAAAAAAGGCTGCACAGTTACCATGACAGGCACAGCGTGTTTAAAAAAACAAACAAACAAAGACACCCACTGTTGTGTGAAGAGAAACAAAGGATCTATAAATATGAGCACCAAATTCAAGTTACCCTTTTCTGGCATCAATAAATCAAAATAAACACTCACCTCAAGCGCTTGACCTCGCTTATAGCCAGGAGGTCTGAAGCTTCAAGCTAAATGCTAGCATCAGTTATTTTATAAAGCATGACTTACATAAATGGTCTTCATTTAATATATTGTTAATTTTGTGCTGACTTTGTCCTTGCAAGAGATGATGCACAAACCAGGCAGACATGTCACAAGTATTGAAGGTCATAGATGTATTTATTGGATAAGCCAGCTATCACGGTGCAAGATGACAAAATAAAGAATGATAACAATTTTTCTTGTGCTCAAATGTCATAAATGTACAATCCATTAGGTGATTACAAAGAAACCACAAGGCTGTTCAGAAATCTCAATAAAAATCTTAATCTGTACCGAATTTCAGAGTAGCTGCGTATCACCAAGACTCTAGATAACCACGTTTCCAATAGAGCTGCTCTTTTTTCTTCTGTTAGACATGTTGGAATTTATAACTTAAAAGTGGCCTAAACTAATAATCTCTCTAATAATAATAGCTCTAATAAAATCCTGATTTTATCATCGAAGTGTCATTTGAGAAAAATCCCTATTCATATAACTAGAATACAATGAATGTGCCGGGATTTGGGCTGATTTATAAGTACAATAATCTCCCTGAGAACAAGTTAAAAGTGACAGAGTGCTCTGAATATTTTCTAATGCAGTTCAAACCCTCCTAGCTCACCAGAGGGACAATACTGCTTATGTGAATGCAGCTCACAAGCAGTGACTGAGCCCCAGAGTAAAAGGCAGTACATGGTTGCACAGAACTATCCTTCAACCATTGCTCCCAGTCCCCATAGAAGGCTTGAGACATTTTTTTTTCCAGTGCTGACATGTATATTCCTCCTAAAGCTAAAAGTGCATAGAGGCTTGGCTAAACATTAGCTTGAAGCAGAAAGGGCCGACCACAAATTTCATAACAAAATAAAATGAAATGCCAAAAACAAGAGATATCCAAGAAACACAGGTAAAAATCTCAGCTGCACTGAAAAATCTTTCACATTTAACACCTATTTTAAACATAAAGAAGATCTTTTTCTACTTTGAATCATGCCCTTTACCAACCAGAACAAAGAGAAAGGACCGACACCAGCAACAAAAACCACTCAGATTGTTTCACATATTTCTGAGACTGGCTCGAAGTAGCAGCAAGAAGCAATGACATCACAATCAATAAGAGGAAAAGTGAACAACATTGCTGGCTGTTTCAGTTCCTCCATTTGAGACATTACAATAGGTCGCTGTAAAGAAAATGTGAGATGTACAAAACTGTATTTTTTTTGTCCTGACCAGAGTATTCTCAGTGAAAATTCATGTACAGCCAGGTATCATGTTTCAACTGATGCCTGGTTTAGCTGGAACCTATTAAAGCCTGTTTTTAATGCAGACTGATTCCTCAGGACTTACTGATGATTTAACATTGTAACATTTCTCCTTACCCTTTAAAGCCTGGCCCAATGAAAAATGGAGAAAAGTTCATTATTTTAATCGGAAGTGATTATTTAGCCCTTTAACAAAATGAGAAATAACAAGTAGCAACTTTTTCTTTGTATATTTACATGTATTACTGTGTGCTATGTCAAAATGATTGTAGTGTAGTATTCTGCTTTCTGGTATCCATTAGGGGGCAGAACACATGTACCAGATCGTGTACAGTGGGGTTATAAGAAAGGTTTTTACCACAAAGTGATGCAAAATGTCACAGAAACTGTATGTATCAAATATACTACATTTGGCAGTATAAGGTTAAAAGCCAGCTGTTTGTTGATTATAATTTTTTAACCAGTGTAAAAAAGGCTATAGCCTTACAGTTTATGGAAAGGGATCTGGACACAAGACGTACTACTTTGAAAACAAAAGTCTCTATGCAGTTTGTGAAATAGTCATGGTTTTGGAGAGCCTGGCTTGCATTAATACTTGTATTCTCATAAAGAACTGCATAAACATCTATTATTTCTGGCTGATCAAATAATGAATCTTAATGCCTCCTCAAAAATGGACCTTAGAACAACAAGTTCCAACTGAATCGAAGTAGTTTGAAAGGTGTGATGGATGACACAAAAACAAAAAAAGGAAAGAAGAAAAATAACGTAATCTCTCTCCGTAAAAAGATTTGGATTTGGTCATTCTTTCAAGGTTTGCCAGGCTGATATCACCATCCACAGATCTGCTATATCTTTGTGGCTAAAGCACTGCAGACAATGAAATGCTTCCTCTCACATTTTATTATGTCTACTTGTAGGAGAGGAGGAAAAAAAGAGTGGGGAAAATAACATGTGTTTTGCTTCACTTTGCCCCAGGTTAGGGGTAAATTGATCCAAGCAAGTGGATGAATTGAGCCATTTGTAAATAAACAGAGAAACTGAATTATTTATGTCTGAGTCCAAATAAAATATGAATGTTGCATTTCTGTGTCAAAGGAGATTGAGGACACTTAAGCCATTTTCCCTGAACACAGTCAGTAAAACAGAAGAGTAGAGAAAGATTTGTGCAACTTGTAATTAGCTCAGTGCCGTCGTTATAAACTTGCTGAATTTAAGTGATTTAGTGAGATATTGAATCTGTTATGCCACTCAAGAAGTATTCAGTCACAGTTCACTTTTTTTTAGAAGATGAACACAGCATGCCACCTTAAGATATTCAAATGTATTCAAGAAATGATCAGGATTTTGGCATGTTAATTGCATTAATTATCGCAGTGTAAATTCAATAGTGCTGACTAATTGGGATGAGTAGTGTGTGCTACCACAGGCACAATTTCAGCCATAATTATGAGACAATTAGCCCTCAAAGTTTGCAGTTAATATAAATAATTTTGTTGTTGACAAATTATTTATAACCGTCTCCCACCCCCCCAAACTCTCATTTCTCTAATGAAGATTTGGAATCAGATCTTTACCGGAGTAAAAGGAGTGTGGCGTGGGTAGCTGTGCTGGGAACTGCAGCAGCTGTGGCCTGTGTGGGATTGGTGGCCTACATCATCCTGAAAAAGAAGCACCAGAAGGGTTTCACTCACAGGAAGCTGGTGGAGGAGTACCCTTCAGACCCAGGTATGATAGCCCCTACACACCTGCTGCAGAGCAACAGATTGCTTGGATTGCATAAGGTTTGCCAGCTTGATCTGGCCAATTCATTCTGGCTTAAATGGTCTGGGTTGTTTGTGGGGGACAGATTGTAAATGTAATATTCAAATATAACCGTGCTAGATGTGATGCCCTACTTATCGCTTCATTATGAGATACATTAACTCTCTCTTACAAACTTACCATCAGTCATTTACTATTTCTCATATAATAGGTGGCCGTTGTGATACAAGGTGAATTAACACCTGTTAATGACAGAGCTTTAGAGGTGCATGCCAAATAATTTTATTGCTTCTGGCTGTATTGTAACTGGCTGCTGGAGGTGCACAACTTACCCTGATTTAATAAGGTAACCTTGCTATAATGAGGTAACCTCACCATGCAAAATATGATCATGTACATAGCAAACACTTTGTCTCCATCTCGTCAGGAACAAAGAATAAGACAGTATTTTGTGTCACGGTTCCCCTCATACTTAACCTTTCTGTTCAGCTCCAATTGAATTTGAATTGCATGTGTTTACATGAGGTTGGAGATTAAAATTTTGCTTTAATCTCTCTCACACACACACATTGTTATAGAAATTTGAGGACAGGGACAGGTCATTTTACCAGATGTGCTTTAGGTTTGCAACTATCCTGAACTATGCTGGAGTGGTTTATAGAGCAGGGATGTGCATGAACCATTATTTCCTTTTTTCTTTTTAAAAAGCAGGGCAAAAACTTCATAAAACAGAAATAACTAGAATTCAGAAATGAATAAAGTATTATCAAAATGATTAAGTATAATAATGATAATAGTGTAATGAATCATATAAACCAGTAGTCTACAAATATGTTGCCACGTTGACCCTGAAGTACGACCCTTCTATGTTTTGGACATGTAGATAAATGTACTTATTTATGAGGCTGGATTTGTCAATCATACATCAGTGTTAGATTTTTTTTGTGGTAGTGAACTATTTATCTCTCATGCTTGTCCACCCAAACCAGTTGAGGTGGCCATCTGCCTCGACCGGTCTGATGCAATCTGTTGGTTTTCTTATGCAATTATCTATTAAGAATTGGCTTGTATGAGGACAGTTATATTGTAAATGGGACAAATGTGGATTTGTATTGATTGGACCACAATAACTTGGCTATAATTGATTTTGTCTGTAAAGGACCTTGAGATAACTTTGTTGTGAATTGATGCTATATAAAGCTGAATTGAATTTAATCTGTCATGTGTTCTCAAAATCAAGACCAAAACAAGCGCCAACTCATTCAGTTTTCTTTTACATGTTTTTGAAAAGAACATTAAACTTCCCATAGAAATCTAGTATGAATGGTTGGGATAATACATGATGCAACTTTTCACATCTAATGCTGACTTTCTAATTCACAGTTCTCAGACTAGACAACAGCGAACCTTTGGACCTGAACTTTGGTGGTTCCGCCTATTACAACCCAGGACTCCAAGGGGACAGTATCCAAATGACCAACTTTCCGTGACACCATTGAAATTTAAGACGTCCAAGAACAAAGTCATAACTTCTGTGAAAAAAAGTCGGCCAGTTTTGGTACTGCCATTTGATAGGCATCTTAGAATATTCTCTTTTGTTTCTTAACAAGTCTTAAAGCTACATTTGTGGATGGGAAAAGGTTTTTTACAGGTCTGTTGTCAGTTACCAGAATTTATATTTCACATGCAGAATATGTAGTGTATAGATTTCTATAGATTTATTGTACTTAAATAGAGGGATTACTGAAGGAAACACAAAGTGCACTGTGACAGCCAAAATGTAATATTTATGTATGTTGCCAAAGAGAATCAAATGAAGGCTTTCATAATGAAAAAAATCCTTTGGAGTCACCAAGGGAAGGGAAGAAACAAATATTTGTTTGAACTTTTCATCTAATCGTAATTACTTTTGTGAAAATAATCCCTAAAATTATTTTAAAGCAAAAAAAAACAAAAAAACAAAACATTAGAATCTGTCTCATGCAGAATGTGGTCCCTATGAGAAAAAAAAAAAAAAAGCCATTATCTTGCTGTCGTAATAACAGATTACACAGCTGGTCCATTGAGGCATTTGAAACAAAATTCAGAAGCCATGGTGAACAATAACATTATCCATATCGGCAATCACCTGCTGTTACAGCATGAGGCAGGCAATAACAAGCCAAAATGAATCTGCGCTTTGAGATATTCCACAATTGGCAGCCTCAGCCAGAAACTGAGAATTGAACCGTCAAAACCAAAGACTTGTTTTTTTTTTTTTTTTCTCCAGGTGGAGGAAGTCTGCTCGCTGCTTTGTTATTCATAGACTGAGATTTTGGTATTCTGGAAGGAAGTTGTGTATCTTGTCTTCCCACCACGCAGTAGCAACAACTATATCACCGTTATACTCAAGTCTTCTGAACTCCAGTTTGCACTTTAGAGAAGTTAGTGTTTACTTGCTGCATAGCCAGGACACAATTGTTAAATAAAAGCAATTATTATTCTTTCTTTTTTTTAATTCTAACTTTGCTTTAAGAGAACCTTATGAAGGGAAATAATCTCTTATGATAATATGCAGGGATTAACAATGTTTTTGTCTTACGTCTCTTCTTTTTTAAAGGAAAAATCCAAAATTCTTTTCATATTTGCTCATTAAAGGAATCAACACATTTTACATTGTATATGTCAAGAAAATTCACCTTGAAAATAAATCTTTTCGCTTCCTCCATCCTTTCACTCATCATTTCCCAAGTGAAGCCTTCACTCAATCAATGCGCACAGTGATTATGATTGATATGTGCCTCTGCTCGGATTAAACAGCCAACAACAAGTTGGACATGTTCTGTGGTGCAGTTAGATGCAGCAGCCAAGGTGAGCTTGTTTCATCCTCCCTCTAATTTCTGATATCAATCAACGCCGTGTGTCGCTGCTTAAAAGAATCACTGTGATAAATGGACGGATGGAAAATGACAGACTTTGACACCTCTGCTTGTAAAAATGATCCAGATCTTGATGATGCCTTAGTAAACAACCCAATTCCTTTAAAGATGTTTTCCTTTGTTGTTGTGATTTTAAGTTTCATCCAAAGATATTTAAATGGAAACCTTTTCTTTTGTTCCTTAAACACCTTTGAAACATTGAAATACATATTCACAATTCTTCATCCATGTGTATATGAAATGTTCATCTAAAGGTTTCTTTCATTCACAAAACTGACTAACTACAAGAAATTGGGATTTTGTGCTCAAATCAATTAACTGATGCCAAGTCCTTGATAAAGAACGTAAATATTCCTTTCGGGGGTGTTGGCAGGTTCACACTTCCAGCTGGCCATAAGTTAATTGAAATAGAATGAAATGATTTTTATCTAAATTGAAGCTACGTCCAAGTTTTATTGGCTAAACTTCAATTCATTTTCCTCAAGCTAGTTCCCTGGAAATGAGTTTAACCTACAAGCCATGCATCTTTATCTGAACATCTACAACAGCTAAAATGATCAGCAAGGCATTATGCAGGAGCCTGTGATTTTTAATTAACATCGGGTCTCATCATTGACTAAAGGGGCAGAAAGACAGAATCAAAGTTTCTCTAAATTAGTTTTTTCCCCCTATATCAAAGCTGTATCTTTAGTCAGTTTCCGGGTGAAAATATTTGCTCATAGCAGACTGTATATAAAAAGAATTAGTAGTCTTACATAGAAGTTAGTTAGCCAATCAAAAATTTTTAATCAAAGGTCCATAATGTAACAGAAATCCAAATGTCAGTGAGTTTTAAAGAATTAAAGGAGCTATATCATGAAAAATTGACTTTTATGAGCTTTTAACCATGTTAGTGTGT
>JBBBVU010000001.1:6777767-6787854 GCA_037177055.1 Atherinosoma microstoma | reverse complement strand
TACTTTTTATAGTAACGCATTACTTTTTGGTGTAAGTAATCAACAAAGTAACTGAGTTACTTTTTTAATGACGTAACAAGTAATTGTAACTACTTAAATTTTTTCAGTAACTAGCACAACACTGATCACTGTAAACACTGAAAATGCCATTATATGCACCAAAAGATTGTTTTTCCTCCCTTTGCTGCCTACTGTTCTGAAACTAAGGAGCAGTGAGAGAACTTTTGCATGCATCATGGAAAACAAATCTAAATGGACAAAAATGCACAAACACATGATAGAAATGTACAAACTCACAATAAATGCAAATAAAGATACCTCATGCTCATGAAACAGCCCAAATTAATTCCTCCGAGGGACACGTTACTTCCACAACAGACTGACATAGTCTTACTGTAGCTCCAATAAGACTTTTGTTTCTTACATTACTTTAAAGACAATAAGACAGCTGTGTCTCTGAATGCATGCACATCTATGGACATTGGAAGTCTATATACACCATGACAACTCACTAAAATTTCATAGAAATATAGTTTCTCTTTAAATATATATTGACCCACTTTTTATACCCCCACCATGTCTGACTGATTTTCCCCTTGCAAACAAGGGTAATCATTCCTACTACTGCAGTACTGCAACTGAAGTATAACCAAATGCTTGATGCTTATGTTTTTAGGAAGTGAAAATAGAATTTACTAAGATTCTAAAAAGTAACAAGTAAACAAGAGGGAAGTTAGGATTTTGCATCAGCTGGGAGGGAAAGGAACCCACTGGTCTCTGAAATACAGAAAGAGGGGGAAAAAACATAGAAATTGCATGGTATGTCATAAGTAAATGCTTTCAGGAGGCAGGGTGAAGCTTAAATACATGACAAGGAAAAGCACAACAACTACATAAAGAAGTCTTCCCCAAAGCTGTTAGTAGGCTAAGATTTTTAAATTCTTCAAGTGGCATGTGTCGACCCAGTTTTGAGACCCAGTTCAAGCACTTTTACAGCCCTTATCCATTTACAGTATGCATGGAGGTAAGCCAATCAAATGATGGGAATGGTTCCTGTGAATCTAGCATATTGACAAGTATAACAGTAAAAATGTGGAAGAAAAAAGGCCAAGAATGGACTGCTGAATAAAAGTAAACAATTGGCTGCTTTACAAGTAGAGAAAGACTGAAAATGAAGCCAACTTTTGCTTAAAAGCTGCAGTAATAACTCTGCTTTCAATCCTGTAAAAAGCTGGAAGGCCTATAACAATGTCAAACAGCCAAAGATAAGTCATAATGCTTTCATCAAATCCTTAATAAGGAATAAAAAACAGATACGAGGGGAAATGTGCCTTTATATTGGTCTCCTGGAACATCATTACATTAGTTTTACCTGCTGTCAGGACAAGTTGGATCACATTTCCCACAATGGAATTTTAATGGAGTCAAAGGTTAGCTGAAGAAGGGTTCAAGAATACAGTAACGCAGTTGTCAGCTTGTTTCATCCTGGTTCGAATTGCTCCATACTAGCTGCTTTGAGGTATACGTGTCCCCATGAGGTAAATGAACTGATGTGGACGGATTCACATGTAGCCTGTGAAAACACAAAGAGAAAACTTCCACAAGTCAGCCGAGAGCCTTCAGGTTTCTGAATATCGTCCATGCTCATTCATGACTTAACATTAATCCTATCAAAAATCTAAGACTCTCTAGAAAACTCTAAATTAGATCTTAAAAAGGAACCTTGACAATCAGTACTTGGCTTTAAAATGTTGTTATTGTCCTGTTCTACCAAAATTCATTGTTAGTGACACGTAAAAACTCCTTATTTCTTTACAAAAATATTGTGTGTTTACTAAGTTTTCGACCAACAGAAGCCGCCTTCATTAGACTTGAGCAGTGCATTCTGGGACGACATGTAGTGTGTGCTCTCAAGGCAATAATACAGGCTTTTCTTCTCCCCCCCATTGAACTGAGGAGCTTTGGAAATGACACAGCACAGCAAATGTTTTCAACAAGACCCATATTTATGTTCCCGGCACTTCTCTTCTGATGTCTTCGAGTAATTTTATTGACGGCAACAATATTAAATTTCAAAGCATTTCAACATTACAATACAAAAACTATTTCCACTTAGTCTGGCATCAATTAAGTATGTCTGATTCTGATACTTATATCATCCTCAGAGGCTGGTTGAGACTGAAAACCAGCTAAAAGATCAGAGAGTATTGGACATACATTTACCAGGGCACCACAATCATGATACACAATTAATGCTAATTTGGTTCCACATATGCAGGATTTGTAAATAAGCAACTGATAGCTAACAAGTTTTCAAATTACTTTTATGTTTCCACAAACATACAGACAACCTGAAAATGACAGCTAACTCCTTCAGTAGCAACACAGATAAGGGAAGCCTGAACAGCTTGTGCATCAAACAACAATCCAAGGGTTTTGTCTGATATTACTGCTTGGATTTTTCTTAATAAAAATCTTAGCTCCATTGCCAACAACAAGCTGGAGGAAGACATAAGACTGTTTGCGAAGGATTTTAGAAAGGAGAATTGTGGAAACAGAAGGTAGCCTGACATGAAAACATCCTGGAGTGGTCTGTGTGGTGGTAGGATGGATACTTCTACAATGACGACTCACCTCAGACAAAGTATGTTTTCTCTGAGGTCTCTGTAAAATCATCCTTTTTATAATCATCTAGCTCGCTCTACCTTTTATTGATCTAAACAGACTCAGAGGTCAGAGAAAATTGATGCACAAAATCTCATACAGATTACCAAAACCTTTTGTTATTTTTCTAAATTGGGAAATAAAATACAGTTGACATTAAGTACCTAGATTAAGGTGGGGGCCGTATTTTCTGTCTTTTTTTTTTCTCCATTTGAGCAGGGACAAATACTGTAAGTATGATTCTAATCATGATGGAGTCAGTAAGTCTGCAACTATAACACTCCCGAACAAAGGCAATACATCAAAATCAGGACATAATTAGATGGATATTAAGGAAAGATTAGTCTATTTATTAGCATGAATTCTGTTGACAACCAGAATAACTGTGTTTTTAAATGAAGACAAGCCTAATGTTTTAGAGGTATCCCAATTCAAATGTTACAAAAACAGCCTCAGAGAGCAAGTTAAGATCAAATCTTGTAAAAAGTCTTGAGTATACCTTAAATGCCCAAATGCATTTTGGAAATGAAAACATCAATAGAAAGCAAATGACTCGAAGAGCAAATGCAAATCTTTAGTCTAGCGTCAGACTTAATCTAAATAGTAAATAAATCTGTATATAATAACAGATAGATGGACAACCATCATTCATTTCATTTCATCTATAAGTGTTGTATCCTAAATTAATTCAGATTCTAATGAACACTGTTTATTTCTTGCTAATTATTTGGCTCACACCCCACCCGCCACCTCCTCCCACCAAAAAAAAAAAAAAAACGAAAAGAAAAAAAACTGATTCCTTCACATTTGAATTGACATTATCCTCAAAATCAGACACTGACAAATTTTCACCTGAAGTTATTATTATCTTATTAATTTCTGTCTGTAGCAGCTGTTGTGTAAATGCATCAACAGATGGTGTTTTTCAACTTTAAAATAAAAAGTAAGAGAAAGGTGCTCAAAGGAATAGTTTGACATTTTGGAATTCAGCATATTCACTTTTATGGTCTCTTGAACATAAGGTCATAACAGGCAGTTAGCTTAGCATAGCACAGACTAGGGACATCAGCTTCCTGGAGACCAGGTCTCTCAACTTCAGCTTAGACTAGTTATACCAGTGTAGATTAATGTGCTGAAAAGGTTCAGCTTTAGATTTTGTTGTATTTGACAAAACCAGAATGGATAGTTCCTCTAGTCTCAAGTTATTTTTCCCAGCCGAGCTAATTGGCTGCTGGTTGTATCGCTTCACATACTATATAACATAGATAAAGTGATATTGCTCTTCTGTTGGCCAGACAGCAAATAAGTGCATTATCCAGCACAACAGTGCAAAAAACTAATTGGAACATCTGCAGTTTCATTTGATTTCAGCTATTGGGTTTCGCATTAGCTTCATAAGAGCAGAGGCTATTAGATCGATTAAGCCAGGAGATGAAATCTAAGGCAAGAAGGTAATTTAATGAAAATATCAGGTAGAACTATGGCAAACACAGAAAAAATGAATAATTGGAAAAACTTTTTCCACTTTGAATGAGATATAATCAACAGTCACAGATCTGTGAGATATTATTGTTTTTGTTTAAATTGCTCATTTTGATATTTGTCATTAGTGTTGAAAGATGCATAAATAAGATCAATAACTCTATTAAATGATTGGAAAACCATATCTGTTTTTCAATATGTATAACTAGGAAGAAGGCAATCTTCCTTATTATACATGTGCTCCTATAGAGACCGCATCCCAACACACCCACTCCACGGAAAATGTCTCCAACCAAATAATTTACACCTTGAAATGAATCAATGCGGGTTCACTTGTGAGATTGCAGTTGTCAGTTGTGCTGACATGCTGCTGGCTCAGTGCTTGTGCACTTTTTCTTCTTTTATGTCTGGTCGTCCTGACAACATTTGTGGTTTTGGCAGATAAACAACCAGTGGCATACATAATAAAACAACAGATGGTTTGTGCCACTCAAAGTAACTCTTCAACAGTAAAATGTTATTCCTCTGCTCTCACACTGTATTTTTTTCCCTCCGAGCACGGATGCGGAATAATTCGCACACAAACCCTCACACACACAATCAAACACACGCAAACAGGCTGACACGAAGAAGATCTGAGGAACGAAAACTGCAAGGCAGGCAAAAAATTTGCCTCCAGTCCTCTTCATCTCCAGTCCTCTCCAGAGCAGCACAGCAGTATCCTGAATTCCCCCCCATGTAAGCCAATGGAAAATGTATATATTTTTTAAATATTTTAATCAACTTATTACCCAGTTTCTCTCCAAACAATCTTAAAATTATTCAGATTTATTACCAACTTGGATATATTAAAGATCCTCTTCTATCATCTTCTGATCCCTCTAACATATTCAAACTGTAAGATGTGTGCCAGACACGGATACTGAAAACGATAAGAGAAGATGTAAATCCTATAATATAGAAAGTAAACAGATATGCACTTACTACATTAAGTCAAACATTAATTTCTTGGCAAAGAGATTTACCTCTGCGTATTTGTCCCAACCAAATGTGATGCAAGGAAGGTGCATGCCTCAGCAACTTCTTCCACAGCTCAATGAAAAAGCGGCAGAGTATCGTACAGAGTGAGCTCACTGGGGAAAATGTAAAGCAAAAGTAATCAATTATCACACCTCCTACCACATTCCCATTGCAGAACCCCCTTGATTATATAAGGGGAATTAGCTATCGATCAGCTAAGTGAGTCAGTGGGACAGCCACCAGCCAGCTAGCTCTTCAACAACAATGTAGTGGACTGCACACCCCACTCTACAGCTTGCTATAACTGAGAAAGGCCGGATAAGGACTTGACACTTCCCACTTGGCACCTGAGTTAGATTGACTGAGAGGGAATACAGAAATTAACCAATACTAATTATGTATGAGTTGCAGAAAGGCTCAAATCAAGGTCAACAAATGTTGAGGAGACATGATAATCTCTATGCCCGTCTGCTGCAGTCAAGTGTATACTGCAGCTGAGTGTCTGAAAACTCCCGCTTCATTATCACCATCATCATCCAAAACGCTTGCATTCACACCAGAGCAATCATCCACAGGTTTCAGGCATTAAAAAAAGAAATAATGCTTTACAAAAGTGCTCTGGCAGTATCAGCCACCAAAAATGCACAGTACATGTTGTTCCCTGAAGATGCTGTTATGTGACCGACTCGGTGGCTGCCAGCATGAATCTACAGGCAGAAGCATCTGTGAATCTATTTGTATTCGAATGTTTTCAAAGCGTTATTATTACAATATAAAGGGAATTTAAATGTGGAAACATGTGGAGGAGACACAGAGGGACTTGATATTAAAGCACACAATGTAATCTAAAATGTGCAAAAGTGACCCCTGGAAGAAAAGGTTGGTAAAAGCAAATAATTCACAACCCACACACTTTCCCAGCTAACTCAAGGTTTTTTTTTAATTCTTTTTTTTTTCTAATTCTATTTTGTGTTAGGTAATTTTCTAATCATAAGATTAAGATATTTAGACTTTTTTTCAGCTAAAGCTAATTAACTGAAAATAATCCCTCAGGCTGCATCAGCATCAGACCACTCTGGGAAGTTATCAAAGGAAACATGTCAAAATTAAATGGTTGCTGTTTGGTTTCAAACTTAGGCATATGAACACCCAACACAGTAGCTTTATGGTTTGTTTATAGATGATCTGATACAATAATTTGCATAAAAAAAGTGGGGGAGGGAATTTAATTTGCTTATCCTTATGTACAAGGACATGCTGGAGGCTGAAGGTCATGTAGTGACTAATAACTTGTTCATTATCATGACATTCATTTCCATCAAGGAGTACAGTGCCTTGAATAAGACTTCACATCATTTCGTTGCCTCACAACTTGGAATCAAAATGAATCATTAGAGGGTTTGCATAATTTACATAACATGCCTACAACTTTAAAGATGTGATTCTTTTTTTTATTGTGAAGCAAACAACAAACAGGACAAAATAACAAAAACAATCCTAAAATCAGAACTTTGTAGAGTCACCTTTTTGCTGCAATCACAGCTGCAAGTAGTTTCTTATAAGTCTCCATGAGTTTGTCACATCAAATTGCCACTTGGATTTTTGCCCACCCCTTAAGGGAAAACTTGAGGAATTGTGCCTGTGAACAGCAATATTTAAGTCTGACCACAGATTCTCAATTAGATTGAGATCTGGGCTTTGACTAGACCTCTATTTAGCACCATCCATCTTTCCCAGTCTCTGCAGCTGTAAAACACCCCCACAGCATAATGCTGCCACCACCATGTTTCACTGTGGGGATGGTGTTCTTAGGATGATAAGATATGTTGGCTGTGCACTAGACAGCATGTTCCTTCATGGCTGAAAAGATGAATTTTAGTCTCTTCTGACCAGATCACCTGCCTCCATCCATTTTGAGAGTCTACCCTGTGCCTTTTTGCATACCCAAAATGTCCCTTCTTATTTTTAGCTGAAAATAATGGCTTTCTTCTGGCCACTCTTCCATAAAGCCCAGCTCTACGGACTGTACGGCTTATTGTGGTCCTAAGGAATGGCACTCCAGCCTCTGTTTTGGAACTCTGCAGCTCCTCCGGGGTTACCTTTGGTCTCTGTGCTGCCTCTCTGATTAATGCCCTCCTTGCCCGGTCAGTGAGTTTTGGTGGGCGGCCCTCTCTCCGCAGGTTTGTTGTGGTGCCATGTTCTTTTCATTTGATTATGATGGATTTAATGGTGCTCCTGGGGATCATCAAAGATTTGGATATTTTGTATAACCTTAACCTGACTTGTACTTCTCAATAACTTTGTCCCTTATGACTTATTTGGGGAGTTTTCTTTTGCAAGACACTGTATCTCAAACATCCATTTGGTAGAGCCGTGTACTGTCAGAAGAAAAACAAAAGATCCTTCTTAAACATACAAGTTTGAACCAGTGCAACTACATACATATGAATTAAAGTCAACCCTGAAATAAGTTATGCAGCATTTCAACAACAAAACATAATTGATTCAACATGTTACTGTTTCCTATGAGACACTGCCCATTATATTGATGATTAATGTATAAAGTTAGCAACAATCTGTTTAAGAAAAAAAAAACTCTAGTAGATACAGACAATATATTTTTCAGGAGGTGGCTCCAAGTCGAAGGAAAAACCTACGCTAAATAAATGGCGACAGCATTACTATGGAAATAGAAAAATCCTAATTTTCTTACGAAATGAGGCCAAACTCATGCACATGCACCACTCCCTGCATATCCGCAGCCCGGGATGCTTTGTGTTTCCTTAGCTGACACTCCAGCAGAAATGTCTGACAATGAAAGAAGGCAACCATCATTTATCATTTGAAAGCTGGTGCTGTGTAGGGAAATGCCTGCATGGACGACAATCTGAGGTGACTGCAAAGCAGCTGCTGCAGCAACTGCTGACACAATGAGATGAGCGTGATGGCTCCTTATTGCAGCTACTTTTTCTCGAGCAGGAATTTTGCAAATGCAGTTACAGATTCTATTCGTGTTTGTATGTTTGGGTGTGCCGTGTCGACTCCACAAAGCTCCGATTTCTCGTGAAAAGTGCATCACAAACATCATTTGGCGTCTGCGACAGGTGGTAATCAGTCTTTAAAATTTCCTTTGCAATCATCTGCCCTGCAAGAGTGCAGTCACTTTGAGATGCTCTTGTTGTTTGAATTGCCAGACAGTGCACACTGTTCACGCTGAGCCTCTATTGATAATTGATGTCCTGCGTTATTGGCCACTTTCAGTGCCATTAGGAGTTCCTCTGTGTCAGTTGTGTGTCTCTGGGCACCACTGCTCCTGCGGTGCGTATCATGCTGTAGCTGAGGTGAAGGGCTGATTAAAATCCGCCACACACCACTGCACTGAGGACACTCAGTCATTTGGGGCCTGCAATGAAGTGGATGATATTACTTTCCCAGTTTCTCTTGCTCGACCTTGTTTGCTACTTTTTCTTTCAGACACATTCACATGTCTGTAACAAAAGAAGGGAAATGAAATGTCTTTGATGTGCTTCAAGGTGGGAAATGAAGGGACTGAATATATTTTGGTGAACAAAATGTCTTAAGACAGGTGTATCCGGAGATACAGGCAAACACCAGGGGCATGTTTCCTTAGACAGCATGTGATTACATGCTACATTACAATGCAACTCATTACTGCTTATGGCAAATTAATTACATGCCTCTCTGCTGAACTAAATTAAAACCTGGCTGGATGTGATACTTGGAGACGGTGATGAACATGGCTGTATTTGATCATTTTCCGTGTAAAAAACTCAAAGACTTGAAGCAACGCTTGAGGGATGTTTTAGTTATAGACAGAAAGAGCAAAAAAGTATAATTATTACTCAATTTGTTACCAAATATTACTCTAAAGCTATATTTGAGGGCTATCTGCTTCCCTCCTTCCTTCCAGATCAGCAGAAACACTCAGTTTATTTAAATTCATATTAAAGACCCTCCTGTTCTTTGCTCCAAATCTGTACTGTTTCTTTTAAGCTGGAATTTTTAACTTGATCATGTTTTTAAGTTGTTGTCCTTTCTTAATCTTGATTTTAGATTTTTTTTCCTCTCTTCTGTTTTTCTGCAATGTAAAGCACCTTGAATTGTCATGTACATAAAATAAATAAATAAATTTGCCTTGCCTTCCTTTAAACCATACTGTCAGCAAAGGAATGTTTAAAAATATTTTTCAACCTCCGGTCTATTACTGATGATCTAATGGCAAGAATGCTATATAATATTGGCAAATAGGTTTTAATCAGTGAAAGGGAATGTATGCTAATGACAAGTGTCCTTGGACAAGATATTGTACCACACTGCTTTCAATGTGCATCACTTCCAAGTTGCTTTTCACAACTGAGCTATATGAATTACTGTAAATGTAAACATAAATAGTTTGCAGCCTTGGAGAGCTAAAGAGATAAGTATTGTTCTACAATGTCCACTAGCTAATTAATCTTATCTGTTTCTTGTATGAGAACTGCTGCTGTTGGGCGTGAATGAAGAATGTTTTGCAGTTTAAAGAAGAAAAAAAAAGAGTGTAACATTCTTTTCATGCTGTATATCATCAGTCATGTCTCACTGTTGTCCCACACATATTCAGGAATTAGAGAACTCACAAAAAGAATTTGCTTCCAGGGAAGAAAATATATTCTGGCATTTTCAACAAATACTGAGGACATCCTGTATCATTTCATTCTGTGTTCTTTGCAGTCAGCTGTTTTTGCCTGCGAGGGTCGTGCACTGTGGGTTCAAAATAACTTTTACACAATGAAAAGCTAATATTCTCACTTTTTTTAAGTATGAAATGAAAACACAGAAAAAAGATCATATCTATCTATCTATCTATCTATCTATCTATCTATCTATCTATCTATCTATCTATCTATCTATCTATCTATCT
>JBBBVU010000001.1:6707559-6722813 GCA_037177055.1 Atherinosoma microstoma | reverse complement strand
TCTGGAACCACCAGTAGACCTGCAGTCTGAGAGACTCTGGGACCACCAGTAGACCTGCAGTCTGAGAGACTCTGGGACCACCAGTAGACCTGCAGTCTGAGAGACTCTGGGAACCTGCTCCTCACCCATGTCAGCACATTTTAGATAAGTTATGGTAAAATGGGAAATGGACTGTACTTGTACAGCACTTTTCCTGTCATGTTGACCAATCAAAGCACTTTGACACTACTTTCACCCATTAACACACTCATACAGCACTTGTATTTATTCATACTGAGTGCTTCTATACATTCATACCCCCGATAGGAACTTTGGGAGGCAACGTAAGGGTTCAGTGTCTTGCCCAAGGACACTTAGATGTGTAGTCAGGGGGGCGGGACTCAAACCGCCAACTTTCTGGTTGGCAGACTGCTCTTTCTCCCAAGCTACAGGGCTACAGTCTATTTTATATGCTTTGTATATAATTTGTACTTGCATAATCTTCTCTGATGTGTCCGGCTGTATATGTGGTATACCCATCTCGCCTTCCCATTGTACCTTAGTTTTAAAATTGCTGTCAGGGACTGCAGAAAATGAACCGTGTTTTCTGTTCATTAAAAGAAACTAGGTTTCCAAGTTTAAACTCTTGCCCATGCTTTTTAAATTTCATGAAAATTATCTTAGATTTCAATCACCAAATACATGTAGCCTATCATATTGCACATACAATGACCTCTAAGCAGGACTCTGTTTTTGTTTTGAAAGTATATGCAGCAACGGTGCATTATTTTATTGATGATTTTAACTTGTTTTTTAGGTTTTATTTAGAATTTTTTAAATTTTTTTATATGTCTTGCAGGTGCCTCACAGCAAGAAGGTCACTGGTTTGAGCCCCGGGCGGAGTTTGAGCCAGAGGGGGTTGCTGGTTCGGGCTGGGGAGGGGTTTGAAACGGTGGTCTTTCTGTGTGGTGTTTGCATGTTCTCCCCGTGTATGCGTGGGTTCTCTCCGGGTACTCCGGCTTCCTCCCACTGTCCAAAGACATGCATGATAGGTTAACACTCTCCCTAGGAGTGACTGAGTGAGTGAGTGAGTGGTTGTCTGTCTCTCTGTGTTGGCCCTGTGATAGACTGGCGACCTGTCCAGGGTGTACCCTGCCTCTCGCCTAATAATTGCTGGGATAGGGTCCAGCCCACCCGTGACCCTGAATTGGATTAAGCGGTACAGAAAATGGATGGATGAAAAAAATATTTCGAAAAAATATTTTTACAGATTAATTAGTCTGGTTGAGTAACAATCGGCTCTTTCACACACTAGAAATAGTTGTTTATCTGCCAACCATGCACATACATACATCACGGGTATGCAGAGGTACAAAATCAAGGTATTGTTATAAAGTATGAGATGTTTCCAGGTCATTCATTTAACTTTACCGCTTTCTTTCCACTGTCATGCTTTGCAAAACGGAATAAATGCTCAAATTTTAGCCCCATTTGATAGGAAAACACATTGCCAAAGGGAAAATCAGTGAAGACATGAAATGTGTCCACTATTTCTCAAACTATCTTATCTACAGACTGCTGACACCGATGCAAAATGTGCTTTTAATAAATGTTTGGCTAAACAGATGCTCAGCTTGACACACAGACTGGTTTAACATGCCTGCATTTGGCTGCCGTGCTCAGTCTCTGTGTCTCTTAGAATTACTGTTATGTTAGACTTTCAGTTTGGTTCAAATTGGCCAGGGTACTTAAACAAGCTCAACAGTTGCTGTACAAAGCTCTGAACCAGAAAAAGAGAAGGGGAAGAAGCTGGTAAACAAAACAAAAAGATTTCTACAGAAGCTGAGAGCAGCCATGCTTGAAAAAACAATTTTAACATTATTAGTTTGAAATAAAGAGATAAGTTAACTATGGTGTTATCTTGACAAGGATTGTCTTGAGGTTACAGTTTAATTAGAAATTAGCAAATAAAGTAATACTGGCATGCCTTAACTTATTGTTATTAATTCTGACCAACTGCAACATACCAATTAAATAAGGGGATTATTCATTTTCAAGCTCTCCTTGATCATTTTGTGATCTCAAGCTAACAAAGCTCATTATCTTGTAATAACCAGGTACAGTAGGTATTTATCATGGGAAAACAAAAATCCGATTCCTTTTCATAATGAAAGAAATTGGCTTGTTATAAAGTAAAAGCTCAGTTTGTGGTAAGGTAACAACATCCAAAAATAATAACTGACTTTCATTTTTTTAAAATACAGTATTCATGAAATGTTGTCAAAGTCTCTACTTCACATGATAATCTCTTCCCAGCTGAAGTGTCACTTGATTTTTTTTCTGTAATATAATAAAAAAGCTGATTACCACCTGCTCAAAGGGAGCATATCACTTCCTCTTGTAGTGTTTTTGCATATATTTTGGTCAACAAATTGACTCACTTCCCATGTTTTTATTCTGGGCCAAGGATAGTTGTCCAATTAAATGGTCTAGTTAAGCTATAACCTTATCTGTGCATGCAAGCATAATCTGTCTGTGCTATTATGTTACTCAATTTTGTTTTATTTATTTTTGTGATATGTGGTCTGATATGCTTTAAAGCAATCACTCAGAAATTTCCTCCTGATGCAAACCTGCTCCTATAAATTTTAGACCTGGATTTTCCGAATGGTTGATTGCATGTAGGCTTAATTACTATCCAAATTGTTATTTGATAAGAATTTAAAACCCAACCAAATGAGTGGCAAATGAGTGTTTGACATTGATAGCATAAAAATATCTGTCTTCAAAACATTGAAATTCAAAGCTAAATGATCAATCTGTACCCTTTATTACTTTCTCTGCATTTATATAGCCTGAAAAATCTTAGATAACCTGCTTTTGAATATAAAAAGAAATAGGTGACTTCTTCTCTTTTGGGAGAAAGGGCAAATATGAATGTCTCACCACCAAGCATGGCTGTGAGTCCATCTCAATCACTGTCATATGAGCATCCTTTTCATTTTCTTTCATATTTAATTAGTGATCAGTGTCACCGTTCCTGTGGATCGATGGGTAGATTAAAGTGGGGTGAGAAATAATTTCCTTGCTACAGGTTCTAAAGTATGCTGATGCTTGTTGTGATATTGAAATTCACCTAAGATAACTCCCCACAGTGTGCATTTCCAAGGGCTAGAAAGAACGGTATTGATCGAAAGAGTTGTCGGAATTCTCCTAAGCATTTCACAGCACATTTCACCCTATCAGCATTGCTTCGGGGCATCACATTAAAAGCAGCAGACTAGTGCAGCTCACTGGGGGCAGTAAGGAAGAACTAGACACAGGTGAAGTAAATATATAATGACTTCGGTTTTGATATAACAAGGAGACTGAAGCGTATCATGGCCTGGTAACAACATCCGATAGCATGATCCCTTGTTACAGACTATTGATTCACTGTGCCTTATATATTCAAAAGGGTCCATAGCATGTGTTTTCCATGTTTTCTAGCTTATCTGCAGTGTTAAAACAACATATTTTCAACTAAACATCACTCAAAGCTTACAAACAAGATGCATGTTTCAGTTTTTTCATTTATCCAGTTGACTGCTACATTTGTGAATTTTTTTCAGCAACCTGAGCAATATTATAGTTCCCAGATCTCCTTTTAAGGTCAAATTGTCCAGGCTGTGCACATCAGCTATTGTGTGCATTTTATTCCCTGTGGCCATTTTAACCCTTTTAAAACCTGACCCAAGAAAAAAAAAAAACGGCAAAGTCTAATTCTTTTCATCTAAATTCTTTATTTGGCTCTTTAACAAAATGTATAAATATGATAAGCAAAAATAATCTTTGTATATCTACCATTTATTACTGTGTGATTTCAAAATGTTTTATAGTGCATTATTATATTATTATTGCATCCAGAAGGGGGCAGAAGACAAGAATCAGATTGTGTACAACAGGGTTTTGAGTCAAGTTTTTACCATAAAGTGATGCTTAATGTCTCAGAAACTGTATGTATCAAATATGATACATCAAAAGGTTAAAAGTGGAGCCCCCCAGCCAAGGGACATCAGCTGTGCTTAATAGTTAGCCACCAGGATTGGTTTGTGCTGAGAAAGCATGTGTTTGCTAAAATCCACCTGAACAGGGCTGAATGAGCAAGCAGGTGAATGAAGCCAGTGGCATTAAAGCCAATTCTTGGCTTTGCCAGCTCACTTACTTGACCCTGTCCAGGTGGACAGTGACCCTTCTCCAGGCTGAACAAGCTGGTAATTGGTGTTATCCACCATTCACCTGGACAGGGCTGAGTCAACAACTAGAAACTGGCCTGTAGCTTCTGGCTTCACGCTGAGTTGTGATCCGGGATATGTAAAGGCAGCTCAGGCAGCCAACAGTAGGCAATTTTTTGTTGATATATTTGTTCATTGGGTAACCTAAAGCAGTGGAAGCTTTTTCAGTAATGTACCCCTTATGGAATCATTTTTCAGCCAAGTACCCCTTAACTAATGTAGAGCTCATTGGTTGGGAACAGAAGTAAACAGGACTGTACCATCAGAGCCCAGTTTGTTTAAATTTGCACCTAAAGAAACACTTTCACGTTTCAAACATTTTAAAAGGGCATACTTAAAACATGTTGTCAATAATTCATGACTAAATTCATGGAAAACATGTTAAAAACATTATAAATGTCCTCTCCTGTTGTTTTTCCCTTCTTTATAGATATCGTTGCTATCAACATGCCAAACAAAAGCAATAAGTTGTGGATTTTCACACACATCTATTAGTTCATCTAGATGGAGTGAAAATTAGACTCCAAGTTTTTCCACAACTTGCTCAACACTAGCCGTGTTTACACAGAGACGTGTTAAAAGCCTGATTTGAATAAAAATATTTCACGTAAATGCAAAATTAAAACTGAATACTGAGAATGCATTTCCTCTATAAACTTACGGATATATTTTTTTATATTAAAGGATTATCTGAAATTTTACAGAAATTATTTTTGTCATTTTAATTTTCTCAAGTACCCCTTGGAGTGTCCCAAAAGTACCCTTAGGGGTACTTGTACCCCCATTTGAGAAACAGTGACCTAAAGTATCCATTGGTTGCTTCTTCAAATGCTCAGAAACATAATTATCACACAAGCAACTATTGCATACACTAACCACACAGTTACACCATGTGTACACACAGAAGCCATTCACAACTTTTGAACAACACTGGTGATGAGCTACGGGGTCCACGTAAAAATGTAACAGGATCATGTTTACCACTTTGTTGCATCACATTCTCAATGACTGTGAAAGTCTGAAAACTAAAGTAGTAGTTTCTTTTTAAAGCAAGACAGTTTCCCCATTTTTGTGATGTCAATGGCTGAATAATTTCATTTTTTGCATTTAATAATGTGACCAGTATGTTTAGTGTGTCACAGGTTTGATCTTTAGTTTATAACAACTTTTACTTTGCTGTTTTTCATAATCAGAATGTTGTTTTCTTGCTGAAATAAGCAATGCCTTCCCTGAAAAATACGCCCTCAGGATGTCAGTAGTTGATTAGTCAAAACCTGTGAGGTTGTGGCAGCAGTATCGGAGGAAAGAGGTGATGACAAGTTGCTTGTGCTTCAGCAGGAGCTGTTTAGTTGTTGTTTTGAACGGGATCTAACATTGTAGGCTGAACCAAAAGGTGCAAGAAACATGGTACCCACCTCACACTAGTGAATCAGAACATGACAACTATGAGTTATTCCTTGGAGGTAAGATTCATCTGAACATTGCACCTTTAATGATTTCCCAAAACTATTTCACATTGTGAGTTTGTCAAACTAAAAAAACAGTTTTCTTCTCCACAAGTGTTTGCACCTATTGTACAGATGTTTCTGTATATTCTTGATCTTTTATTAGTTCCATAGACACTGAAATATCTAAATTCTTTCCAATTTACTAATGACAAATCCTTTTTTCAAACTGCTGAATTAATGATGCAGATTACACCAATCCCCATCCTCACTTCAGAAATTTCTCCTCTCTTCAATATGTATTCATATCCAAACATATCCTTCACTCATAATTAGTTGCAAAATATTGCATCAGGTATATTTTGTGAATAAGAGGAAGAAGCAGCAGAAATGAAAAGTTGAAAATTAACAGTATTTTTAGTAGTTTAACCCCTTAACTCATTCCTTAAATTTGCTGCAGGGGTCACTTTCAACGTTATTTTTCCCCAAAGAAAAAATAAAACTGAATTTTATGTTTCAAAGACAATATGTGACGAAATCTAGATTTCAAATGATTTTGTGCAACTGCGCATTCAGGGTTTATTCAGATTCACTAGTCCTATCATAGCAGCAAATGTTTGCCCAATGGGAAGCCATTACAATGCACTTTTGCTGAGGCTTCAAAACAGTGCATTGTGGTAAGATAAGGGGAGATGATGTAAAGGACTGTTTGAAAAAAAAAAAAAAAAGGTCGTCATAATATCAAAGACAAACCTGGAATATTCAGTCTAGTAAATATGATACATTTTAGTCTGAAACAGATTTGCAGTCTGCTGCACAAGCTTTAAATGTTCACCAAACACGTCTATATTTAATAAATGGATTGAATCGTTTTCTGAAGACCATTGAATTGTTTTACAGATGCCTTCAGATTCTTACTGTTTGAGCACCTATACTGAAGACTGGCCAGACAGTTGTTCCCTACTGGCAGCTCACACTTAGGATTTGGCTTAGAGAACTGCTGGCTTAGCAGATAAAGGAAATGCATGCTGATAAATACCAAATGCCAAAGGTTAAATAAAACAATTTTGGCACCAGGACAGAGCCTAAAGATGCATAATCACCAATGAAGATTCAACATTTTCTGTTTGATGACTAGAAAATAAGTCAGTTGTTTGTAACTCTGAAAATACCAACCGTATTCCCTCGTCTATCAATTACAATGACATGATTTACTCCATCTGAGGCTGGCTTAGATCAAGCAGCACTAACACTGATCACCTACTGAAGTACATGTTTATGCAAAAATAATTAACATCCCAGAGAATAATGTTTTTGGTGTCAAGGGCTTTACAAAAGGTTCCAACTTGGATGCTGCAATACTCATGTCCATTATAAAATATGAAAAAGTTTAGTTTAAATATCTATTTTTTTTTCAAAACAATTAAAAACCATGTGCAGAGGTAGAGATTAACAAGAGCAATCAAATGCATTATTACAGTTTGTATTGCATTGCATAAATACTTATTTATACCAAACAATGCAACAATAAAATATTACCCCCTATTTTGGGTCTTTATCATGATAGTATTACATCTTGTAGATGTGGGCAAACTTACCTTTGAAGTGTTTTGTTGTTAGACTGAGCTGGCATGTTAAAACACAATCTCAAAGCATTTCACTGAGTTGTTACTTTGAGAGTGATCATTAGCTAAACAGGTGGTAATCAGTGATTACAGGCTAAAAAGGTCATATTTGGAAACGGCGGGGATTTGGCTGTAAAGATTCAGAAATAGCTCCAAAATTACTTTCAACAGTTTGGTCTGAAACTTCTTTTTCATTTTCTTTTGCAGTTTTATTCAGTCTAAAGTAGCTGTTTGGTTAGACATATGCCTTCAAGACTACAAGATTCTAATCTGCTTTTAAATAAATACACTCACATTTTCCACTCAGAAACCACTTTCTTGCCTTATCAAGTGACGCATACTGCATCCTCTGCAAGCAAACACGGTGCAGACTCAAAAGACAACTCCCACTGAAATGCATTAAAGCAATCTTATACTGTCCTGGGCATTTTGAAAGAAAATGTGAAGTGTCCATTAGCATGAGTACAAGTACATTCATTTTGTGCCAACTTCCTATTTTGCAATGAAACAGGGTTATGTATGTAGTTTTAAGTGCTATTCAAAAAAATTAAAATAAAACCTTGTTAAGGTATTGTTTACACACAATGCAAACCCACTGGTCTCATAATGAATTGGATTGCAGTCTGTCTCAATGTTCCACTATCTATAAACTATAAACACATAAAATATTTCTTATCTTCAGCCAAGCCTTTCTCTCATCTACATGGATGTGGTTTCACTGATTAGGGATCAAATAAATGCAACATCAGCTTAGTAAAGCAAAATAACCAAATGTGCTTAAATCAAGAGAAATCAGTCCTGAAAGCCTTTTGGATGGACGGACAAATTGGATAAAGTGAAATATGTAGTGAACATGTTCCAGGAACCAAGCAAAAATGGAAAGGTGTCTACAAAACCATCGGTCTTTGCTGTCACGGAAGGAAAACGGGTTAAGAAGTCAACATACTAGTAAGAAATGAGAGGAAACAAGGAATTGATACTCTGACTGCACAGTTGACTTCTCTGAGTTAACAATCGGAGCAGCAGGAATACCTGTCAAGCCCGTTTTAACAAAGTTATCAACAGGACTGAAGAAAATCCTGGAGAAATTAGGTGAGACAGTATCCACATGATCTGATTGTTTCCTGAATGGAGCAATGATATGCACAGCTGGTTAAAGTCATTAGCAGATCCACTGTGGATGAGACTGAGCCATTTGCTTTTAAACTGATAAAAAGAAAGAAAATATGTGGGATCTTCATTATGGATGTGACTGTTTATGAAGTTTAAAATTAGTTCTAAAAAAAACCAAAAAACTATACAGGTAATGATCAAAGAAAAATGTATGCTCCCTTTAGTATTTAGGCAGAAACTAGACGTAAAAATGTGCCCAACTTATCATAAAGTAAGTTCTAAAGATACATCTAAACTAAAATACGCAGCTCCAAACACTGATCTAAATCCTTTCAGCTTCGATTTAATTTGTACAGTATATATCAGAGATTTTATGCAGTCTGACACTGAAGTCATACACAATTATAAAGGAGTAAAACAGCTGCACAAAATTGATGATGATGGTAGTTAGCTGAAGCTGAGCCTTGGAACTGTTGTTTATACATCAAAGCCTTGCATACGCTTGACTAAAATTAAGACTTTGTAATTGCAGATTAACTTAAAATGAAAGAGTGGTCTTAATGTTACAGCTGCATTTCCAGTGTTGACTGGTACAGTATAAGCCAGCACTGAAAGGGGCAGAAGCAGCCACTCATCTGTTATGCTCACTTTACTATAAAATGTGTTAGGCCTCAAGCCTGTTGTCCTGCTCCTGATAACTACTTCATGGGCGGTCCCAGTCCAACAGCCCATGAGTTACATAACCCTGATTTTCTGTTAGTCACACCACCGAGAGGCCATCCTCCCGGGGAGAAACAGAAATGGTCTTTTAAATAAATGCCCGAAATAGACCCCATCTTCAAGACACGGTAAAGGGTCGACATTAACCTTGTGTAGGTTCCACAGTCCACTTTAAATGTGTTTCTTATTCACCAATTCACACATGCTATTATACAAAACAGTGTATTTGTCCAGTTTTTTTTTGTTTTTTTTTACACTTTGATCAAGCACCAGTGTGCATTTCAGGGGTACTGTAAGGGTTCAGTGTCAATTCAGCATAGTGTTAGCTTCACAACATAATTGCCTCTGACATATTTTAAGGCTTTTGGAAATGATGATGCACAGGGAATTTGAAGTGTTAGGAGAGTAAAGTAAGGCAGATATCACACTTTGCCCAAAAATATGACTCAGGCAATTATTCTATAAAGCAAATGATATGGAGGAGCTGGGGACTGGATCTTTCATAGGGGTAAACCAGATGATAGTATAGAAGGTGATGTGATTTCAGAGTGACAAACCAGAACAAGCAGGAGGTCGGGTTAACATAACAGTAGATCTGGACACCAAGGACTGTTCTTTATTTCTTGTTTGAAACAGTTATTATCATCTTTTAAAGCAGAACTTATATCATTCCCAGTCTTAATCAATTGTTTAACCATGACTTCAAAAGTCCCTTAACCCCACTTTGATACTTAATATGGAGGACTTGTCACTCAGGAAGTGATATGAATATGTAAGAAGGCCTTAGAGAATATGTGACACTGTGACTCCAACTTCATTGTAACTACATGTCCTATTAGAGTAGATTATTAACAGACATGGTAATAGCCCTCACTGGGGTTTAGTTTTTATTAATCTTGACTTTTGTGACACCGTAAGACCTTCACTTGGGCCCAAGACTTGAGTTATAAATTTGTAAAACTATGGATTCTTTAGTTTTAATGGGATGGAAATAAGAAGGGACCCTACTTGTCTTTTTGCTTCATTAATCTCTGGAGTACCATAATTTGAATGAGAAGCATGAAACATATCACAGGAATAGTAAAAAAGAGAAACACCTAAGATGTAAGCTGTAAAGTTATCTGAATAATTTTGCTAACGTAGCTGGAGGTAACCGCACATTCCCACATGACCAACAAATTCAATTAAGTTTCAGATGTGCACTGTGAAAATTAAAGCTTTTTCCATTAGCGCAGAAGCAGAAAGGTTGTGAACATAATATAATTTCAGCTTGTGCATTTTTCCTCTAACCAATCAGACTTCAGTGATTGCCAGTTGTGTGTGTTTTTTCCACACATGATTGTCTCTGCAGTGGTGTGTGTGTGTGTTGCCTCAAGCAAAAATTTTGTTTTGCCATTCAACATGGGAAAGAAATCATTGGAAGAATCACGGCTCTCTCTATAAATCTGTCTTTGTAATTTCCATAAAACACTTCTTTGGTTTAATGATTTTTATGGTTTTCAGACCTTTACATTTCACATGGTGTGTATATGTATATATACATTATATATATGTGTATGTATATATATATATATACGATTCACATATGTTGCTTGCCCTGCTCTACTTCAGTGTTTTGTCAGGTAGGCCTGCACATTTTTCTTTTTGTCCTTGCACAGTTTCACTGTTGGCCTTAATAACATACCTTTCCAAACTAAGTCTGGGAACAGTTTCTTATTACTTTCAAATCCCAGCTCTTAAATAACCCTTGTATAACACTGCAGGCCCCATCTCAATCTTCTGCTCTTTCCTGTCTTGGGTCTCTGGAAGAGTCCATTCCCAATGCATTAGTGTCTTAAAATACTGCCCTAATAAAATCGTATGGCATCTGTAAACTCAGTCTAGTGAGTCATCTATTCTGCTCTCTCCTAAATTTTGTTCCTAATATTACTATGTCTACCCATTTATTTTATCAAACAGATTTAAAAGGAAAAGCATAAATGAAAATGTCTTTGAAAACATGCACGGTTGCAAATGATCGTGCTGGTGCAGCTTTAGATTTATGATAAAATCTTGTTGGTAATGTCTGAGTTCCCCCTTTTTTTCAAAAGTACAGTTGTCTCAATAAGTGTTATTGTTAAAAAATAAAATAAAACAAACAAAGAAACTACCATTTTACCAAATGGATGTTTGTCTCTTTCAGTGCAGAATTATTTAAGGAGCTTAAACATGATAGAAGTAGATAAACTGATGTATACTGAAACACCATGTTTTAGAGTGGTACAATATTTTCCCCAACTGTTTGTTGAAAGTAAGGTTGAGGCTTGATGTTCACATATGTGCCAAATTTATGAATTATACCTTTACTCTACATCTCAACATTTCAAATGCTGGCAGACAGTTCAGCCAGAAAGCTCAACATCCATTTAATTCCCATTCTTATTTGCTCTCACTGTTCAAAATGGATTTTAAATTTATTTAAAGGACAACCTAATGGTGCACTACATTCTGCTCCTCTTTTGTCTCACTAAATCAATTGATTACATTCTGCAATTTGCCACTCTAGGTCACTGTCAGCAGTAAATGTTGCCTCTAAACCATTTTTTTTCTTAATGTGACACTTAATCAGTTTGATAAAAAGTTACGGTGAACAATTTATGCATATATTGTCAGACAACAACTTCACCTATGACCTCAACTCCATTTCCAAACGTCCAAGCCATTGCTCTGCCCTACAATATAAAGCATATATCAGTTTATCAGAGTTAGACTCATTTACTTAATGCAGTGAATATTGCTGCTTACATCTCTTTGATTATGATAAAAGTAAATGGGAAAAAAATAAACCATACAGGAGAATTAAAGCTGTGAAAACCATCACAAACCATCCTAGAGTGGAAGAGCCTCAGCTCAAAAAGAACCCATCAGATGGATAAGAAATGAAGTGCCAATTTACTATAAGTAAACGATGAACTACTTCATATATCTGACTGAGTAAATGACTTCTTAGAATATGTAGAGCTCCTGTTGAAAAGGAAAAGCTGATGTTGCATTTCTAAAATGGTCGATGAGTTTTGCTTTCACTAAAAGGATCACCTGTCTTGTTATGGTGTGATTTTGCCTTTGTGCCTCACTAATCCATTCTCATATAAAAGTTGTTCAAATACTGAAGCCTGATTTCTCATTGTAGTATAGTTTCTCAAAATAATAGACAAATTACAACTGTCATAACGAAACATAATCTAATCTCTGAGATCTGCTTTTTTTGTCCATGTTGTATGGCTGTAAATGAAAAGGCCAAAGTCGTGGAATGCAGGTCTTGTACGGTTAGCTATGATCTTTTCTATGTTCTGAGATAAGTGATGATTTCAGAATCATGTTAGTTTAAAAAAGCTTTATGAGACATGATAAACATAGCAATTTCATGCACAATTGAAACGAGCTATAGCTAAACCTGGTCATTCAATTGGTCCCACCACAAATCCATGTCTAATGGCAAAACAATCTTGTTATGTGTGAACAGTTAAAGCACCAACTAGTGATGTTAGAACATAAAACTTGAGAACAATACAAGGAGCACTGAGCTTATGTTCTTGTTTTTTGAATTCACATTCATGTTAATGACATTCAGGTTTTGTTTTTCTTCCTTTGTTGTTCTCTCTCGACATAATCACCCTTGACATTAAACTAGCTCTGAATTTTTAAGCATTGATAATAGTTGGTTCTACATTTGTGCTAATCCCCTGTAAAGGAGAATAGTGAAGCATTGACACAATTTTTCACAGGAATCTTTTACAATACATTGTCACACCAGAAGGTTATTAAATAAGACTGAATTGCAACATCACACTAATTACTCAAATATCTATGCAGTAACACAAATCAAAACGGATGCACTGTACCTTCAACCTCAAAAGCAAATTGTATGATCGCAGTATTGTTCACAAGCTGGCTGTCTGCATGTTACAAACAGGAATTGATTTTTTTTTTTCAAATGCAGTTATAATAACCAAACCAATGCCTTGCAAATTACAAGGATTAAAGATCACTGTTTTACCCACACAAAATAATTTAACAACAAAAAACAACACATATTTCCTGAGTACTTATCATCAAGTAGTTATCTTTACTGCAATGCTAGTCGTTCCATGTGTCGTAGCTTCCTATGTTGAATGTAACTTTTTAGTAAAGCTGCACTTACTTTGCTCTTACACTTACTGCATACATATTTAGCTTTCTATTTGTTTTATATATCAGAGAGAATATAAATACAAACTTAAAGATGCACTGTGTAACTTTGGTAGATTTTCTAAGTGACATGTCCCTCATTGACGGCTAATTTGGCATCCATCTTGCATCCTACCTGTACTCTGATCTCTCTCCAGCCAGTAAAAGACGGTCTTATCTTGACTCTTGTCATATCTCTTGCTCTCCCCCTTTGTCTCTTTCTTTTCCTCTCTTTCTCCAGTCATGTCTTCTTGCTAATATGTGAAATGGTGCGTAAAGCAAAACTCAGCTGCAACATCAATGCTGCATCCTGGAAGAAAAAGTTGTGTAGTTTGGTCTAATATATATCACGTGCCATCAAATGAGTCAGGAACACAGAGTTTTAAGGTTGGAAAGTTATGTAGTGCATCTTGTTGTAATGGATGAGCAAAAGCAACAGTTTGTCTATGCTAACTCTGGCATAATCCATGGAGATGCAATCAGAAAGTAAAAATCTCCAAACATATACTTTGAAAAGAAAACACTATGAAAACAATGTACAATGCTAACCAGCAAAATAGTATCAGAATAATAGCATTTTATAAATGTTGTCCTTTTAATGCATCTTACTATGGCTTTTTTAACTTTGAGACCAAAGAAGTCGATAGATTGATCACTTGATCAGCAAATCCCAGTGCATTCACTTCCATAGGTTTTCTTTTATAAATAAATTTATCATGATGCATTTTTCTTTGTCTTTTTCCAGGTACTAGTAGCTGGATAGTCATACAATAACTAATTCTTGTGGTAAATACTTTTAACAGTGACAGTTTTACAACCATTACAGTAGCACCATTTCCCTGTCTCAGAGCCGGTGCTTTGACGACTGAAACTTGAAGAAATGTTGTTTTTTTTAGTTTGGTTCTGAGCTGGAAAGAGTGTGTTTGAATGGTCTGAAGAATACATTAATTGCTCTAATTCTCACTTCACAGATACCAGTTTGTGTGTATGAAAAAGACTATGCACACTTTTATATGTATGGAATATCTCTGCTTCTGGCCCAAGCTATGCCTCACAGGTCCAAAACATACCCTTAAACCATTTTTGAATGCTTCAATTAAAGGTTACCATGGCCTTTCAGTGTACTCATTATGCTCTTTTTGTCAGCATTCAATGTAGTCGTTCAAAATACAGTATGTTAAAGCCATACTAAAGCATGATCTAAGAATACAATATAGGCTACTGCTAAATGTGTCCATTTTTTCATCTATCTTCAAGTATCACTGTGCATTAAAAGGGGCAAAAAAGTATAAACAAAGACTTACCATGGGCTCAGATATCAAAGCAAAATAGAGCAAAACACAGTAAATAAAAAAAACACCTTTTTACAGCACCTTGTTTCATACTTACAGAGGCAGCCGGTCTGCCACCCATGGCTGCTTCCTTGCCACTCTACTACAGACAGCCTGCCAAGCCTCCACCACTCTATCACTGCTTCACTGGCACCTTTTGTTGGATTTTTGTTCTTTCCCTGCCACTGTTTGAGAGTAGAAATAGATCCAAAGAAATGGCTTCATGGTGACCAAACAATGCTGCCTAGAAATAAAAAGAAAATATTGAATCTCTTTATTTCCCACATGGTGAACGCTAACTTGCTGTCCTATGCCTTCCCTGGCAGATAGAAAACAGATTCAGCTAATTACCTGTCTACCTATCCACTCCAGCTTCACAATTTCAAACAGTGTAAAACCCAACTAATTTCAACTAAGTGTGATGTCATTATTCTGTCCTCTTAGCATTTTTTGCTGCTATTGTCCCTACCACAGGTCTGCTGAGACTCTCAGTAGTTTTAAATCAGGGTTAAAAACGTTTCTATTTTCAGCCTTTTATGATAAAAAGTCATATTTTCACTG
>JBBBVU010000001.1:6676226-6689672 GCA_037177055.1 Atherinosoma microstoma | reverse complement strand
TGGATGGATGGATGGATGGATGGATGGATGGATGGATGGATGGATGGATGGATGGATGGATGGATGGATGGATGGGGCCATGCAGTAAAATGTGTAACCTGTAATGCTTTGTGCTCTGAGCCAACATAAGCTTCATACATCCTGTCATGAAATTGTGTTGAAATGTGTTTCATGGTTTGTTTGTTTTTTTTAGAAAATCTTTTTATATATTTTCTAGCCAACAACAAAATCCAGCTAAAAAGGCTAATCATAGCATCTCTTTTAAGAGGACATTTGCATACTCATTTATCAGCCTATCCAAAACATACGGAAGAAATTATATTTACATATAATTATATGTTTTGTGCTTTATTTCATGCTGTACACGTTGGGAAGAAGCCACCAAGCACTGTGATCATTTTTCACCACTTTACAGTCAATAAAGAGAACTTTAACAGTGAACATGGTTGTTGCAGTATTCTCTCTTTTGCTTTACCTTGAACAGATCTGCAAAACTAAAAGAATGCCCAAGATATTATAGCAATGCACTCTGGCTATACACTGGAAAATATAGACAAAAATGAGTGAGAAAAACCTACAAAATACCTGGGAATGTTGTATGTGTATACAGAAACTTCAATTTTAAAACAGTTTCTTACACTCCATGTGGAGTGTAACACACTGCACAAAACTAAGAAAATAAATTTCTTCTAAGTAATTTCACGAACATATTTTAACAAAGCACCAAAGTGCACATATTTTTGCCATCACCCATGCATTTCCAGCTATGTCAATGTAACAGGAAGAAAGACTGAGATGCATCTGGCTAAGATTAGCCAGAATAAGCATTCACATTTACAGCACCACCCACTCTAGTGACCAAAATATGCACCTTCAAAAAACCTACAGTCGAAATGCATTTGATGTATTAAATACACCCCAAAAGAGAGCTTTCTTAACAATATCAAATGAATTGCTAACAAAGATGTTTAAAAGAGCAAACAATATTTTACCCTTTTATAAACATCTTTGATTTGTTTCATTGACCTTAGTAGGAAATAGTATTAACAATATACCACCTGCTGCACTGATATGTTGATCCTAATCATTTATCCTAATTATTTGCAATACTTCCCCGGCAGCTTTCTTATTTTTTCTTATTAATAGACAATTTTTCCTATCTTTAGTTGCCTCATTCCCAACTCTTTAAAACATAGTCTTGGTATCAAGTTCATACTGAACATATTACAAAAAAAAAAAAAAAAAAGAAGAATTGTTATCAGAAACAGCAGTTCTATTTTTGATTAACTTTAGTTTGGTTATAGTTTGTTCAGTTTGTTGTTGCTGTGTTTTTGTTCATTTTATTCCAAGACAAAAAGAAATGGAGAAGCCTACACAAACAATAGGGGGTGACTCCATCTTTGATGCCTGGCCTTCTAATAATGATCAAAAGTAGACTGGAAGATCTCTCGCACAGGCAAGGGATTGAGAGTCAGGACTTTTCTCACGAAACTCACTGATCTCCCTTCTTTTGTTCTCTAAAGTTCACATAGTTCAGACAGCACATGGAAATGGAAAGCTAAAATAAAACGGACTCATATCTTTTAGTTTTTCTTTTTCTTTTTCTTTTTTTTTCCGTTTAGTTGTTTTCAGCAAGAATAAAAAAAAAAAAAACAGTCCAGAAACTTCAGTTGTTATGTCTTATTTGAATGAGGCTGTGGGAAGAAATATTAGATAAAGGAACAGGAAGGAACCAAGCAAGGGGGGGGGGGGGCAGCTCGCATTTCGACAGATGGAGAAGTATACAGGTTGACAAGGCATCTTAATTTCACTTGAACAGTGGCATGTTGCAGGGGACTGGACAAGTATGACACATAATGTCTTTCTTTTCTACGGGTAACTTGGACGGTCTGACAGGCAGTCTTAAAAAAAACATATTATTCAATATTTATGATATAGACATAGTAAAATATCATTTTGCAGACTTACGGTTGGTGATGTAACTGAAGCTTTGGAGGGTTTGGAACAGCAGAAGGAATGAGGCAAAGAATCCTGACTAACAAAGATCCCATTGCAAACATACATATTTGCCGTATTGCAGAGACTGTCCTTCCATCTGCAACCACTGCCTCATGAGGAACATGCTGTCCGGTATTAATTCTACAGTCCTTAAAAGTACAAATCTGGACCATTGTAGCAAAATGTAGAAACTCAATCTAAAACTTTCTCTGCCTGGAAGATGAGGGTGTTGAGTTTTTTTTCTTTTTTTCCCCCTTGTCACGTAGAAGAATCCCAAATGGTTACCTTTGTGGTATTAAGGAGATGCACGGTTGAAAATTTGTGAAAATTTGTGGAGTGCATGACCGGCCCATATATGGCCGGTCTGGGCCAAAATGCCAGAGCTGATTTTATTGTCCCAGTTCGCTCCTGTTTTCAGCTCAAAAAACATATCTTTATGGTGCACTACCCCTGTAATTAATTAAGTCATTTGTGTCGCTGGTATCGTCTGAGAAGTTGTGAATCATGTGAGAAATATAATAAAACTTGTTTTTTTCTGTTGAAACCATGATGACAACTATATTGGCTAACATGTTATAGTAAACATGCCCTTTTTACATAAAAAAAATTGATAAAATCAGGTAGGAAAATGGTAAGAAACTGAAACTCCTTGCAAAACTGCAATTTCAAATATGTATAACTGGTGCAGTTGCATGACAGAGCTAATGATGTGCTCTCAAGTTTTTCTATATTACCTATCTGTGGCATGATAATTCAGCAAGCATTCATTCCTCTGTCTGACATGCCTCAAATGGATGTGGCACAGTGTGACACACATTGTGACCAAGATTGTCTTAGATCTATCCAGCACTGTGCGATGTGCCAGAAACTAACACAGCTGCTATTGCATGGTTACATTTTTTTTTTTAAAGAAAAGTAAAAGACAAAAAACTTCAGGGAAAGGTTGGTGTTGTGGTTAAAAAAGGCACTTCTGACTTCAGATAGAAGAAAACAAGATTTTGTGTCCCACACGCACCTTTTTTACTGCAGTTTTCTCTGATAACATTGCACTTCTTCCTGATTTAGCACTGAATAAAAAGAAGTTCTCTTTAAAAAGTGCCAGCTGCTGTTGTCTTTTCTGGAAATGTACAAAGTATAAATTCTACCTGAACAGAACAAATACACCGACACAACTTTTTGGCTGGAATGCCTCTGAACCTGAGAGAAAATAGGTCTCTTTTCTCAGCTCAGCTTTTTGGTCAAGGACTCATAAACAGAGAGGGCAACATCCCAATAAAAAGGATGTATAATAACTGCTGATAGAGTTGCTGCCTGTCTTGACCAAGGAACTCTAGAAAAAGATTTTAAAGCTGAAAGAGTTTTATCTTTTAAGTAAAAGAAGAAACATTTAAAAATAAGTTATATTTCAAGATTGCTGCCATGAAAAAAAATCAGATGCCACATGTCTAAAAAGCTCAGTCCTGACTACAATGAGCCAGTTTCCTGTGATGCATGTTATCTGATGCATGTTATCCCGGCTTTTGTCCTCCTTTAATGTCCACCAACTCAATTATCCAACTTTCTGATCATTATTTTATGTAGAGGTTGTTTCATGTTGCCATTTATGTTGAGCAACTTGTGTAACATTCGTCTTTCCAAAATAATTTCTTGGGGCTCAGAGCCACAGAGCCAGTCCTCTGAATTAGTTCAGTTTCTTTGGGTCACAGGCTCTGATATTGCTGTGTAAAGAAAATGTAATGAATGTGTAATGTTACTTTAAAAAAAAAAAAAAAAACTAGCTACCATTTGGGAAATGCAGCACTGTATTTCTCCCCTTCAATGGACCTATAGCCATCAATGCTGCAGAGCCTTACTTAGGTTTAGATTTTGTCCTTGATAAAGTGTTATATAAATAAAGTTGAGTATAGATAATCCTTTAAATTCAGCTCAGTACCACAAGAAAATATATTGTGGTATATTTGCCAGCATGTCCAAACTAAGCAGAAATGGTAATGCTTCACTTCCTCAGTTGTTTTGTGCATTCATGGGGACATGAAGGAAAAGATTTATGTAAATATTCATATTTAGGCTTTCATACCTAATTCTTAAGCAACTGTGAATGACAAATTAAAAAATGAAAAGTTCTTTGGAGAATATTGACTAAGAAGGGGTTCAAATTTAGGTATTCTGCCACAACATAATGACGTAACGGCATCCCCTTATAAGGATGCATTTCAGCATGTTGTAGTTGTGCATCGTTTCTGTGACAATTTCATGTAATGAAAAATAAGATAGGCAAGTGATTTTATGATTTTAAATGACATTTTTTTAAGTTTTGGAGCTTTGAAAATGTTGCAATTTCACAATTTTATGATTATTTGTGCCAGTTCCACGTAGTGCAAAATGTGGAAGTGGTTTTACTTTATGTACATGGTAAATAGTGCCTACAGGGCATACCTTTTTCTTTTTTTTCTTTTTAAAAAAAACTATTTTTAAGCTTTTAATGCGATACTGCTTTGTTTTGCTCTGCGGAACAATGTATGAATTATACATTCTGGAGTAAGACTGCCTTGTTAAAGTTGAAATAAAGCTCTTGAGTGCTGACATTGACTTCTCACCTGGGCATAATCTGGATTTCACTGTGATGCCATTCTGGTTATTTTCACTCACAAATGCAAAATAATATAAATACTTTCATGACTTCAGCCACGTTGTAAGGAAACTTAGATGTGCCTTAGCTCAGCCAGAAGATTGAATAGTTCACAGAGCATAGCAGCCGCAGACAAACTACTTCACTACTATACGTCCACCAGCTCGCTGACCTCATTACACCCCCCAGTACTTGGATGAAAATTGCTCAAAGTGTGGCCTACAAAGTAGCTTTTTTAATTATTATTATTATTATTATTATTATTATTATTATTATTATTATTGACTAAGGATAAATGTTTTAAAATATTGTTGTATAGCAGATTTTGACAACCACCATTTATTCACTTTGGGACCTGGTTTTCAGGCTCGCATAACTGTGATTAATTGTTAACAAAATGTCTACACCGTAAAGAACTGAAGCGGATATTTATAAGTGTCTTCTTTCATCAGCACCTCTTCCAAAAACAACTCAACCGTTTCAGCACTCCCCTTACCCTGTTCCAGCTCCTGTTCCCTGTCCCCACCGACATTCATCTTGGACTCATGTTATGTTGCTTCTCTGGAAATCCAGCCCAAGAATGTATCACACTGCATGTCTGCATTTTGCAGTAAAACGTCATGCTCCAAATGATTTTCTTTTTTAACTGAATTCAAAAAGATAAAGTAAGCAACAAAGACTGGACACTGGTCATTACCACGCTCCACCAACGGGAAATTCTCATCTAAGAAGCCAATCTTTCCGGCTGCTGAAGTACATAAACATTTTGTGCATGCTGGGGACATCCCTTGGAGGTATTTAATGCTCACCCACTAACCATGTTACCCAGTAGGTCAGATATTTGTAAGCAGCAGAGGTGATGTCAAGACTCCCTGGGAGGATCAGAGGCAGGTTAGGAAGACAACAACAACAACTAAAACAAGAAAATAAATAAATAAAAACAGCTGCTGGCTCAAGCTGCAGAAGCTATGAAAATCTATCTGATAATAACTAAGATAGATGCTTCAATTTATTTGAAGGTTCTGTTGCAAACGTTGAATTAGGCAGCCACTCAGTGTCCACAGGTCTTGGTGTATTTATCTATTTTACATAATTGGAGCGATTGTTTTCCTATACGGCCCACTTCACTAAATGCTGAATAAGCTTTGTCCAGGCAATAAGTTCAGCTGTTCTATTAAGTGTTTGATTGCCATTACAAAGCCCATTGCTACTAAGATTGATGTTGCACTTGGAAATAATTTTCCTTACACGCTAAGGGCAGGGTGTGAAAGCAGGATAAGATGCACTTTCAGTATGGTGATGTGTGTTCTGCAGTCCAGATCACTGTTTGGAAAATAGTATCTGCTGAAGGCAGAGTACTGCGTGTAATTCAGTGTGATCAACATCTACTTCAGGTCTTAGATTAACAGCAGACGCTTTTATTTAATTCAAGGCTCTGTGCAGTAAATCAGGGGGTATGAGCATCGGGGGCTTTTTGCCTCCACAGAGCTGCTTGAAAACAAAGTTTACTTCAATAAAAGCTGAATAAAAGAATTTGAAATAGATAATGTGTTTAGCTGAATAACACTGGCAAGTCTTTCCATCCATGCTGGGATACCAGAAATCGTATATAGGGAGAAGATAATGATACTACTCTCCTTATCATCATGTAATTTTCAACAAAATATAACTGCCAAAGGGGTTTGATGATACATGGTTCAGTAACATAGTTTTACATTCAACTCTGCTTCACATTTAGAAGTAGCTGCAGAGAATTTAGTCTAAAATTTTGTCATTAATACAGTCTTTTGTTCAATGTCCTTGTGTTTTTTTCTTTTTTACTTCAAATACATGATAGAGCATCAAACAAGAGGAGGAAGAGTCCAGAGACTCAAAGGTTTCTACATTTTCCAACACACAGGGCAGGAAAACCATGCAAGCTCTTATACACACACCTATAATTAGTAATGGACATGTCTGGAGTCAGGAGTAAACTGGACAAAACACACTTCAAACATAAAGGTATTAGTCAACTTAACCTGGAGCTTGTACAACAAAGGCATGTTCAACTTATTCAGTGTATCATTAGGTGATCTGGCTTAACTAACCTTAACGGATCTCATTAAGGAGCATTACGACACTGCTTATCAACTCTGTAAATCTCAGGTTTTCCTTCTCTTAATGACCCCATGTTCACTGATGACCAATCACGATTACATAGCGGGCTGATAAGCAACACAGCTGCTGCAGCCAGATCAGAAGGTAAGCTGAGAAAAAAAAAGAAAAAGAGAGAAAACAATGCAGAGTATTTAAATTAACAAGCTGATCAATATGGCAGCTATGCCGCAAACGCAGGAACAGATCTATTGGTTTATGATCATTTATTTTATCAAACAAATGCGGGTATTTTTTATGCATGTGAGGAAGCTTCAGTTTCAAATCTGCCAGATGCAACACTGGCTGTTTTCAATTATTTGTGCATCAAAATAAAGAACTAACATAAGAGCAATTCAAACTAGTTACTGGGTTCATTGTTTTTTTTGTTTTTTTGTCGTCCAGGCTCTAAAATCCTAAATAAAAATTAAGCGATTTGAACCACTTGGTTTACCAGTTTATCAGTTTGTTTCTAGCATATTTTAAAAGATGGATGTTGACATTAATATAAAAGTACAGACATTATTTGATGTACATGTGCAAAGAGAATATGGTAAGGAAATGTATTTTATAGTTCAGTGGGGAATTGATTACATTGAGGAAATGTTTGTTCCACATTTTTAAAAGTCAGTAGTAAAAAAGCTTGAAAATGAATGGTAGTTGTTTTGGGCTACACAAGCATTTCCCTTTTAGTAACATGTCTCATAAGCATTTGATCGGATCAAAAGTGGTCCATGTGAACACAGCTGGTGTCAAATACACTGATCTTTTTTGTTTAGATCTTTTTGTTTCCATGAGAATTTACTGGTTGTGAGATGGTGCTTTCACATTTCTCGATCTCTTCTTTTCTAAAGTAAATTGGGTGTCTTGTAAAGGTTGCTTTGGTATAGGCGTCTATAAGAAGTAATCCAGCTTTGTGATGCTGTTAGTTACTTCAGTTACTTCACCAAACACCAAACTACTAATCCTGCTTCAAAGTATAGGTGCCTGATCAAAATTCAAATGTTAAATCAATTATCTAAAATTCTATTTATATAAATCCCTGCTAGAAATAATTTAAAATATAAATTGAAGCTTAGCTTTGTGAGTTTACATGGCAGTAAAACGTTTCTTTCCGATACAGCTGAATTTTGAGTCCATTGCAATCAGAAGAAAAAAGAACGCTTTCCTATTTTTCAACCATAGAGTGGACGACTGCTGTTGGCTGTGAAATCCTAATTGTGGTCCCTTTAAGATGCTGGATGGATGGACAGCGCATACTCAGCCACAAGTCTGAACACAAATTGCACTTGGTGGTTGTCCAGTCATATACTTGCATGAAAATGAGTTCTCACAGTGATGGCAGTGCCCAGTTTAATTGCACACTTCTATGCAAATCATGTTCAGCTTTAACCTCTTGGTTCAACTGTGTGATTGCTGTAAAATATACACAACCCTGAATACAGACATGAGACCAATTGTAGCCTGTGGTAAACATGATTGCAGTCAATGGCAAAGCACACAATGGGGAGATTATAAAAGAGGGTTATCGGGTTTGGCTTGTTTGCTTTCTTAGGCAGGAATGGAGAAGATTTCTTTTCATCCAAGATGTTTTGTTACTAATACATTGTTAAGTGATGAAATGTCAAATTGTAATAGGTTCACCGCAGTGGTGAATTAACTGTTTGTCATATTTTTAGGCTTAGTTGGAATGCTGCATCTATGAACTCCCAAACTATTTTCTTTGAAACTCAGGTTTCATCATGAAACCATAAGTGCAACACGACTGATTGCTGCCAAGTGGATTTCAGGCTTCAACAATCTCCCATTCACATGAAAACTTTCAGTTTATCCAAATTAGCTATTATGTAGTCATTAGCTTGAGTCATCTGATCAGTGTGCTAGTAGCCCTTCAAATAATTATTCAACAATTTAAAAAAGATATTCAAAACCAAATAAAGAGACAAAATATACATTGTTGTCCAGTCAGTTTTCAAATACCACCTTTAGCGCAACCTCCTTTTCCACATATGGTCATTTCTGGCTTCAACAACACCAACAAACAAATTCCAAACTTCAGACTTCAAAACAGCTCACAAGCCAGCAGCTAATGTTATTGTGACTTTGTACATCTCTTTGTTGTATTCTAGCTATACAACTTGAAACTTGTGTTGATGGGTGCAAACTGTTCATTATTTTTATGGCATCAAGGACAAATTTCAAAGTAACAAAGCTGTTTCATGTGTGCATCACACACATTTTGTATATTGATGACAGGGCAGGACTTGTCACTCAGTAAGCCAGGACAAATGAGGGCTTTTTAATATGTAGTTATGAAGGGCTAATTAAAAATAAGTCAAGCCAACAGTAATTGAAAATAGTTGCATTTCATATGATAGAGACAGTGGAAAGCATTAGACCAAAGTGCTACGTTCAAAGCTTTACAGCAAAACCCCTCTAAGCTGCTAATGTGGACTTTGCATGATGAAACCATTTAAAACTTTCACCAAATACTGTGAAACTGTATTCTTATGTGTTATCAAGCCAATAAGACAAAGATAAAGAAAAAAAAAGACCATGGCAGGACATGAATAATTTATTATACATTTTACTGTTGTGAGACTGTTGAGCTTTTCACATAGTCCCTTACAGACAGGCCTGAATGTGCCTTCACTGTGCTTTGTGCCTTGAGTCTCCTGTCTCCAGTGTTAAAGTTGATACACCACTGATACGTCTCTCTCTCAGCATCTTTTCAGTGTGCGATGCATCATCGGCACTGACTCTATCAACTTTTGTTTTTCTCTCTTCAAAATCTTAATGGCTGTTGAGCCACGAGCACTAGAAGGGGGTGGCATGGATGTCAGAAAGCAAACTGTCAACTTTAAGTCGCAAGAAAGAACTTTGGCACATTTTCCCACTGTTACACCCCTAACAAAGGCTAATTGGGCATCCATCTTTCACCCTGTCTCTACTCTGACTTCTCTTCAGTCGGTGAAAGTCAGTCGGATGTTGGCTCTTGTCTTATTTCTTGCTCTGTTACTTTCTCTCTTTCTTTTCCTGTCTTCTTCCAATAATGTCCGTAAAACAGCAGTGTGTTGATATCCATTTGCTGGGAAATAGAAGTGATACGGTGCCATAAAGCAAAATGCAGCTGTCATATGATGTTCCATACAGTAAAAAAAAAAGTTGTCAAGCCTGGTTTCTCAGCCTCAGGATGCTGCAGGGCTTTGACTGCTCCAGGAATGTGGATATTGAATGTTAGTCAAAATGAGTCAGAATCACAGGTCAGAAACGTATACAAAGTGGCCTTAACATGCCACACGCAATCTCTTCATTATGCCATCTCAAAACCGGCAAAATGTTAAATAACATGACCATGTAGAAAACTAATGACGGCACGAATTATAATTTAAGAGAGAACAGCTCTGTACAACTTGGAACAAAGTGTCAGAAGCACAAGCAGCTTAGTTTAGCAACTTTTAATAATAATAATAGAATGCCCAGAGTTCAGCACAAGCCTACACACACATTCAGTTTATATATCCTCAATTTTTTCTTAAACAAGAAGTGCATCAATTTCCTCACTGGTATTAGACATTAAGAACTGTGACATTTCAAATTCATTATGAACTAAAAGAAACAGTTTATTTCAACCTGACGCGGTGAAAATAAAATGAAAGAATATAGAAGGCCTCTTTCAATGCGTTACACAAACAAGCTGTAGCTATGCATTTTGTCTATGCAATCTCTTGGTTTCTCATGGTGCACACTGACAAGTTACTTATAGATTATACATTGTAGCCACCAGTTGGACACAATTTTTGAAGTGTGTTCAATTTGCCTTCTTGTTTATTTAGAAGCAGACAATATGAGAACATGCTGCCAGTTCTTCACATTGGTTGGGTCTATGAAGGCCCAAGGAGATAGCCGGCATCATGAAAGGCTTTGCTTTAACCAATGGCAAGGCCATTACTCTGCTGATTCCACAAAGTCTCTTTACCGTGTGAAAGTGCACTCTGATGCGGCACAGGCTTGCCTCTGCGTGGTTGGTGGAAATCACCAAAGATGAACAGAAACGAGATGTTTTTGAGCCAAGAAGGTTGGGAAAAAACATGTTTCCTGGCACGTGAGACCACTGTTCGCTGTCATAAACAAACCGTGCTAGATGGAGGCAGGTACCTGACTAGCTGTGTACAAAGATGAAAACTTCTGATCTCTGTCACAATGTTTGATCTGAGAAATGCAGACACTTTTGATCACAGCAGGGGATCGCTCCTTACAGCAGAGTGACAAGGATTAAGAGTTTTCAAACCCAGTTACAGAGAAACAGGCACCCGCCTTCATCCAGAGCATGCTTCCATTCTGATGACGAACAGGGATTTTTCATGTCAGAACAGTGACGTCCTTGCCGAGTGTTGGCTCTTCATTTATAAAAAAAAAAAAACATAGTCTTCAAATGCATTAGCAAATATGGGTTGCTTCACAATATGGCGAATTTTAAATTGAGAAATGTCTCACAGGACCTTTGTTGAGTATCTGCAAGCATATTAGAGGAGCTGAAGTATTTAGAGCCAAACAGCACTTTAGTAAATGTCACACTTGAATGAAATCATCTCACCAGCACCTTTTGAGATTTTAAAACTGATGTACTTTTTTTTTTTTTTTGTAAATTCTTTTAATAAATTTTCCACTTTGTTTGTTGCTTAGAAAAAAATTAATTATGCCAAAATTATTAACAGTTTCCAATGTTGACTTTGCTTTTATATCCTTTAAGTAAAGTTTATGCTTTAATACATGTCAAAGAATAAAATGCCATGCTCATAGATGAGTTTGGGGTGATGCCAAGACGTACTCCGGGGAGATTTGTGTGTGATGGAATTATTTTTTATTTTTTTGTGGTTGAGTGTGTGTGATTTACTGTACAACTGGAAGTATCTACTACAGGATCTTGTGTGAAAACATAAACTTGTCTGCAGCTGGTTTAGACAATGCCGCATTCTTAAAAGGCTGTAACGGGGTGGGTTTGGTCTGCTGTATGGCTGCAGCACTTTGGAAGGAGGCAAGAACAGTAGACTCCTTGTTTCCATAGCAACCCTGTGAGTGTATGAGCGAAAAAGAAGGGACCACGATGAAGATGCTGGAGGTGAGATCATGATGCAAAATGATTCCACCCCTTAATATTCTTCCCTTTATAAGTGGGCTGGTGCTTGGTTTCTCAGCTGTTTCCAGTGACCCCCATATTTTTTTCTTTTCTTTTCTTTTTTTGTTTTTGTTCTGTTTAGTTTTTTTAGTTCAGACTTCCACGTGTGGGCCAAATTTACTGTGGTTATCTCACAGAATAATTCTCCAGGATTATAGATGCCAGTGGAACATGAAAAGTGGGAGACTGATATCTTCACTTTTGTTTACTTCCTCATTATAACAGAAAGAAGAGCTTTCATCTGTAAGAAAACGCCTCCAGAGAGCTGAGAAGTTTGCATATGATGCATAAACTTACAGTAGCTCTTGAATCTCCAAGGACCTCCTTAGACTCTTTCATGTGACCTTTGTAAAACTAACATGCCCATTCCATGGCTTCCTTCAAGTTTAATTCAAGTGGTTGAAAAAAATAAAATAAAATCTTATGAAACATTTAAGGATTGCAAACATTTTTAAGTGAAATCTCATTTCAGGGGCTCAAAAGTAATTGGACAATTGACATTACCGTAAGTAAAATGTTTATTTATAATACTTTGTTGGAAACCCTTTGCAGACAATGACTGTCTACCAAACACTGGGTTTCCTCCTCTGTGATCATTTGCCCGACCTTTATTAAAACAGCCTTCTCTCTTTGCCTGTTTGTGGGTCTTTCTCAAGTTTTGTCTTGTGCAATGAAATTCATGGTCAACCGCGTTGAGATTTGATGATTGACTTTCCATTCAATCAGTGTTGCTGAATCTGAATACAAAATAAATCCTTAGAACTTCAGATTTCATCCAGCTGCTTCTGTCTGCTGTTACATCTAAACACAGGTGACCGAGAGCCACTGGAAGCCAGGCATGCTTTCACCATCTAACTGACTCCACGTTTTACAGAAGATGTGGTGTACTTTGGATCCAGTCTTCTCCATACTTATTTTTTCCTCTCATTCTGGTACAGGTTGATCTTATTTTAATCGGTCCAAAGAACACTGCTCCACTGTTCTTCTTTTTCAGCCTAAGGATGGCCTGTTTCTCATTCTTTGAGAACTACTTTCACTGTGTGTTGTGGGTTCACAGCAACAGCTTCTAAATGCAAATGCTACACCTCAAATCAAATCCAAACTTTTTATCTGCTTGATTGATGATGGATTGTTTTAGCCCATGAAGCCAATGAAATAGCTTTATGCTGCGTTGAGTTTGACTCGGAGGTCGGAAGTGGAAACTGGGAATGACGACATAACCCAGTTGAAAGTGTTCAAGTTGACAAAGTCGGAAAACTTGGAAAACAAATCGAATGCTGCATTAAAGCTAACTTTCCAATTAATTTTGGAAAAAGAGGCAGCTACATAATAAAGAGTTGTAATTCTTAAACTCTCCCTCCTATTTGGATGTGAATGCCCTCAAATTAAAGCTGAGAGTCTGCACTTTAAGACTATATTGATTACATAACTGTATTTTGTGTTTTAGTAAACAGTTAAAATAGCAAAAGCAAGCAAGAAAGCGGGCAGATAGATAGATAGATAGATA
>JBBBVU010000001.1:6622296-6633782 GCA_037177055.1 Atherinosoma microstoma | reverse complement strand
AGAAAGAAAGAAAGAAAGAAAGAAAGAAAGAAAGAAAGAAAGAAAGAAAGAAAGAAAGAAAGAAGAAAGAAAGAAAGGAACTAAATTGATCTGATCTGCACAGTTTTTTTCTAAAATTGATATTGATAAGAAAAACATGTTTTGTCCCAGATACTTTTAACTGCTTGTCCTGTCTAATCAAAAATTCATCAACCAAATGTGCTATTTACTTTGATGAAAAGAAAAGCAGCAGCTCAATATTGCTAATAAATCTTCTGTTAACTGACCAACTCATTAATCATGGCTATAAAAAGCTAAAAAAAAAGATGTTAGCATGGCCATGTCGTACTCGCAGAATAACACGCACAAAGAGAACACATGGTATGTATATCAGACGTTTTCATATGTTGTTGCCAGAGTAACAAATCCATTAACTTGTATCAACGCTAATCATAGATGTAAAATTGTAAATATTTTTTTTTTAACTTAAATTTCAAACAAGACAAAAAAAATAACATTTAATACACTTATTCTAAACTGTCGAAGTTCTAAAAGGGTTTAGGATGAAGTTAAACACTAGATCCCGTTGGTCAATAATAACCTAGATATTGACACTTTCACAGCGTTTCATCAGGATATTTAAGCACAACACAAACCATAATTCACAATGATAATAATACCCTCTTATGATAAATCATAATACACAATATACGTTGCTTTCAATAATTCTCATGGATTGTTTTGTATCTTTCAATTATATAATTTTTTATCATTTGTTTAAATCTTCTTATTGTTTGACATGTTTCCATGTTCCATATGTGAACCCATCTTGTAAAGATACAGTGAAGTGCATGTATGTTCCTCTTAGACTGATGTTACTCTCCTTTAATTGGAAAAACTTCTGGATGATTGGCAGTTGATCTTTTTTAATGCTCTACATGATTTGAACAATTTTGAAATTGACCAGGTATTCAAATTTCTATAATCTCAGTTTGATAAACAGAATGTTTGTTGGTTTTGTATAAAGGGTCTTATGGCTTTGTTTTTTCATCTTATCCGCTCTCCCACACTTCCACACAATAAGTCTTGTATGGTAGACTGAAGGAACAACAACGTATACAACAGATTTTAAAAAAAATCTTTAATTTTAAAAAGAACTGAAATTGATTTATTTTAAAAAATATATATAGTTTAGATGTTTCTTCCAACTCAATATTTCATTTATTATTACACCAAGAAAGTTATCACAATTAAAAAAAAAACATAAAAATATTCTAAGTCATTATCATATATGACCTTTTTTCTTAAGTTAAGATTCAATTACTAATTGTGTTGATCATATGTGGTCCAATAATCTGTGTGAATTAATGTTTTAGACTGAATCTTCTGTTCAAATTCTTTTCTCATGGTTAATCTAAACTTATACAATTCTTAACAATTTATTCAAAAAGAAAGCAACACAGATATTGATTAAAAATGAAAATGATTATTTTCAAATAAGTTGATTTTTCTATTCTATCCGGTTTTCATGCACACCAGTAAAATTTTAATCTTAAGCAAAATAATATATGTGAAAGTTGGGCTGAAAAAGAATTAACAGGATAATTTATCAACTTGTTGCATGTCTTGTATTAAGTTTATAAATTTATGAACCTCCGAGCAGAAGTGGCTTATGAGATTTCTGATGAGGGAGTTGACCACAAATTTAATCAGCAGATGAGGCTCATGAATATGAACCCTTAGGTCACATAGGCCATTACACTTTAATTACTCCAAAGACTCACCTTTTCCATCTGGCACTCTTTAACTCCGCCGCCCTCTCTCCTCATTACTCCACCGTTCACAGGCGATTTACTGGCTGTGACAATTCTCTGAACTTTAGAAATATCCTGTAAAGAAAAGAGACATTTTCAATTTAGGAATAAAAATGAAAGGTGTGAGATTCTTGAAAAGTAAAGTTCATAACTAAGCAGTACACACTTTGCATTTAAATTAATTTAATTCAAAATGAATTGATTTACTTATAGTAAACATATTATGGCAAAGTGGCTGTTTCATATTGAGAAGAAGTGCAATAAGCACTACTGTATCTGTGTAAATGTGTGCTTACTGCAGTTAACAGAATACACCTGAGTCTTGTTGAGCATGATTTGAGTTTTGCAGAGATTTAGTCGTACTCAAATTAACTGCACACGTTTCCTGTATCGAAGGTTCACAGGTTACATGATAAAATAGAAGCTGAGTAATATATCAATTTTACGAACTGTCATTGCAGTACATAGAATAGTTGGGGCGCGATCCCAAGCACAATCAGTATTCTTCAGAGTTTTCCCAGTGTAGTAAATGCAGGAAGACTGCAAACACCTGAACAGGAAGTCAGTAAGAAGCCAAAAGGTAAACACTGAGGAAACAAGAGCTCATGCTCTTTAATAAACCAAAGTTTTCAGCACTAGAACGCAAACATCAAGAAAAGCAAAAAAGGAAAGAATTTAATTTCTTTATTTAGCCTTGGATAAACTGATATCTGCATTTTGGTGGATGTTGAAGTTTTCTGCACTAATAATTTCAGTCAGTGTCTAAGCCTCCAAAGATAAGCCTGTCTAGACTGCTTTTGTACATGGAAAGAACTGTTTAGTGGGTGATATTAGAACCCAAAATTACTTTCTGACCCCATACATATCACTTGTCTCTAAGTGAACCTTCTGTATGAGTTCCCACATTTGTTGCCTTGTTACCCAAAAGCTATAAGAATCTGGATTCTGTTGTATTTAGTTCATGTTGGTTGGATTTGAATTTGACATGACCTACAGTTCAATCCGACTATTTTTTACCAACTAACTAAGGTTGTATGTTTGATCTTCCACCCAGACGCAATTGGTGTCTGTGTTAATAAGCAAAGATCATCCTTGAGTGACGAGTGAGTGGAATTGTTGAATGTATGTTTGGGATTTACTTCTGAGAGACCCAGGAGCCAGATTATAACACTGACCCACGGCAAAGACAGTGAAAGTAATGCTGAAGTAGTGGGAGAAAAACAAGACAGGCATTCAGAGATGAAAAGGTTCTCCCTCGAGGAGCTGCAGCAATCTATATCCTTACCAGCTGAAATGTTGATGGATCAGTGGTGCAATAGATTCTAGGTCAGAAAATAAATAAAGAGCACAGATTTCTGATGAGTACTGACATGACATGCTTCAGTCAAGTTTTTATTTAAGTCACTTTTTTCCCCATCTCATAAAAGTCACTTTACATATACCAATGAGTAACTGCATTGGTAAACTGGTCCAAACTAAAAAAAGGATCTTTTTCACAGAAAAAAAGGCATGTTTTGAAAAAAAAACAGAATCTATATTAATGTCTAATTGTGATTTAAAATCAAATTTGAAGCCATAAACTATATTTTGAACACTAATTTTAATTTGTTTTTTATGTCAATAACACATAATCAAAGTTATTTATGGTTTTCTGTAAGATCTACACAAAACTACGCCGCATGGTGTGTATTACAATGCAAGACACACAGTGTCAAAAAATATAAATTACATATTTATCATTTTGTTATTACGACCAGTGATTGTGTTTGACATTTTTGAAGACAAAAGTTTATCTGTATTTCTGAAAAAAATACTACTCAAAAGCACTTTGAGTAGTCAACAACACCAGAAAACCACTATAAATGCAGCGTATTTAACCTTGTATAGTCCTGATTAGGGACTTAATAAGAGAGAGCCCACTAGTTGTGGAAAAAAATTGGGATCTTTCAGACTATTACACACCTTGCACTTAAGTGCTGGTCAACCACTCCTAGGGAGGGAAACAATTATCCTGAATTCCCTCTATTTGTACACAGTCTGAATATATATTGATTAGAGATGGTTTCATCTTTTCCAGCTTGATGAGCATCAACGTCTCTTTTTCCAAAGTGCTAAGAAAATACTGTTTGATTGACTATGTTGGTTTCACAAACACTTCAACCAAATCAGACTGATCCTTATTCTTCAAATAAGACAAACACCCTGTCAAGCCTGATTGTCATCCCTTTGATTAAAGAGACTTGACAGTAATTTAACCTACATATATTATAATATCAGATAATTGCTGAACCAAATGGCCAATATTTTTTATAATATATGGATAACTAAGTTTTTAATATCTTCCTCAAGGAATTTGTAAAACTTAAAATTTCCTTAGAAAATATGAATGCAGACTTTTGGAACATTTCTGATGGGTTCACAAACTTTGGTGCTGCTTTAGTTGAGCTTATTTTTCTGTTCAGTGTTACCAGGTCTGTCTAAGATGACAGTGGACAGTCTTCAGGGCAGTTTTTTTCAATAAGTCATCTCCTAACTATACTGATTGTGGTACAGAATGTTTTCAGTCTGCCACTACCCTCAGCTTGACCCTTGTACTCATGGGATGATGATATTTAGGGGCAGCTCAAGTTTTTTACCTCCACAAATCCACTGTTTCATTTTTTAACAGCCTGTGTGATGGCAGGTGATTCACACAGGCTGATTCAGACAAAATCTCATTTCCTATGCAAACATTCTTTTCTTTCAATGAGGATCCTCCGTTTAAACTATTTCTAGACTGTAAAAATATAACACATCAGTAAAACAAGAAGTCTATGTCATATTGTTTTTTGTTGTTGTTTTGTCTAATGTGTATTGCATGCATTGTGGTGAAGACCAAAGATCAAAAGACTAGGATACTAATAAAACAGGTATTTCTTTTAAAGTTTGCTTCTGCCTGCTTCAAGCAGTTTTCTGCTCAAGGGTACAGTTAAACTGGATCAGAAGTGGTCTCTTGACAGTGTAAAGTAAGATAGCTGCAAGATGAACATAGGCAGCCTTAACCTGTCACTGTCAAACCACATTCCTTCTGTGTCAGCTGAGGCAAACATCCTTCCATGCTGATTCAGTGGAATTGGCTTTACTTGAAGAACTGACCCTTTTTTAGCCTTTTCATGCATAATTTCCAAACTTTTGACAGGATCTGTCAAAATCATTCACATTTCCAGTAAGGCAGTGGAAGAACAGAATCATTCACATTTCCAGTAAGGCAGTGGAAGAACAGAAGCAATCTACCCAGAGATTTTTCCAGTAAAAACATACGGTTTATAACAATAAGATTTATCATTAGGGAGTTTTTTAAGTAGATTGTAGACCACTAATAAATGAATGAATAAATAATGGGAAGATATCGTTTATAAGAAAGCGACTTTTTCCGTCTAAAACCATTCATTTTACCTTAAAGGGATGGTTCATGCGCGTCTAAAAACTGTCAAAAGGGTATCGCTTGTTTTCTCTGAGTAGGGTGGGTATATACTTGGGAGCAGTCAATGTCTAGCCTGTGGTAGACTTATAAAGGGGGACAAGCTCCCGTAGTGTGGAGTCAATGCTGCCCAATTACATCATGGCCTGCATAATATGAGGCATGTGGCAGTCGTTGTCACTGCTATGCTGGACCCCCTGAGTTCTCAACCTGTTAAGTGGCTTCTGGTGTTGCCAGTGGGTCTCCTCTTTACTTCAGTTTTTGTTGCTCCTTTGACATCATGCTGATCGTTGCTCAATATGAATTCTAGATTGTCCTCCAGTGGGTCTCCTCCAGTTATCCCTAGCTTGATCCTTCATTGTATTGAGCATGGAAACACGGTACTAAGTGGGCCTTTTGTATTGGGAACACAAAGTTCCAGTTGGATAATAGTTAAGCTTCCACCTGTTTGACTGCCCAGAGTTATTCTGATGGGTATGTAATGACACTTCCATATTGCGGTAATTCTCTGCTAATGTTCTGCCTCATGCCTTTCACAATCTGTAGGCCTGGATTGCTGCTAACGCTGCTGTTACCCTGGTGTAAGCTGCAGGAATGCCGCTGTTCTATTCTGGAGGCTTCTGTTCTGTACTTTTTTTTAGGAAACACACCGCTTCACCTTTTAGTGGATGAGGCTTTGACTGCAGCATTTCCTCCTGGATACTGATTTGCTGTGCAGAGTCACAGTGCATGTTTTAATTTGTTTTAAACATTTGAAGTTTTCTGTGTTGCAGGCATCACGACCTGCCACCAGCACTGGCCCTGTGTTCTAAAGCCAGCGCTGGTAAACCCACTCACTGCAAGGTTTACTCCCCTGAATCGATGCACACATCTGTGGAAACCTTTTCTGAATTGAACAGATTGCAATTTCAAATAATTTCTTGATTCTCCACCATCTAATGAAAAGTTCATTTCAAGAAAGAATATCCCTTTAAGTATTAAGTGGACTTCTATAGAGTTTACAATTTTCAAATACACATTTTAATTAGATTATTGTATCTACAACCTCTTTATATTCCATTGATTTGAAAATCGAAGGATAACACAGAAATCTGCAGGGAATTAGGTGATAAAATGCCTGCGTTATTCTGTAGCACAGTTCTCAGGATCTTAGACATCATCTTCCATTACTTTGAAAACTGCATACTTTTGAACCACAACACTTGGCTCTCTCCCCAAGACCGTTAAATATGAAGCAACTTCCACTCTAATGTTGCTGATCTCTGCATCCTCACTGTAATAAATTTTTTAGTAGTAAAAAAAAAAGAAAAAAAAAGCTTTATGCATGTATGTTAGAGAGAGCGACAGAAGGTTTGGGAGAGTCTTATCACTCACTGAGCTTAATGCACATTATGTTCCACAAACTCAAAATAGGAGCTAGATGCTCAAAGTGAGGTCACTGAAGGTTTGAACAAACAATTTTCAATCCAAACACAAAGTCTGGATGTTCTTCTGACAATCAAATGTGTGTTTTATCACCCAGCTGGTGGATAAAGACTTTCTCCTATCAGTGGTGGCTGAATTAAACCCTGCTGAGTGCAATGTGCTGGTCTTTTGAGCGTCAGCAATAAAAAGTATGTGATTAGCAGGGTGTTATTAGCATATGAGATTATCCATACTTTTTGCTGTGAGGAGAGCCGTGATATTTATGTATATATATCCAGGTCAAACAGCTTTATCAAGACTGATCATGGTGAATACTAAACATTAGAAACTGAGATACTGGATGCAATAATCTGCCAAGTGCTTTCATGCTGTTAACAAGCATAATGACATCAAAGGGCCAAGTTCTTGACATTTGCCCCCTCAGTTGTGGGCCGTTTGCTATTCTCCGCGGTTTTTGGGGTTTTTATGCAGCTTAATTTGAAATAAATTTGGCAGCGATTTAAGTGAGATCTGACCCGCCTCCTCATGCATAAGCACAGTGTGCAGATGGAGCGCCACAGTAACTTTTACTGTGGGGGCTTGCTCAGGTTTAGACAGCTTGTCAAAGTAGCAACTGCTTGCAAATAAAGTGCAGCTATTTGTATGCTAATGAAGTGGAAAGTCATAATTTATTAGCATTAAAATAAGAAAAAAACAACCCACGCATTCCTTGATCCTTCCTTTAGTTGTCTTTGCCTTCATAAGATGCTTATTTTTCTTTATTTGGCTTGTGTGCTGAAAGGAAGATGATGGGGCAACATTTACTTGCTTCTGGGATGATCATGTTCTGCTGCAAACACCAACCAGAATGTAAATGCGGTTACAGAACATCGACTATAGATAGTTTCGTATGATGCCATACCCGAGGGACAGTGAAGACACCCGGTGGGGATGGCGGTATCGGCCTGATAAGAAATAAAGAAAACTAAGAAGAAAAAAAAAATGTCTCCTAAGTGGCTTGTCAAATCTCAGCACCCACGACAGAGACACACAGTAAATTGTGACTGCTTTGAGAGGAGAAAAGCCTCTTAAAGCCAGAATTGCTTACCAGGATCATGGCAGATAAGACACAGCAGAGCTGCGGCCAGCTTGATGATTTCAAAGCGACTGCTTTTCAGAAATCACAACTAACACAATCTCTGATTGAGGTTGACAAGACTGCTTGGTGGAAGGCAAAAAGAAATAAAAAATAGCCATTGGTGCTATGGAGTACATTCTCCAGAAACAAAATTGATGTGTCTATTTTGCTTTATTTGTCTCTTTTTTTCAGGTCTGTTGAGTCACAGAGACACTTGTAGATTTGTTGTTTGAATCAGTCAGTGTTGGTTGTTTTTGATGAGCAAGACTGAATTGCACGGGTAGAATCTCGACACTTATTATTGATCCTAACATTCAAAGTGTTTGTACTAAGAAAACACAAAGCTATATCTGTACAGAATGCATAATCCTACTTTTAAATTAGTCTTCTCGGCAGTCACCTTGTTTTTTTTCTTCTAAAAGGGATTATACCCTGAGCCTTTAGTTGAATCTCCTCTGACCTTGACTTTGAGAGGATCTAAATAAAAAATTTGTCACACTGAGTTAATAATTTCCATACAGCACAAACACACCAAAATCCCAGTAACACCCTAAAGTTATTCTGTTTTATATCCAAAGCTAAAGCTTTATAGACTACAAAGATCAGCAAATATTTCTTGACTGCTTTCTAATATAAGACTCTGTTAATAGTCTGAACAAGTTCTGGAATCATGTTTGCTCAATTATTTCCTGGGCTTTTTCTCTCTACAGAATGATCCTATAGGCATCAGACTGTCAAATAGCCACTTGAAAAGAAGGTAATAATCGACTAACACTTAAACTCATATCGCAGACAGTGCACCATGTGTGCTCTGATGTGCAGTGAGGTGAGTATTTTGGCACTTTGCTATGTTCCATAATATCACCAAGCTGAAAGATTCTGCTTGATAGTGCTTGATACAAAGAGTCCAAGCAAAAAAACTGTAATAAACATTATCTTTTCTTAAATGTTAAGGGAACGTTTTATTCAACCTTAAGGCATAGATGAAATCCCATTTACCTTTTTTTTAAATTTAGCAGAACAATTTTTTTCTTTTTTCCACAGTCATTGTCATACATTTTTTCAATGATAATAACTTGACATGTGAGAACAGGAATATTTACTGATTAGGTAAAAAGGATGGCTAACCATGTTTTAGGAAACAACTATTCTCTATCACTGGATAAACTTAAATGGAAACAAGCTGTTTGGCATTAATTATAGCTTTTCCTGCTGTTGCAAGACAGGCCAGACAGAATGACTGCTGTGAAAAAGGCTAATTGGTCATGCTTGTGGTAACATAAGAGGGCCATAGGATGACATTATTCCTTATGCAAACAGCTATGATTTCCAAAAGGATATTCAACCATGGAACAAATGATTGCTCTGAGTTAAATTCAATAGTTTCTTTATTTTTTTATGATTTTTTTAACAGCTTATTTGAACTTAAGTTAAGCTTGAGTTGGTTGGATACTTAACATAGCTTTTAGTAACAGCTGAAAAAGCTTAATTTTGTCTTCTTTTATTTAAACGTTTTTCACAGTATCTTCTTTCAGACAAAGTCAAGGAAGTAGATAGTTACGGCTCACAAGAACTCAAAAAGAAAAAGCAGAACAAGAACTATTGAAATCAGCCATATCCAATCATCAAATGAAACAATTACATCATGGACTGAGATGACGCAGAAATCATCAAATCCGAGACAAACAAACACAAAAGATGGATTAAGGAGGCAATAGAAATTTGAAAGCTGGCCAATGACACCATCAATGAGGATAAGGGAGCTTTAATGCTCTCACACACCTGGGACTCTCTCCTCCAGAGACCATCAAAGGGGCTTGGCCAACCTGCTGGGTGTTTTCAAGTCAGTCAGATTGGCCATGCAGAGGAATAACGGATGATAAATGACACATAACTGCAGTCAGGGGACGCTTCTGAGGAAAGCTGCAAATGCCAGTAGTAACATGTCAAGGTAAAAACAAACGTCTACTACCTTAACTTTGTCAGAAACATGAAACTATGAAAAATAGCTTTTAGTGACTGTTTAACCTCTTGAGCCCCAAGGGTCTTTTTGGGGTTTCGGCTTGAAAATGGACATACAGAAATATAATTGATTATTTCTCTGTGATTTACAAATGCTACATCAACCATCTTGGTATCAAAATAAAGCTAACACTCATGAGATTTTTTCAGAGGTGAAACCATTACCACAGATGCTGCTGTGTTAAAGTAACTGAAGATGGAATATGAGAAAATATTAAGAATTCTCTCCTCGCCTAAATATTTTTAAAACTTGTTGTGGTAGATAAAAAACTCCAGAAAACCATGATTTAGCATGTTGACATTATCTGTGCAAAGTTTCATGGTGAAGAATGACAAAGTTACAGCAGAATTATGCTGAGTCATCCTGTTAACAATATGACCAATCATATTGTTTGGAGTGGAAAAATCCAGCCAAATGGTGACAAAGAGAGGGAAGATAGTACATACAGAAGGCATTGCACTCCCAGAGGGCAGAATAGCAGATGTTGAGGAGAGCTACAAGTGCCTTGGAATACCACAGAAAATGGCAACCATGAAGACGCCACACGGAAAGCTACAACAGTCAAAAAACTTCAACGAGTAAGGCAAGTCCTGAGAAGTCAGCTCAATGGCAAGAACAGTCCTGGGGAATTAACAGCAATGCCCTGCCTGAGAACAGATACCCTGTTGAGATAATAACGAGGAAGTTCAGACATCATATGTTAAAACACAAAAGCTGCTCACCATGAATGGGGGGAGTTCACCCCAAATCTGGTGTCAAAAGACTATACTGTAGATTACACTAGAGAACTAGTGTGTATCAGAGCCGCTATCCAAGATGAAACATCCAAGCTCCACCAATACATCAGTAAGATAAAACCAAGGGATAAAGCACTCAATGAACGTCTCAGGCAAAGGAAACTGGAAAAGGGAAAGGAGTTGAAGGAACCATCATGGGAGGAAAAATTCTTGCACGGAATGTACCGCCAACAATAGCTGAAATGATGCAAGAATATGAATGAATTGTAATTTCTAAATAAGGTAAAAATAAAACTCCCAAGTTATACTAAAAGATAAGCCATTTTGGAGCCATCCTCCTTTCAGTATGATGAATCATTTCCAATTAACACTATTCCATGACATAACATCCATTAATTGGCTGTGTGACGCTGTTTAGGAGCTAGGAAGAATGAACAACTGTGGTGGACACCCACAAGAAAGAAATGGAGAGTTATTGTACAGGAATGACCTGATCTAAGATATTATACCATATCTGAAATATAACCGTAAGTCACGTGAGTTTTACTGTCTGGTCAGATTGAAAACAGCTGGTGAGTTACAGCATTCCTAATCTTTGCCAAGTCAGACAAAATTAGCAAAGTTGTTGCTCTAATTCGCCTTTTCTTATTCACACCCTTTACATGCAAACAAAAAATGGTGGTGAAAACTGTCTATACCTTCCTTGATAGATTTACGAACAAAAAAGCAAAGGAAGGGATACACACATCTATTTTTGGAAACAAGTACATAGGATTAGGGTTAAAAAATCCCCATTAGGATATGGAAAAGATGGTGGTTTTGTTTAAAATAATTGCATCAAGGAAATATGAAGAGATCAGAGGTCGCGTTAACCGGATATTTTCCGTCATTGACCGGTTTTTTCAAACAATGACGGAAAAATCTGAAGGCC
>JBBBVU010000001.1:6598713-6622196 GCA_037177055.1 Atherinosoma microstoma | reverse complement strand
AAAATTGATGCTATTGAATATGTCATCATCTTTTTTTCTTTTTAAAATAAAATGACCGGTAAAAATACAAAATGACCAGATTTTTATGAGCCTGTCAGTCAAAATGACCGACAAAGAAAAATTCTAGCGCGACCTCTGGAAGAGATATATTTTTTTTTAATTGGATGGATGGAACAGCTTGTTGTTGACACAGATGCTTAAAAAGGTCAAGTTACTCTTCCAGGTTTTAGACTGTAAAAAATATTAGATATACATGCTTGTCTTTGAAACATCTTGGCATATCACATGCTGACATCTTATATTCTGTTAGTTCAAGGACAGCGAGACCTCATCTATAGTAGATTTGTGATAAACTGTGCAAATCTCTCTACTGAGTCATTAAATATGAAAAGGTTGAATTTTTATTGCACCCTGGTTGTCTTTTGGAAAAACATTAATTCAAAAATAAAGAACGTGGAATACTGAAATACCTTGGCATGCGGCTGTTGAAAGGTGACTCTGGAGCTGTTGATGAGCGACGAGTATCTGAACAAGTGGGTGGGGGAGGTAGGAAATCTGTGACTGCTGCTCGGCTGGTTGTGCAGGACAGCTGAGAAGCAGATGTGAACTGTGTCCTTCAGCGCCTTCAGCTGAGACTCCTGTCCCCAAACAAGATTACACACAGACAATTTCTGAATCCTTCCATCTCTCCTTCCATCCACATGAGAAATTTACTTAAGCATTAAAGCCAGGGGAGGCCATGCTTTAAAGTGACTGCAGAACAGCCAGAAGGGATCGTTAGGCAAGACATGAAGCGGAAATCACCAGAGCAATAAAAAAAGGAAAAATGCTTAAAAATAATCATTTACTTTTAATCAATAATAACAGGCAGAAATATTGGAGTAATTATTTTACAACAGGCCATGATGTCAATACTCCTGAGATGAGCATTAGAATGACCTGTTCTAATCAGCATTTTCCTCCCTGAGCAGTTTTAACTCTTAACTCCTTCTTACTGTATGTAAATAAGCACACACATTAATAACATATTTCACAAATGAATGCTGGTTCAGAGCACTGGAGCTGAACACTTTGAAAACATACCCTTATTAATGAGAAAATTGCAGTGAAAACTGATTTTTTTTTCTGCCACACTTATCCTCCATGCTCAAATTCTACTCTCTAAAACATCTAGTTATGTTGCTACATATATTTTATTCATTTGGGAATTTAGATGTGTTTATCGTTTTGATGTTTGACATTGCAGAGTTTAAATGGGTCAAAATATGAAAGTTCTAACCTGATGTACAAATACAGAAATGTTACAAGAGGAAGACATTCTGTTACCTTATCCAGTGCTGTCTTCTCCAGTTCTTCCTTGGCTATAGTTAGCTTGTGCTCCAAGTCCAGAAGCTGCTGGCCCTGCAGAAAGGGTTTTGAGTCAGCCTCTGCCTCATCTGTGCAAACAATGCATTTCTTTATCCTCAGCTCAGCTCTCCAGTACTATCAATAATGGAAAATCTATAGCAAAGAGGATTGAGGTTCTTTTGTATAGGGATGTTTGTCATTTTTTAAATCTTTATGATCACATATGTATGCAGAGACATGCATTGATTGGACATTAAAACATGTACTTTATAGGCCTTTATCATGAAAAAGAATTGATTGGGATATTTCACATCAGCCTTCCTAATCAAAGCTATAGTCACCCGCTACCTGCACACTTTACTAGTAGGCTACTGAACTGGACCTGCTTTTTTCTTCAGAACGGCCTTAATTCTTCATAGCATATATTGCCACAGTGTTGGAAACATGATGGCATCACAGTAGATGTAGATTTATTGATTGCACATCCATAATGAGAATCTCCATTTCCACCACACGAGATCTGGTGACTGTGGAGGCCATTGGAGTACATTGAACTCATTGTCATGTTCAAGAAACACATTTTAAACGGTTTTTCTTCCTAGCTGACGAGTTGCCCCTGCTGTGGTCTTCTGGTGCTGTAGCCCATCCACTTTCAAGTTTGATGTGCTGTGTGTTCAGAGATGATATTATGCATACTTTGGTTGGAACCAGTGGTTATTTAAGTTATTATTTCCTTTCCATTCTCCCACATTCAACCACATTAAGTCCCTTAAATCTCTTTTCTACCTCATTCTGATGCTCTGTTTGAACTTGAGCAAGTCATCTTGACCATGTCAACATGCCTAAATGCACTGAGTTGTTAACATGTGACTGGCTGATCAGCTATTTGTGTTAACAATCAATTGAACAAGTGTACCTAATGCAGTGGCTTGTGACATTAGTAATGCTTTGACTTTGCTATCATAAATGTTTGTTAACCCTTCTGCGCAAGGTGTGTGTTATAGAACACAGAAATGTGCAGAATCCAGAGGGTTTTAAAAACTTAATAAGTTTAAGTTAATGCAATTCAAAGCAACACTTTTAAAGGAACACTTCGGCCCTTTGCACAGAGGAAATGGTAAAAGTCTTGAAACTCCTAAGAGCAGACCTCTATCCAACCCCTTAATGAGCATAATGTCTAGAGTGTAATCCCTGCACTGAAAGGCATACAGAAAAAGGCTGTTTTCAGTAAATTAGCTGATATATCTCTATATGAGGATCAGCAGAGCTCCCTGTGAGAAGTCTTTTATTATTGATAAAGTCATCAGGAAAGCAGAAAGAACCCTTATTGGGATAATTTGCATTCAGTCTGTGTATAACTGGCCTTGGTAGGGGTAGACTGAGCCATGAACTTTTATTGGGTGTCTTTTACTGGCCTCTCAAAGTGATAAACTGCATAGGCTTACATTATGAAACATCCAAGGTCAGGTTACCAAACAAACAGCTACCACAATCTCTGCGAAAAGAGTAAATTTATAGTGCAGTGATGAGGGAGATTGATGGTTTTCGGCGAGTCTTATGGACTCGTCTTGAGCTTCAGTGAGTTTTGAAACACAACAGGGACACTTGGCATGTTCGCCAATTTGATTTCCTTTTCATCTTGTTTTTTGGCAGCAAATTTGAATCATTTTGTTGATAAACATGTTCGTCGCTTCTAGCACTCAATGAGGCAGCTCAAAGTCTTCTTTGTGGATAAGTCATGCTGGGATGCAAGGACAAAACAAAAATCACCAGTGTGCTTTTTCAAATAGTTTGATTTCTTTCTGGTGTTATTTTTTTTTCTTCTTTTTTTTCAGATACAGAACAGGGACTTCGGGACGACCGCACAAATTCATTTGCAACTGTTGGGCTGTGCTCAAAGAAATTCAATGTCTCAGGTCATAAATCTTAGAGAACAGTTTTTTTTATATTAATGATAAATCAAAGCATTCACTGATACACTGTTCCTGTTGTCAAACTATGTGATACTGAAGGGTCAGATTTGGGACATTTAATTAGGGGGCGGCAGGGCTTGTCCAACAATTGGAGGGTTGATGGCTCAAATCCCGCTCTCCCAGTCAATCTGTTGTTGTGTCCTTGGGTGACACATCACCTTCCTTGCCTCAAGTGCCGGCGTCGCTGGTGTATGAATGTGGATGAATTTTCGGTGGTGGTCGGAGAGGCCATTGGCGTGGATTGGCTGCCACATTTCTGTCAGTCTGCCCCATGGGTAGCTGTGGCTACACCTGTAGCTTACCATCACTGGGTGTGAATGAATAATGGATCCAATGTTAAGCACTTTTGAGTGCTTTAAAACACACTAGAGAAATCAAATCCATTATTATTCTTATCATTATTTGCGAGTGAATCAAAAAGCATCGGATTTTACAGTAATGCACAAAAAACAAACTCAGATTGTTTCAGTCATTGTTCACTTCCAGCTGTGGTTGATGTTTTTTTTTTTCTTTCTTGTATGTTTATGGTCTGTGTGAAGCAGAAACACCGCAAAACAACACCAACTGCTGAGTTTAACAAAGTGTAGATTTGTGAATAATGGTTTTCCCCAGGCACAAACGGGAAAAAAATGCAGCCCTCTTCTAATTTGTCTTCCAAAGGATCTGAACATTCTTTGTGTGTGGATGTGAGTAGCATTACAGCACAGAGCCATTACATCCATTACACGGAGCATCATCAGTAGATAGTCCTTTGAGGACTGCGGGCGCACGGCCACTGACCCAGAAACGCTGACTTTTAGGGTTAGTGCCTCCCCGTCTTAAGCTTCATATTTCTGTGCTGAGTCCATTATAGAGGTGTGGGGTCAGTGGGGCACTGGCCATACTGCTAGATGAGGCATGCAGCTCTATCAAGCTGTCATTTTTCTTTCCTGCTTTTTTTTTCTTTCCTAGTTTGAGGGGAAACAGCTGTAGGGGTAAATTTAAAAGAAGTGGACTGATGGAGAGAAGACGATGTGAAAGCCTGCAAACAGCTCCTCTTCCAAAAATACTCTCTCACAGGGAAACACTGCAAAGGCGCCATCAGCTCCCTCAGCGTTTTTAATGTTATGTCTGAACAAGTCAAAGGAAACCTGCATCTCTGTGCTGTTTAGAGCTGAGACTGCGACATGGTTTAGATTCACAGTTGGTTTCTTTTTTGGTTGTCCTTCAAATCCAAGGTCTGCTGTGGTAATGAAAACTTGTCAGCTGAAGAAAACATGATACTAGCTTCTTCTGGCAGTACAGCATGTCCTCTTTCTGTTACCCTACAAGCTTTGTTGTGTTTTCACAATTAGGCCACATCCACATAGAAACGAAACAATTTCGTTTTAGAAAAAAAAAAAAAAAAGGTTTCTGTACAGATGGAAGCTTTTCCTGAAGATATTCCAGTGAAAACGCTTTAGTAGTGTCCAGCCTGTCAATGGGGCTGCAACCCTTCCACTGAAATACACTGCACCAGTGTATTTGCACCAAAAACTAAGAAGACATAGAGCATCTAGATGCAAACCATCAGTAATGAAGAAGCAAAACAAGAAGAAGAGGAAGGACCATGCATGTCTTCTAACAGACTGAAGCAATTGCATCACTGGGATGAAAGAAAAAAAATGCTTCTAGGTTGTAATCACCAAAACTCGTCCTTGTGGGGATACGGCCGTAGCCTATTACTCCTTCATGGCTATGACCGTCCCTTTTAAGACTTTACAGCTCCTGAATTGAAATGTTTTGTTGAGTAAGTCAATTGGGCTTTGTTTCGAATCGTCTAAGATGGCTTCTGTGTACTGAGACATTGTGCCACAAAATGTGCTTTGATAATGAACAACAGCTGTCATTACCAATTCAACCTCCTGCTGGTCAAGGTGCCTCGACAGACATCCCCCTGTGAGGCTGATGACATTTACTAAGCTTGAGTTACTCCTCGCTACTTCCTGCTCCTTCATCCCCTGTTGGGCTTTTGATCACAGCACATGAGGAATACAGATGAGTTTTAGGGAAGGATCAGGGGTCAGCAGGATGTGACTCTTTTCCCTTTGACCTTTCTAACAAGGAAAAAAGAAATCAAGCAAAGACGGAAATTTGTGCGAGACAGAAAAAAACAAAAACAAATTGGTGTCATTCTTGAATGGCCGCATATCACCTAGGAGCATGTTTTAAAGGTCCACATGAAATGTTTGCTTGACATTGAGCAATAAAGTTGCTTTGTGTGAGGGACTGATGCAATTTAGAGACAACAATTTACAAGCAGCGACACCAAGCAAACACGTCAATACATTTATCATTCACAGGCTGGAAATAGAATAAGGACCAGGGCATCCAGGGACAATATATTCAGCTGTTAAGCTGAAAACATAAAATTTGCTCCATGAAGATCGAGTCCTTTTTTTATTCATCTGTACTGTATATGACATAGCCTCAGAAATGATAGCTTTGAAGCACCAGAACATACATCTAAGAAATGAAATTACAAGCTATTGGGCCAGAAATGTCGACTGACATTTTAACACTGCAAACAAGGCCTGAAAGGTCAGCCCATGTTCTGGTGAATGCCAATAAATATTACGTGCAAGTTCAGATATAAGAGCATTTAGTCCTTGCCATATGAGGGGCAGTGGTGTATGTGTGACCGGGCACTAATACAGCAGTTTCTTGTTTACTGCTGGTTGTTTAGTGCTTGCAGAGGGAGTATGTGAGAAGGAGACAAATTTCTGAAGCCTTAAAATATGTGCCAAATATGGAAATGTAGGAATATATTGTGTCATATGTGGTTTGTATCTTGAAGATCTCCTCATATGACCTAACACATAATTCAGTATCAGTTTTATCCACTCCTGTCTACATCATTTATTCACACACCTCCCATGATTGGAAAAGATGGGCTGGATCTTGCAGAGGGGAAAACAGAGGACAAGACATTGCAGTATGTGGTTAAAGCGCTCACCAATTGACTTTGCAGGCTTCTGCTTTGCTGGAGGCGACATTGTAATTGCAGGCTGAATTAATTGGAGCTCCTTCTGTGATGGGATCATCCCTTCAAGGTGGCCAGAACTAGCTGTTTACTCCTGGTCTGGAGCTACTATAAAACCACCCACCTTCAGTTTGAGCTTACCTTAAAAATTAAATCCTTTTTCCCGTACCGCAGTTCTTTCAGTTGAGCCTGGATTTTTTTGGACTGCAAGGGAAAGATAAGGAAATAACTGTTAGCTTATTCAAATAGCGGAATTGGTTTTAGATCATGTAGCAGGATTTTGCCAGCTGCAGCAGAAGACTCCTTTGTGAGAGTTCCCTGGGAAAAGCATTGGCTTATAGGAAGGGCCATACTGAGAGGAAGAAAATATCAAATCTCCCCTTCAGTGAACTATGTAGTCAACACAATGATGCAGTCATGCACTGGCATCTTGCCCTCTGTCTAAGCCTGAATTTTCACTCCCACTGCACACATGACTGCCGGCACCGCCACATGCACACAGGTTCGCAGGTTGCGTCAGGCTTTGGCCCATCATCGGTAAGCAGCACACATGAACAGAGTGGTTCTTCACTGCAGCCCCCAAGCAAACGCAGTGACCAGCTCAGCCTGACATCCAGTCTGCTTCTCCACATCAGTGGACACATCCACCACAGAGGCTGTCTCCACCGTAGCTTGATACATGGCCTTGCAAAGCTCATTGTGATGAGAGCAAACACTAAAAGTGTCCGCACAGATCTGGGCAGCATTTCAGGAAGTCTTTCAGAGTCATCAGTGAGGCTGAAATATCATTTTCTTTTCATATGTCCTTTAGGTTATGTGCATTGTGAAGCCTTACAAGCCTGGAGCTTAATGTTAACCAAATAAAACGGATTTGACTCAGCGTGAACCGAGAAGAAGCTTAAGTAAAGACAAAATGAAATTGCAGAGCGTTTGTCTGCATAGATTATTTATACCCATTAAGTGCCTTCTTTTTTATCTAAAGTTAACATGTGACACATGGCTTGATCTTTTACAGAAGCACACCTCTCACAGTGATGAGGGGCAATTGCCCTTAACAAGGTTTTGTGTGCTTGACAAACACCTGTGGCTTTTTTATGAGATTTTTTTTATCTTGTTATTCTTGTTTACAAGGTTATTCTGTGTCTCAGGACAGCCATCTCTGTCTTGTGTAACTGGATTTAAAAACTGTACTGGGGCGTCCTGTAAAACAAACAAACAAACAAACAAAAGAGAGGAAATAAGTGGTCAGGTTGAAGAAATACTGAGCAAACCTGTTGGAAATATGTTGAATTTTTATTCATTCAGTGTATACTTTTTAATGACACAATTCATGAAATTTAAGGATATATATTTTTGTTATCAGTTAAGTGGGGTCTTTCACATATTTATTCAAAACAGAACAGCTCATAGTATGAGTCTGCTTAGTCATAGGACACGGAGTATTAACTGCTAAATGCAAATGTCTGACTATTCTGAGCTGAGTTGGTCTTTATTGTAAAGACCCAGAGTGAATTATGAGCACAGTCCTGGAGAATCACTGTGGCATCTTTTTCATTTTCTTCCTAAAAGATTCAGATTCTGCATGGATTGGGGGGGGGGGGGGCTGCATTTCAAAGGGTTAAAAACTACAGAAGACACTGAGACAGTATTTTATATGCTCTGCTGGAGTTCAACATCTCTCCCAAACTTTTGCAGAGGACTCATGAAATGTGTCAGTGGAAGTCATCATCATTTTGAGGGGATGACATAGCAGTTACATTTCAGCAGGGTGACCCAAGGGCAGACATGTTGAGGTCTACACAATTGTGTCCTTGCAACCTATGTTCTGCAAAGTTGTTATTTATTTATAATCAATGACATTGAAAGGAAAACAGAGATTATTACAGGTTTGGATTTGGATTGGATTTGTGATTTTGGTCAAATACTTTTGGTTCTTTTATAATTTATTTAATATCGTCTCATTTCAATTTGGACAAAGTTAAAACTTTGGAACGATATTGCTTAGATTTAAGCAAACTGAGGACAGAACAACAAGTTATGTGTGTGGACACATAAAGGATCAGAATAACAACAAGATCTCTGCATGTGAGCTGCTATTGATTGACACACACAGAAAAAAATGAGGCAACAACAAATGCTGATGAAAACATTGCATCTTAAAATGATTAATGTTTGCTGCCAGACAGCTTTTGTGTTGCAGAATGACACGGTCCATGAGATAGTCTGCAGTGCAGCGACAGACATAGGTGGTCCGGCCGCTTCCCCCGTGAGGTTGTTTTGTGACTGTGTGCTGTATTGGCTACTCAAGACTTTACACTACCATCTTTGGCTGTCTTCTAGAATTGATCCTCTGGAAAAGACACTGAGAATATGTGTAGTTTCCATGAAAAAAGCTGAACTACAAAAAGAGTGTTTCATACCGAGTTGACCGGTTGGATTATCTGCGGCAGGTTGTGATAAGGCGAAGTCGGGTGGTCCCTCCCTGTCACCTGAAGCCTGGGCTTTTTTTTGGCATACTGACTCATCATGTTCATTGGAGGAATTCTCATCCGATGATAGCAATCGGTCTCTGACACATCATATTCTGAGGAGTTGATAATCTCACCCCCATCTGAGTTAAAGATAGATTTTGGTGAAATTTGTCTGACTTTGCTAACTGGTAAAATTCAGTTGGTTAAATCACATCTGCTGAGCTCTATCTGTCATCTGTCATTCACCTTGTCATTAATTGCTGCCACAACCCATTTGCCTAGCAACATGGATGCTGTGGTTCCACAGTTGATCACAGCGTTTTACATACCGGTAGTTATAAATGGGGTCAAAATTATTCCTTTTACAGGGTTAAATTCAATCAAGTTACATGAAGTGGAAAATGAAAAGGGAGTAAAAATTACCTCTTGGTGTTTGTAGCTGACAGAAATGCAGGACATTAAAATTTAAGACAAATTTTTCATTCTGAGCTGCAATATAAGAGAGGGCTTTTTGTTACTCTAAAGGAGACTTCTTCACTTCTTAACTGGCAGTTTGTTTCTGTTCTCTGGTTTTTCAGTTCAATTTTGTTAGATTATGATCAGAATTGACAACAAGGAACTTTTCCTTTGTCAGTTACTTTCTCCTGACCACCTTGGTGCTCCTACAAGTATGTTTTGGATCTTTATCCTGTTATAAGACCTGTTATATAAGAAAGAAAGAAGCTCTCACACGTTTTCATTGATTTCAATGTAGCTACTTTCAGCTAGTTAAATCAATTGTTACCTTTCAATTTAATCTAATTAAAAATATTCACTTAGGACCATGACCTTCCCAGATTGCTTCAATAATCTTATAATTTCACTTTGCTCTGTACACCACTCAAAGACCTTTGCCAGGCACATGACTGAGCCTCCTCTATCCACAGTGGGTCTTTTAGCCTTTTCTTTAAAAGTTTCATTTTTCTTTCCCTCTGTGAACACAGAACTTGTTGTGACTAAAAAAAGATATAATTTGGTTTCATTTGTCCAAAGTATATACTCCCAGAAGCATTGTGACTTGTCAACATCCATTTTAGTAAACTCCAGTCAGACTCTTTTATGCTTCTGTTTCAGGGTCCTGCTGGGTCCCTCTCCTTGGAGCTCATTTTATTCAGCAAGAAAGCACATTGTTGTTCCTTGATCTTGGAGATCAACTTCTATCCTATTTTTGAGTTTTTGTGTGGTTGTTTTTCAACCATTCTGTGTTCAATTTGAGATCAGTTTTCTTTCACCCAAAGAACCTGAGAGTGCTTTTTTATATAGAACACGTCACTGCCGCCGCTCCCACCACAGGCATTACGCACTGCACTTAGGGCACCAAGTTCTGGGGGGACACCGAAATAATCCGACTAATGATTAATCATAATTACAATCGCAACATACCTACAGTTAGAAATTTTACAGCCTTCAGAATGGCGAAGAGAGATCCAGTGTCGTTGACGATTTATTTATTGTTCTGCAGCGTAAGTTGAGAGTATGTGTGACTCCTTAAACTCTCCCTGGGTATGGATGTTGACTAGATACTTTATTTAAGCGTTGTTGTTGATCTGTCAAAATATTACAACTGTGAATACTAACCACCTGCTACGAGGACTCTGCAGTCATATGATTAGTAATGGTAAACTCAATTCTTTTTAATGAATCAAATTTAAATGAGTCAGTCACCAGAGTGAATTGGATTTTTAGAGTCATCTGAATCACTGAGTCAGTTGCTCAGAGAGTACATAGAAATGTACGTGTGCATGCGAGTGATTTATAACGCTAAATGACTAATTAAAACAAGAACATTTTGTGGGGAAAAAAAGAAAAGACCAACAGATCTCAAAGGGGAAGCATTGATTTGTTCTTTCTCTAACTCAAAATTAAATTAAATTCAAATGTAAAACTGTAAATGTAACGCCTCTTAGTCCTGCCTTTATACAAATAAAAGCTAAGTATGTGGAAAAAACAAACAACAAAAAAATTAAACCAACAGTTTTCTTTTAACTTTTAATAATTTAGATTTTTCCTCAATGGCAAAAATTTATTTTCCTAATTGATTAATAATGTTATGAACTGTAATGTTTCCTCTAAATCTGGCATGTTTTTTGGCTGTATAAGTCCATATAGCACAGTTTATTTATTTATTTGTTTTTATTTTTTAAGAAAGTCTCCAAGGATTTTTTAAATAGATATTAGATCAAAAAAGAAATGAGGGACGCCACAAAACGGTTGTGCTTAGGGCACCTAAATGGCTATCAGCAGCCCAGGAACACATGCAGTAAGCTTGAAATCCCTTAGACTAAAAGCCAAAATAAAGAAAAAAAAATCCAGAAACATGCAAAAATAAATATCACAGACAACATAGACAAAAGAAGAATGAGAGTAAAAGGCTGAATTTATTCAAAATGTCGATCAAACACTAATTAGACTGTAAGAAAGCAGAAACATAATTTAATAGCTACACATTTAGAAAATTGTACAAAGGGCAGATGAGTAAATGCATAGACAGTAATTAACCATATAATTGGAAGTTTATGAATGTATTGATTTAACTTAGTAGGTTTTTAACTTTTCTAGCTCCACTAAGAGAAATAAACTTCCCATTTATTTTTTGGTAACAAAGCCATAAGCAACTTCTGATAGTTTAGCTTTTACTTTTCCATTCAATTATTCTCTACCTTATATCCTTACAAAACGCTTGCATTTGGAAAGACTTTGCAGGAATGGGACATTGTTTCAGTGAAATAAATTTTATTTCTGCCACCATTGCACTTTACCCATGAAATTATATCTAAAGCAAAATTATTTGTTTGTCATCCTCAATTATCATGAATATGATAGTTCCATGAAGATAGTATTTATATTTTGTATATTTTTGAATTATATTTATTATAGTTTTTAAATATGCTCCATCATTACTTTACAAATTATTTGACGTTAATCTAAAACATTATATACATAAAGCCATTTTATTGAAATGCATAATGTAAAATAAAACACTGTAATGTATTGCTTAAACCTTTGATGCAGCACTATCCTCCTCATAACGTCATATTTGGTTGAATAAATTAGTTGAAATTGAACTACTTTTCCACATTAAGCTAAAGCAATGCATTGCCATGTTAGAGTTTTTCCTTTCCACTGTTGCCTCATGCACACTCAGGATGGCGATTGGATCAAAGTCAAGATTTAATGCAATCTGTATGTCTCCTTAGCTAAATTATTATTATGAATTGGCTTGTATGAATACTGATTAGATGACAACAGATTGGTTTGAATTGATTGTCTGTGAATTGCCCTGAGATGACATTGTTGTGAAGTGGCGCTATACAAATAAAGCTGAATTGAATTGAATTGGAGAGTTGATCGATCAGTTGTAAGGTCAATGAGAAACTACACTTGTGTGTGTTTGTGGCAGCATGCTGATTTTTAACTTTCCTATGTGTCCTTTGTTATTGTGCAGCAACTGAAGCTTTATTTCATGAAGGGCAACAACTGACATTACACCCAAGCAGATACAAATATACAAAGGTGACATGACCCTGATGGGTGCTGATAGTTGCACAAAATGGTCCACACATTCTCAGCATATGTTTCTCAAGTGCAAACGCAGCAGAAACACAGCGGCGTCAGAGACCTGCAACGTCCCCCACCCTGTTAAAACACACTGCCCTATTTGTGATGCGTATGAATGGCTGGAACATGCTAGCTGAGAGAGACTGATGACTGGCTCCCAGCCAAAAGAAACTTACTGATTGAACCGTATTCCTTTTAATTATTTCACTCAGAGCAATCTGATTTACTCAACATGAATAGTAAATTAAGTAGCGCAGAATAGTAATACATTTATTTAAAAAAATTCTGCTCTTGTATGTTCCCTGTGGACAGATTCATTGTGTTGCAGGATATGTCACTGCAACTTGGAACACAAAACATCTTCCAAATCAAAGCTGCCAAACATCAAACAAACTATTTGTAGAAACTGCTTTGATTTCTGATTCCTGGATGAGGCCTGAGGCATTTTTAATGTTACATGTCATTTAAAATGATCTGCTACCTTTTGGCAGCGTTAAAAAAAAAAAAAAAATCTGTAATGTGTTAAAACTTGGAGCTATTGACATGAATGATAAGAATTATGTGATGCATGGAGGGTTTCACCCTCCCCCTCCAAGTCCAGCACCCTGACAGTGTACACCGAGTGAAAGAAGGGAGGCCAGGGATGGGTGAGCAACAGAACTAGGATGAAACAAGATGGCCCCCAGTGATGAACCCCGGGGGAATGCCTCAGGCAGGATGGAAAAGGAAGAAGAGGTGGAACCAACGTGCAGGGATAATCCCCAGGCATGTACTACTGACAGATTAAAGAAGAGGCTGATATCAAGAAGTCCTATTAATGGCGAGAGAAGATTGATCTGAAATACAGTACAGGGGCACTGATCATGGCCACAGGCTCTACCACACCAGACATGACCCCTGGCACAGGCTGTGCAAAGAAGCCTCAGAGACAGTCCAGCGCATAGTAGTAATGTAAAAGATCCAGGCAGGTAAGGCAAGGACCACGATGGCTGGAACCAGATGACTGGAATAGTTTACAGAAGCATCTGTACTGACTTTGGGCTGGAAGTCCCAAGGTAAAGATGGGAGACAGCATCAATGGTGATGGAGAATCATAGAGCCAAGATCCCGTGGAGCTTCAGATAAACTGGTGACGCCTAACTAAACTGACATTGTAGTGGTTGGAAAACTGCAGCAGTTATAGATGTATCCATCCCAAATGATAAAAGAAATGACTAATGACAAAAGAAACTGAAAAAAAAACATGGGCTGAAGGAGGAAGTTAAAAAGATGTGGGGAGTGAAGGCAACAGTGGTGCCAGTGGTAACTCTGAGAAAGTGTTAGAGTGGTCTAGGAGCGTTGCACCATTAGATCCCGAGAACGCAATCAAAGATCTCTGTTAAGGTTACACACAGAACCCTCATTTCTATAGAAAAGAAAAAAAAAAACAAAAAAACTGTTTTGCTCTAGTCAGCTCAAACAGCTGACACATTGTTTTAAAGATGTGCAGAATATCGTACCCCCCAATCTCTCTCTGACACACATACATATCCAAACTCTATTAATGAATGGATACAAGGATCGTTTATTAAAACAAGGGATGCTTTGTGAGTAAAGACTAGAGAGATCTGTTTCCCAGCTCATTAATTGCCCCAATACCCAAGATGATAATGACATGCAGATCCATTCAAAACGCCCCGTAGAATTAATTACATGAGGCCATTCACCTTGAAACACATCATTACCGGAAATCTTCCCAAATCTGCTGTATTATATTTTATCTGCATACAGTACGTAAGGTTTTAGCTACTAGATGTTTCCATTTAATGCTAATGTAAGGATGAAATTAATATGATAAAGGAGATGAAATATTGAAGTGTAGCAACACCCTTTATCAAAATCATAACTGTGCAACACCATCTTAAATTTGACAGAAGAAATAAAAAAAGAATGGCAGATGAATTTAAGTAAGAAATGGATAAAATCACATCTTGCCATTTATCTCCCTCCTGTGACAAACGGTCTTAACTTTGACACTGTGCTATCAGATATTTCTCCTGAGCATATTTGCGTCATTCCAAAAGGTTGCATGACATTTATCCAATGAACTGGATAGAAAGCAAAATACCCAGGAATGTAAAGCAGGCAGCAGTAGCTTCACCTGGTGCGTTTTCTTTCCAATATAAATGGAAAGCTGAATTTGTGGAGTGTTTGGTGACTGTGTCAGGTCTGTGGCTGCCTGCCAGTGACTTTCCAGAATAAACTTGCAAGGAATGCAACACATTTTTCTCTCTGACCTTCCCATTCAAATGATTTTGTCTGAACATCAACAATCCCTCTACTTGTCTTCCCAGAGAAGTTTTAAGATTTATAACAGAGCCATGTGCGGAAAGGTACTCCCAGTCACTTTTCAAGGAAATAAATCAGTTTACCTCAATGATTCTAAATAATCAATAAAAACAATTTAGTGCAGACAAATCTTCAAAATGTTTTCTCTGAGACTGAAGTGAAGTGAAATACAAACTGCTGTCTGGGTTATTTATTAGCCTAATTGGCTTGTATTGTAGTCCAATTTACTCTACTGACCAAATGGATTTGGTTAACACTTCGTTATGACTCCTTTTTTTAAAAGGCAGAATAATATTCTAATGTGAAACACAAAGATGTTAAGGAAAAAAGATAACTTATATTTGTAATTGAATTATAACAAACACATAGATGTAGGCTATTATAACAGAACAGTGAAAGGGAGGAAAAAAGGAACACTGCTCAGCATTGTTGGGACTTTTTGATAACATTTTGCATTTCATTTGGGGAAAAGTCCGGACTGGAGCAAGGCCAATCCAGCATCTGGACTCTTCTATTATGAAGCCATGGTTCTGTAATAGTATGCAGTATGTGGTTTAGCATTGTCTTGCTGAAGTCTGCAAGGCATTCGTTGGAGAATATGTTATCTGGATAGAAGTATTTGTTGCTCTTAAAAAGGGATGTCAAACTCGTTCTAGTTTAAGAGCCACATTCTGCACAATTTGATCTCAAGTGGGCTGGACCAGTGAAATAATAGTATAATAACCTATAAATAACAAAAGCTCCAATGTTTTCCTTTATATATATACATTCACTACCAGTCCAAAGTTTGGACACATTTTGCCATTAAATTCAATGGGGAAGTGTGTCCAAACTTTATATGAATTTTCTTTTGTTTATTTATGTACATTTAATATTTAATCACAGGTGTCTGGAACTTAAAAATACAATATTTCACATTATGATCAGGGTAACTTGTCTTGTTTTAATTGTACGCATGTGTACATTTCCACATATGTGTAGTAATCCTGACCACCTGAACTGACTCACCTCATAATACAAACTGAAGTCAGATTTATTAAGTAAAATATATTAAAAAAGAACATCCTCTGGGCCAGTTAAGACCCTTTGCTGGGTTGGTTTTGGCCCCTGGGCCATATGTGTGACTCCCATGCTCTAAAACATGTTAATCCACAGGGTTTGAATTACAAAGGGGCTTTTAGGGAAGCTTTATTATCATGAGTGCACTGTGACTTTTTCAAGTCATGTGGATCGTGCTTTCAATTAACCTTTTTTTCACAGACTATGGGCAAAAGGGATTTTAGAGATTAAAGATATACTTTGTTCCTACAATAAACCTGAAACAATTATCAATTAATCTTTTTAATGTGTAATTAGATGGGTAATGGTCAAATGATAAGATTAATGATTTAATAATGTTCTCCATAATATGTAACAATCATTCTATGGTCATAAATGATGAATAGATTTTCTACTATATGGTTTGTATTCACACTTAAAAATCTTAGATTGCACAGTGTTCAGACCGAACTGAAGGGCTTTCAAATACCAGGATTTGGAGAATTGTGATCAATTTTACTGCCAGACTCCATTAAACAGATGATGAACTGAAAAGATGATTGAGGATCAATCTAAAAAAAAAAAAAAAAGAAGACTGAAAAGCAAAGAAGTATGCAGTTAAGGCATTATGTGAAAAAGGAAAACCAAACAAAGCAAACAAAAAAAAAGGATAAACTCGACCATCAAGCATTTCCACTTTTTTGAGGGCATGACATTTATTTTTCATGGATTTTTCATTCAGTCCTGCTTTCTCCAGATAGCAGTCTTTGTTCTCTATTTAAGCCAACTTATGGATTTCACAGTAAGCCAAGACATGAAATGAGTGCAGACGTACATTTTAGTGCAACAGCATCACAACAAAAGGTGGATTAAGGACACAAAACTTGATCCTTCCCCTCACAATGAAAGCAAAAGCTAAGCCACAAGTTAAATGAGCTTAGTTAAAGAAATTACCACACCAAATAAAACAAATTCCACTATAATATACGAAAATCTAAAAGCTGGTTTTTACAAGATAAGAGGGTGTATCGCTCATAAAGCATTATTTATACAAAATCTTTTAAAAAGTTGATCAAAAGCGAACTAAAATAGATCTCAGAATTCTGACTAAAGGTTGAATTATTCTCTTTTTTATTTTTTTACTTATACTGAGTCATTCATCACTTTGAAGAAAGGCAATTATATATAGTTTAAAAACTTCAGGAAAATACTATGAAAATAATTTTCTAGTAGAGAAGTTCTAATGTGTGGCAGAATCCCAGCTCATACTGTGAAGATAGTTGGGTTTGAGTCCCCACACAAAGTCTACAGACAAACCTGTAATAGAATAATGTTTGCAATTACCTTTTAGCAATTGTTTTTCAGCCCCTGGGTCATCTTTTTCTGTCACTGTGGTAATTACAGTGTGATTACAGGTTCAGTCTGTAACCTCTACCCTTCAAACATAAATAACTTTCTGTAACAAAAGTAGGAGAGTGGAACAATTTCCTCTCACTGATTTAGTTCAAAATCAAAAGTCAGCTGAGGGAATTGAAGACAGTGACCTCTACCTCTGTCCAACAGAAGTATAGTAGCTATTTGCTCCCTCAAGATCTCAAAGTCCACCAGCCTTAAACAACAGTTCTTCAGAAATAATCAGACATGGACATGGGGGACAGTTCAGAATGAAGGAAATGCATTACTGTATGTTAAGTATGAGCAAGAAGTCAACCAACCGCATATGTTCTCCTTTTTACGATTTGATTTGCTATTTGTTAGAAACGTTCTGGCTCAGTACATTGCAGAGTGACCCACAATTTCAGTCAGCACCTATTCGTTGTCTTTTTACTCATTCCAGCTCTTGAAGTCTTCCTATCAGAAAGGCTGCATGGTAAAACGGTGGCATCAACCTCTTACAGTTTGAATATGTGATGATGGCTTGAATAAGCTTAGCTGGCAACCTGTCAGGGATGTTCTCTTGGAATTTTTTTCAGTAAATGTTTAAGTCCAATTTCCTGTGTCTCCGTGGGAATGCAAGAGTAACTTCAGTGTTCAGGGTTGATGAAAAGCTCCTCAACATCAGAAACTCCCAAATAGTAAATCTCATCGTGTGTTTTGGAGCTGTGTGTCCACTAAGTGTTCAGAGCAAAGATTAGTTCATCATTGCTGATGCTGTTTAAGACAGCAGTGAATTTCATAGTTAATCTATTTTTATGTTAACCGTGATGCATTACCTCAAATTAATTATACATACCCTCAAATGACTCAATTCAGTGTGTTAAAAGTTTATAATTCAGGCACAGTGACCATGTGGCATATACAATATTTAAAAGGTTTTGAGATTCTGGAGCACCGGCCATTTAATTAAGAACACCCACCGAAAGCTTATGTGTTTTAAAATAACAGCTCTGATATAAACCATACAGTGATCAAACACACTGTCGGAGCATTTCAATCAAAATGACTGTTAAGGCGGTCTGGAGTTACAGTCGCAATTCATATCCATTCATTTTTGGCTGTATGACTCTGTTCTAAGACCTCCCTGCCTTTCAGGAGCATACGGGGGACGTCTGAGTCATGAAAGCAGCAAAGACCCTCAAAGTAAGGAGCAGAGCAATGTCAGTGACAACAGCCCTGACATTAATTAAGTCTGACACTGAAAAGGAGGAGCGGGGTGGAGGGTGCTTGCAAAGCAGCTTGCAGTGGAGGCATGCTAAAGCAACATAAATGGTGCACTCTTTATGAGATTTGCTACTTGAATGCATGAAGGAGAGTCAGTTTATAAATGAGTTGATGCGGGTTGGCACAGATTTCAGCAGTTGTATGGCAGAACTTAACTTTATGGCCTCTTTTACTTGCCTTGCTGAGGAAGAATAGTGTTGTTCATGACCGTGTAGTACTGGGTTTAACTCACCAGCATCAGGCAGAACCTCCAATGATTGCTTTTTATTTCATTTTGGCCACATCTCTGCTAACTAACAGGAGGTTTGAACTGCTTCTTCCTGCGTGTGAAAAGTGTTATCTTCTCTCTCTCTGAGGGTATTCTCTGGATACCCCGACGTCAACCAATGTCAGCTCAGATATAGTCAATTTACCAAGCTTCCTGGACAGAAAATAAGTGGATATAGTGCCTAATGAATTGGTAAATAGCTCAAGGGCACTAGTTACATTTTTAAGGATGCAATTTTGTCCATTAGAGAGACCAAATTCATCATTTTCAACCCTGATACCTTCAAAGCGACATCATTGCTCATTTAGTCCAGAAGATTATTAGTTGCTGCATGCAAAAACTTTGTTAATATCAACTGTAGCACTAATCCCACAGCCCTCAGCTGTCATTGTGAAAGTCAAGCCCAGGGTCTTTCAATAGAAACCACCCAGCACACCAAGGTTGTCGTCTATCTGTCAAACTGTTTGTGTCACAGCACGACACCGTGTTGGAAAATAATGGTTATTTCACATGTTGTAGAGAAGCTTGGGGTTACAGACTGTGCGACTGCATTGCTATAAAGCCAACAATTACACAACACAAGCCGTACTGACTTGAGCATGACATCAGGACGCCTGCCGGACTAACTGCCATGTACAAACCTTCATGGCTAAATTACGGCACAAGCTTTGGTCAGCAGGAAGGGAAAAGTAGCAGTTCAAAGCTCAAGGCTTCAATAAGCATGTGAACCTGGTGGACAGTGCTGACGGTAGCAACCGGCAGCACAGTTGAAGCAGAAAAAGAGGAAAAGTGACAGATGAAAATGCACTCCAAGCTGCTCTTTGTGCAACCACAGTTCCTCAGATTACACTGCACAGCCATGAAAAGGCTGTCTGTAAGGTGAAATAAAATGGACAGCTAAAACCAAGCGAGCTTGAGTGCTTGTCTGTTCGCTATAAGGTACAAGTTTTAAGGCAACAGCAAGCATGGATTCTGTTCTTTTTTTACTTTTAGCTTGGATTTTTTAAGTATTTTATTATATAGCCTATGAGTAGTATCAGCATTATGACTGTAGCTGAAGTGATAGTAAATAACAATCATTTTTTCTTTTAAAATCATTTCTCTAACTCTTCTGAGTCAAATGAAAGTCTTTCCTATGGAAGTAGATTAATTTTTCAACATAACGATCATGAGACAGTGGTTATACATTACAGTATTGCAAAGCTATTCTTATGCGGTTATCATATTAATAACGTTTCATACAGATAGGTCACATGGAAAACCAAACTGAAACTTCCAAATCCATTAAAGAAGAATCAGGGGATTCCGATGAAGTGCCATGAGAAGAACTTTCTTAAGGTTAAAACAATACAGATATAAATTCATACCACTTCATGAAAGAAATATTCACTACTAAATTATTAAAAGGTTCTACATGCCAGGTGATTTATTTTATATCATTTTTTATTATTTTAAATGTGTTAACTGTCAATTGTCTTGGGTGGAAAAGGTTATCAATCTATCCAGGAATGGTACATTTATCCCAAAAGCAGGCAACTGGATGCACAAACAAACATCATTTCCTCACAAGATCATCAGGTAATTTTTGCAGCTGCTAGTGTCAAAAAACAAAGATTGCTCATGTTTGCCTCGCAAAGGAGGCTGGCTAAGAAAAAGCCTTTGCTCGCTGAGAAGAATATTGTGGCAAATTATTATGAGGACAAACATCAGGAGAAAGTACACTTTTGGTTCAGACACGTTAAATCTTTTTAAGAAAATAACCTGAGAACAAGCGTGAAAAATGGTTGGGGATATGTTATTGCTGGGGGTTGCTTCAGGGACCGATGTTGATTCAAATATGGATTGTGTTTCATATCAAAGACAGAGTTAAACAAAGTGTAACCTTAGTCCCTTATGCAGCATCAAATGCACTTACAGCTACAGAAAAAAAAAGGTAAGAGTTATGAAATGGACCAGACAATGCCCCTACTTGCGACTCAGATGTGTGGAGGCACTGAAAACTTGTAGAGAAAACCCCTCATACATTTTGCAAGGAATCATGCAAGTGCAACAGGTGGATGTCCTCAGAGAGAAAGATTTCATAATAATTTCTTCAATATGTTCCTACTGTTTTCAAAATGCAAGTTTTTTTTTCCTTGTTTCACAGAAAAACATTGCAAACCCAGACATTTTATGTTCAGTAAAAGAAAGAACTGCTTCAAAAAAGAACAAACTTTTGCAAATATGTTTGAATAAAAGAGAAAAAAACAACAAAACTCAGTTACTTTCTGAAATGACTATAAATGAACTCTTCAAACAGCTGAAAATTGCACTTGTGAGACGTTACATTTGGTTAACATGGCTTCCTCACAAGAAAAAATAGACATTTACGATTTTCTATCATTTGCTCTAATTCAACAAACAAAAAACAATTAAATACAAATGTGATTAACCAGAATGGACTAATTGAAAATCCTTACCTCCTCAGCATAGGCATCACAAAGTTTGTTTCCCGAGAGCAGCTTGTTTTTCAAGCTCTTGTTCTGGAAAAGAGAAAGGGCAGAAAGACTTATGTCTGGCTTATACTAATGTTCTTCTAGCATTTTTTTTTCCTTTCATAAAAAGCTCTATTGACTCAGCACAGCTTTAGTTTCTTCAACAGCACATTTGGCTGCATAAGAGCCTTGGCAGCAAGTACTTGGTTGCCTCTCAATTTCAGACGAGACTGAAGAGCAGTCACATGCATCCTGTCTGAGGGTTCACTCAGGCTCATAGTCCTCCTATAGTGGCAAAAATGTAGTTCAAAGCAGGACAACAGAACTTTAAAGGTGGTTAGTAAAGCATTATAACAATATAACAGGCAGAGGGTGGAAATATGCCAATCTACAGGGTTTTGTTTGTTGTTAATCCTTGCTGTAGTTTTATGCTACATGATCTGGAAGCATGAAAGTGATTTTGAGTACAGTTCAGTGTGTTACATAAATTTGAATATAATGTGGTTTTGGACCATTAATTATAACTTCCAGATCTCAAAGAATGCGAAATGTCTTTACTTTGTAACTAAAATCCTTTCTAAATAAATACAATGTGAGTCATCTTCCTTTTGTAGTTATCTAATCTCTTAAGTACAAAATCATGGCTGAGTTTAAATATTCATCTTTAGACAAGGAAAGACCCTTTTACTCAAAATAAGGTCACAGAAAAACCCAACCCAATGGTTCACTGCCATAGGTTTGCTACTATACACCACATCAAAGATTTTTTTTCTCTGAATTTAGTCTGAGTATATTTCTTCATGCTATTAAAAAGAAAGTCTGCAAAGAGCAGAGCCGAGAGAGAACATGTTAAGGCAGAGGAGAATGCAGGCTCAAAGTGATAAGAGCATTTGTGAGGGAGGGAATTTCCCTTTATAATTGGCAATGATCTGTTATCATGAGTGCTCCTGAAGCAACTTAATGCTAAACCCAAAGTACACATCCACAGCTCAAGATGACCCAATAAAACGGTACAATCAACCATGACAGAAGCTTCACTAAGGTGTGAAAGCACTAAAGTTGGCCCGCTTCCAGCATATGCAGTTATGAGAAACTCATTCAGTCTCTACTGTAATTTAAACTTGGCCTACTGCATCAAAGATACCAAGCCATACAAAAAATTAAACTTGGGAAAAACCTGGTGGTGTTTGGTACATAGAACGTGTTGATGATAAGTGGAACCTAAATGATCCAAGTTGCTGATTATTTATTAAGGTGTTGTCATGAAAACAAAGTTGTGTTTTGCTTGTTTTATTTAGGAAAGCAAATTTCATACACATAATCATCAAATTGGCAATTATGGATTTAGTCATCCTTGTTCTTGACTCAGCATTACATTAAAAGTTCTTAATGAGTTTATAGATAAGCCAATCACCTGTCAAGGGCATGATTCAAACCTATCCATCAGGACTCAAGTGAGAAGAATGCATTCATTTTCACTTACCAGATTTAATTCAAATAAAGTAAGATATATATATATATATATATATATATATATATGCATTTATTGCATAACAAAATACAAAATGTGCAATATAAGATTGTCAGATCATCCACCAGTAATTTGTTTAGATTTAGCATTCAAATAACATTCCATCTGGAAATGGGTTTGGCAATTATTCCAAAACAGCAACACTGCAAAACTGTTTCTGAAGCAACAAAAAGTTACTCTTGGTTCAAAGGGAATAATCTTTCTGAACATCCTGTACAGCACATTCTGGAGTCTTTTTCTTCGCAAGTCATTTCTCTCGCCCACACCTGTGTGGTGCACTGTATTCTCCAACACATACACTCCATGCATGCTGAGAAGAAGTAATGAGCTGCAATGGCAGCTGTTTTGTGATTCACTGAGGCAAAACTGGCCAACTATCAATTCTATGCAGTTGCACCTCCTCTCACCCCTACAGAGGGACCACTATTTGAGGACATGTGGAACTGGCAGCCATCGTAAAATGTGACGTAGCTTAGCCCTAGGACATACTCAGAGTGAAAATAAGATCCTTTGGAGCTTTTATGTCGCAGTTCATTATGCAAAATTAGACACACTGAGCTGTAAATGTCATTATGGGTTATACTTACAGCGCTGTCCCCCTCTGGACCTGAGAACATTTTTTTCAGGAACATGTTGCTCATACATTACATATATAAAAATTCAACAGCATTCATGTAAGCTCAACTCAGCTTGTCACAAGGTCTTTGTTTTCTCTAAATTGTAAGTCAAATTGTGACTATGTCACACAGAATGAAAAATTTTTGTTTTAAATACTAGGTCGAGGAAATATATGA
>JBBBVU010000001.1:6568877-6593644 GCA_037177055.1 Atherinosoma microstoma | reverse complement strand
TATATATATTGGGCCTCCTTGTTTGCAGATTTCTATTTGTGTTTCCTAAAATGTTGATTTGTTTTCAAATTTGCAAATGTGTTCTATAAAACATGAATTTGTTTTTTAAATATAAATCTGTTTTCTAAATGTAATATTGTTTTCAAATTTGTTAATGTGTTTTTTTTAAATGCAAATGAGTTTTGCAGTTCTCAGGCACGATACATTTAGGATCGAAAGTGCTGCCAAATAAGCAGATATTGTGAATAGGAGAGCAGGTTATGAATGGAACAGCTTTTTTGCAGCATTAAGATTAAATGGAGGATATTTGGCTATCAGATTCCTTAAAGTGAAAAATATTACTTGTAAAAACAATAAAATTGCTGCGTTGGCGGTATCACAGATGGTAACTGCAGTTTATCCTTTTGCATATTGCAGCATCCTGGTAATGTTGGGAGGAAATGCAGATTTAATACAAGCCGCCCTCAAGGTCCCAGAGGGAACACGCTCTCCTGTTAGGATGAGCTACTGAACCCACATGATGTGCTTTAAGGTTTACCTGCCCATCCAGATTTTATTACTGACAAGCCATGGCAGAATTACTGTACTTTTCTCCCCTCTTTTCATCAAAAAAATGTTGCTCCCTTCATCCATGTAAACTCACTGTTAGGAAAGAGTGCTAACAAAGGGTTTTAATCAGCTCTAACTATCTCTGCAAATATGCAAGCTGTGGCTTATCAGTTCTAGTTTAAAAAAAAAAAAAACAACAACACAGCTTTGGAGACTAAATGTGGAGTAGGTCACAAAGTTGCTCATTTTGACGTCATCTGTTGCATAAGTGGCCCTGCTGATCAAAAACTGACAAAGAACGGTGCCTAAAAAAATCTGTCACATCAGAGCAGCTTCTGCTTCTGTCAATAAAGTTTGAAGTCTAAGTCCGACCATAAAAAACACTGGGTTTCAAATCCACCACAAGCATTATCGTCACTTTTCCCGCAGACTCATTTTCTGTTTAATATCTTGTTTCTTCCTCGTTTGGCTTTTTGTAAGCCTGAAAATTAAAAACAATCCAAAGGTTTTTAATATAACTTTGAACTAATTTTACAGAGCTGTAGCTACCAAAGGCAAACGACAAATGACTTCTTGTATAAACAGTCATTTGAATAAAACCAAAAGTTACTGATTTGAACAATGGAACAAAGAACTCACTTCCCCTGGCTTTGGATTTAAAATTCCTCTTTCTGTTTCGCCTCAATGAATATGCCAGCAGAAATTTACGAAGGGGTTTTGTCTTCCTCCTGAATTTATTCTGGCACTATATATCAGCAGGAGGCAGCTACAGTGGGTCTCCATTTGGATATTTCAAGTTAGCATCAGGAAAGGTACCAAAACTAGCAGCTCTTAAATGGTTGAGAAATAAGCAACAGTATTTCATCCTGACCGCTACAGTAAATCAACTTCTAAAAATCATCGATTTATATAATCTCAACATTTTTAGTCCCTAACCCCTTCTATATGACATCAATATTCTCCCAGACAAGAACTGTACACTTCCATCCTTGCAGAGATTTACTCTTTTTGCTCTTTCTGTACGTCTCGACATGTGACTGGACAGCTGCTTCCCTCATCATCTATGGTGTGTGAGAACCAGCGATGCATGGAAGGGTATCCTCTAAGAGCGATTGACTGGAAACTAACTAGGACTAAGGGTCAGAATGTATACACCTAAACCAAGCAGCTAAAACTTGGCACAGCAGAAAACATGACAGAGCTGGCAGGTGATGGAGTTGATGAATGGTTGCTCATGCCTGAAGGAGAAACCTGTACCTCAGTCCCAGGATTACTTGGTTTACTGCTTATCATTATTTTTGTAATTAATAAGTGAATGGTGAACACATACATGGCCGGAAAAGGAATCTAACAAAATCAAAGGAAAAAAATCACTTACTCATTAGTATCCAAGGTTAAAGTAAAGGTAGATTCAGAAAAAATATATGGAACTCAAATATTTCTGGTCATTTTTAACAGAAAAGAACAGAAATAAAGACCAGGATCTTGGCACGTAAAAGATTAGGCCAAATAAGTCTGTTGAAGTGTGTCACACCTCCCTAACACTCCTTGTTAAAGTGTCTCCTCCAAAAGAGTCGAACAAGTGCATTCTGTTGCATTCACTGAAAAAAAAGAGTTAATAGTAACCATTTCTCTGGGTTATGCATGTTTTTATTCATGCTCCATAAAATAACCAGAGTTTATCAGAGATGAACGTTTCTTTACTGAGATTCATTGAAGAGCTTGCTCGTTGTAACTTGTCTGCTGACTGAAGTAAGCAAGAAAGCTGTTAGCAAACACTAACAGTATCTATTGTGACAAACTATTTATGTCATCAAACCTGAGATAACTGGGATGGAAAGGCATAAATACGGATTAATAGGACAATCAGCGTTTACCAGAACCCGAAGGCTCACTTCCTGGTAAAGTCCTGCGTTGATTTCAGGGGTTAAATATCTCCCCATGAAACTCTGTTTAACCCCCAGTTCCTGCAAAGGTGGTTGGGTTGAAGGAGAGGAATCTCAGAAAGACTCCAGTTCCTGAAAAAAAGTCCCTGTGATGAAAATACTTTATCAAAACTTGGTGACTTGTGGTCAAATAATGAGTCTTTACTCTGGAGAGTGGATTGAGTAACTAGACCTGGAAATGTTTCTGACACTGACTCATATGCCACACTAGACTGAAGGCAGAGCTGTGAAGGGTGTGTTTTTTATGGTAAAATTCACAGAAGAGTTTTCAGCTTTCCCCTGGTCTTAGTGGAGAGAGATGGACTGCTGTTTGTGGAGATAGCTGAGGTCAGAGCTGCTTTTTAGTGCTGAAATGAGAATGTGTCAAAAACTGATAGTAAATGCTCTCTGCATAAAAAGTAAGGCGGATACAAACAGGTAATGTGACAGAGATACAAATGGCATACATATATCTGCGTTTATCTTTCAGGTTTAATATCTGAAACGTGTTGATACTTGGCTAAAGTCGAAACCCCAATCAAAATGTTATTTTGCTAATCAAGGCCTTATTCATTCATCTTCAAGTTAGAAGAACCTCTAAATTAGTTACTCAATAAGTGCTGATTGTCTAGGAGGTTTTACACCAGCTCATCAATCACTACTGATTGCTTTTTGTACGGTGTTCATTTTTCTTCTTCTTTTTTTTTTTGTAATTAAGATTCTTTTCAAATTAGCCTGTTAACTCATTTTAAGGGAATTAAAGCAGGTATACCTTCTATCTCCTGGTAATAACTCTGATATGTGATAAATAGTTTTTTACATATAGTAAAACAAGATGGTTTATATACGTATACTGCTCTTTTAAGCCGTCTTTGCCATCAAACTACACAGTATCCATTGACAACAAAAACTCTCTTTGTTAGAGTTAGGCCTGTCTTCCACATAAAAGATAGAGTGCAATCAGACTTTACCTCGCCTGTTCAGTGCAACACATGCACCCCATCGTCCGTCTCACCCCGTTTCACTTAGACCTCAGTTGTCATCTGTAGACAGTTGCTCTTACTGCACATCAGTAATCACATGTGAAATTGGCTTTAATAGTCTTGATGGCACTGAGAGGATGTTTGTCTTAATGCTGGTAAGATTTGTTCAAAAGAAACTTGTTGGAGAATTCATCATTCATTATCTTTTATTGAAATATGGTTTTATACAGAAATGAATAGAAAATGGAGAATAATTAAACATCTTCTCATAAGACGTAAAAATGAGGCATACATCAGAAATGAGAAGAGTACACACCTCTCTGCTTGTTATCTTGGAATGTTTCTTTCTTTGGTTATTTATCTGTTCTTTTGTTCTTTCTGGCAAATCACTTGAAAATGTGAAATTGGCCTTTAACAATTTTTCCTTTTGTCTGTCACTGACGCTCATGAACAAGTTAGCTTATGTGTTAAATCAGCCATGTTTCTCAACAAACAAAGAAAGCTGCACAGCCTGCAAGACTAATATGACATCTAAACTTCAATGGCTTCATCTGCTTTGTCTTTTTCCTCTTCAAAACACAAAACGATGCAGTCTCCATTTCTTTTTTGCCAACTTCAGAATGGTAAGAGTTTCAGAGAGACAACTAGTAAATGCCCAGATGCATGATTTTTTTTTCTGCCTCTTACCGAGTGAAATGACATTGAAAGGGCATGAAAATAAGAAAATAATAAGAAGAAGCCATTTTAGACTAAAATACATCACCATCAGCAGCATTGTGCCAATTGTGTGGCAATTCAATTCAATTCAATTCATCTTTATTTGTATAGCGCCAATTCACGACAATGTCATCTCAGGGCGCTTAACAGACAATCAGTTGGCAGAACTGTATATTACAGTGCTCTGTGAGAACCCGTTGAATCCCAGCAGGATCCAAGTCAGCCTGAAAATCACTCTCCTTAAAAACTACTCAAAATAGGCTCTAAAATTATATCACTGATAATGACTCGACATGCAGTTGCAGTCATAAGACTATCCTAGTGATGCACTTACATAACTTAAATTGATGTGCATCACATAATACATTTACCTCTTTAATTTCCGGCTCAGACTTTACTTAGTGATGGTATTGAAAAAAAAAGTTGAATTAAGCCTGCTTTAGTCATTTCTGCCACTTGGTTTGGCTATGTAAAGCCAAAGTAAAGATTTGATTATTATTTTTTTAAGTTTTGACCATTCAATGATTGACATTACTATATTATTAACTACAATCTGAATGTTAAAGTCTTAAAAAAAAAACATTGGTTCTTCTTATTATGTCAAACCTAACCCAAATTGTAATGGCCTGTGGTGTTTTGTTCCAGAATGATGCATCCCAGCTGGGCATAATCTACCCACCATAATAAGTTCCCTTCACCGGTTCTCTATGTTGATTGATTGTTGGCTAATCTGCACTTAAAGTGGCCCTGGCATAATCATTGCCACTTATTTAATATGTTATCTTCTGGGACTTCTCAATTAGCTTTTTACATCCATCATAATTCCAAATTGGTTGTAATTATTGCAGGATGAAGGAGATGATTGGTTATTAATATGAACCGGAAAAACAAACAAAAAGCTAACAAAATGAACAACAGAAACCTAACTTAGGCTTAAAACCTATATTTTGATTATTATGTATAAAATAGGCCAGTTCTTTTCTTCCTCTTATAAAATTAAAATGCTTAAGCATTTTTTGACCTTTGGGTTTCTGTGTTTTTTTTGTTTTTTTTTAAATCTCTTTGAGTAACTTGCACAGGTACAATACAAATAAATGTTTTGTCCTATTTTCCTACGAGTAGCAATGACTTAAATATCACACATGGCACAGACGTCGAAGAGGCTCCCTGACTTTTACTGATCACAAATTACCCCGTCTGTATCTGATTATAAAGGTCTTTAAATCTGCAGTGCCATTTTTCTAGATGTGTAGACCTGCAACAGAGAAAGCGAACCTCAAAATGTCATCAGTGAGACATGAGTAAGGAGAGCAGTGGGTTTACGAGACAATGTTTTCCTGTATAGCTGCTTACTGTTTAGTTCTTATACCTGTAAATCTGAGAAAACGCAGCACAGCTTCAGTTGATTTTAAAAGGGATTTACATTTAAACTTTTCAAAAACGCACTTCTAATTCATTGAGCCTCTTCATTTACAGCTCAGTTAACTCTAACTTGAGTCTTTCAGTTGGCAGAGCCGTTTACCAGCTCTTTGTTTTAGCGAGATTATTGTGTACATTGATGGCTGGCTTATGGTAATGAGGTTTTAGCAGCAGGGCTGGAATCTCAACATGTAAAAACATGAAATCATACAAAAGCTGCACTGACTGTGTGCTGCATTAAATCATTTCCATGCTTCTTCTTCAGTGTTTTATCATTTATCTACCAGCTTAATCAAAATGTTTACATATGATGGGATCTGTAACTGTTTATTACAAAATCAAATCATGACAAAGTTATTGTGGCTCACACTTATCATGGTCTAGTCACTTACAGTATATAGTGTGTTTTCTTATTTATATAGCACTTTTCATACATTGTGTAGCTCAAAGTGCTGTGCAAAATGAAAACAAGGAAGGTTGCTATGTCAACAAGTTACACCAACCCACCCACCGACACAGTAAGCAAGGGCCACTGTAAGGAAAAACCAGAGACCTAAAAGGGATATTATGCAAATAAAGCATCTAAACCAAACAATAAGTAAAAATAAATACAATGAATAAGTCAAATTAAGCGAATAAAATAATAAAACCATCTAAAACATAGGTTAAAAAGACTGAAAATAAATGTATAAAATAATTTATTATATAACATCTAAGTGACTGGTTCAAAACCTACATTAGGACCAGAACACAGGGAACATTTTTACAGTAAATTCTAATTGGTGACAACTGGTTTAAGAAAGTTTTTTTTCTTACAAAGTAGTCAAAAGAATAATTCAAAAAGGATCAGCCCATCAGATTTAAGACATTAGAAATGAGGAAATTAACTAGTAGGAAGCATTGCAATAACAGATTAATCTCATCCTTACTTTGTGATCAACACTCCTTATTTTTTACATGCTTGTTTGATAAATGAACAGGAACTTGCACTGTGGCAGGTACTTTTCATAACAGCTTGAAAGCATTAGATAGATACTATTGTGTCATTGTTTGGTTATTCATTGGAGGCATTTGATCATGTTACCAAAACAGAGTTGGGGTCAAATTAATCTGAACATCTGTCGGAAATCACTTCTAGCAGAGCAGCAATGAGCGGCATTGTGTAATTTCTAGAATTTGTTCAGAATAATCTCTTATAATGTTGTGGAAATTGTTTTTTTTCTTTTTTAAATTGAACTATGAAGTTGATATGTTGTTAATTGTCTTGAATTGTTTGTTTATCCTAAAAATTACTAAAAAAGGGGTCTTTTGTGTCATCATGAAGCAGGATTTTTCCACCATGTACTGTGAAGAAAGACCTATATCCATAAAATGTAGTAGCTTCAATTAAATGCCTGTTACTGACAATATATTTGAAGCAATCTCAAATCAAATGAAACATGTTTGTTAGATTAAAAGGTAAATGTTATTTTGCTTCCTTTTTCGGGCTCATTTCAACTTTTTCATTTTATCCTTCCGTTTGAAAAACCGAAAGGCAAACCATATGATGTCACATACATTTTGTTCAGTTACAAAGTAACAATGGTATTTACTTTCAAAACTTCTACGTTGGCTTTCAAAGACATTGGGAGTAAATGCAACATCCTTTTGACCTACCCCCCCAAAATGAAAGGAGAAAAAACAGAAACAAGGAGAACAATTCTCCACTTTTGTTTAAAAAACATGCAGAGACAGAAGTGGAGTGGCCAGTACAAGCCTCACCACTCATGATTGCGTTCATGATCAAAGACGTTTCAATGAAAATCCAAGCCATTGTATTGTGTGCCTTTGATTGACAAAAAAAAAAAAAAGTCAAAAAGCTTCTGGCAAATTCCGAAAATCATTAAATAAAACACAACTGGACAAGACAAGGGGAGTGGGTTTCTGATTGCTAAATGAAAGGAAACTGTACTACTAGGGCTTCAAACTACATATACTTCACAGATGTGTATTGCAACTCTATCCAGCCTCTAGATTGTATGTGATGACTCACCTCTTGTTGTAAATCCTTGATGATTTTGGTTTTTTTCTCCATCTCCACTTTAATATATTTAATCTGAGGACAGAAAAGGCACAAAAGACACACAGTCAAACTGAGAGTCTAACTCTGTGTTTGTGTATGTTTGATGAGTGAACAAGCTGAAAGTCATTCAAATCTGAACCAGTTGGGACATTATGGTAGACGCTACATAAAACATAACACATTCTACATTTGCTTTGACTTTTCTTTCATCAGTTTATTTCAACCCACAATATTTCTTGTGTTTTCTTAATTTCATTTGTTGATTTACATTCATGTTTTAGTTAAAGGCCTGCTAGACATCTCAGGTTAAAGCTAGGGCATGGCATGGAGAGCTTGGAATGTGGCTAACAAATGATGAAGATGTATAAACTGAATTAAATTTCATAATGTTATTTCATAAATTGGATGTCAATAGGGGGACTGTTATCATGATTGGGGCCAAAAACAGAAAAGCCAGAGTCTTTGAAGAGCAAAGATGGTCACGTTGGCGGTCAGAAAAATGAAGGTTCCTTAAAAATATTGGAATGGATGAGCATATTTCTCCATCTTTAGTTTGTAACATCATTTTGAAATTTAAGGAGCTTCATTATTCAAAGCGTAAAGGTGTAAACCTGCACCGGTCACCACTGATTCCTGATTCTTCAGAGGACACCAAATAATCTATCCATCCATGATACAACCACATGCCACTGAAAACCTTACTGTACAAACAGAAGCCTTTTTATCTTTATCCAAAGGCAGCATCAGCTTAGTTTTGTAGTTATACCAATTAATATTCCAGACTATCCAGACTATAATCAACAATAAGGCTCTGTGATGATATGGGGCTGTATCAGTCCTCTTGGCAAAGCTCATTTATACTTCTACAGCAGCATTAATGCAGAAAAGGGCAATGAAATTTTGGAGCAACATATGGTGCTTTCAAGATAACATCTTTTTCAGGGACCGACATGCAATTCGAAACAAGACAATACAAAACCACATCTATGTCTTACAAAAGAATGGCTGCAGAAGATGAAGGTAAAGGTATTGGACTTGCCTGCGTGCAGACCCAAAACTTGTCTTTAATATAGAATTTGCAGAGAATTTTAAAATGGAAAATGCAACAATAATAACAATGTACTTTTGCACACCTTGAGATTTTATTGCTTGAGGAATTTAATGAAATAAAATCTGAAACACTTTATCTCTCTATCCTCTATAGCAGAAAGAATGTCAATAATTTCAAAAGTTTTAAAAACTTTTATATTTTAGCAACAACAACACCAAAAGATATACGTACATTAGGAAATGCAATAAAGTTCTGCTTGCTGAAATAAAACAAAAGCCAAAGTAAGTTCATTGTACTTCATTTAATTAACAATGTCTGTACCATCATAACTTTTTCTAAACCAGGGTTGCAGATGTTGCCAAAGCTCAGTCCAACAATATTTAATCAGTTATATCAATTTTGGGGCAACCTGAGCTCATTTACCCTTGTTGACAAGTAAATAAAAAAATGTTAAACTATGTCTGTAAAGTAGCTTTGAGCAAGCATTACTCAAGCCTGTGGTCAAAACCATTTCAGCCACAGATTTCCACACATTTCCTTCACCACACATTCAGATTAATAAAATGCTTTCTGACCAGCAAATGCAATTTCTTTCTTGTTTTTTTGATAAAAATAAAGTTCTATGGCACAGGGAAATATTAACATATTTTATCAGGCTTTGCCTACAAAGATAATAACTCATTCAGGTCAGTTAAGAAAAAGAAATATAGAATTGAATCAGAATTATAAAACTTGATTTATGTTCCAGGGCACAAGGCATATGCTCTGCCTCATGAATTGACAGAAGCATAAAAGGATTCCCTTTCCTCGCAGGATTTTATTATTTATTTATTTATGTATGTATTTCTCTTCTTGTTTTTCCCCACAATCACATCATAGTCACATCATTTCCACTTTCCAGTGAGCTACCCTGGGGAAGTGTAAACCAGACCTCACCAGTTGACTCACATCCCTAAGCAGGCCAGGATAACATCAAAGGTCATATTCAAACATTTTCACTGCCCTTGAAAACACAAAAATAAAAAATAGAAATAGAGAAAGAAAAAGCAAACATGAAAAGAAAGAATAGCCTTAGGTTTTCTGATGATTTTCATTGCATAAAAAAGATATTTAGGATAGATTATTTGCTTCAACTGTTTAGTGTGTTAAATAGTAGCAAAAGCAAATGAAAGAAATAATAAAAAATGGAAAGAAATGTTCCAACCGTTTATTTGCTGTCTTTAATTTTCCCAGTATTTGCAGGTTTGGTAAGTTTACATCCAGGCAATTTAACTGAGGCTCTCAATATAAATGAACACAGTTCTTTATCAGCTGGCAGTGGCACAGAGGCCCTTTGCTGCAATGAAATTTTAAAACCGTTTATCATCGTTCAGATGGCCACCCATCAAGGCTTAAAGGCTTTTTAACTCTGATAAAAAACGCTGTCACACATGATATTCCGCTCATGTTTTACAAAGTTAGTGTAGCATAACAAGTGTCCACTAATGTTTAATCGCAGATTTGTTGATTTCCGTGCATATGCAACACCGAGGCATCTATTCCAACTGTGAGCAAATGCCTATTTTCCACTGTGTGCCTGATTTAATAACCCATATGCTTATTATGTCAGAGTGATATCTTTGTTTATGGCAATCCTTTTATTACGAGCTCAGATGTCTTGTTGGTGCAGTTTCATGGCTTGTGTGTATATGTGTGTGAGTGTACTTGTTGCAGCCAGATGGAGGTTCAAACATCTACTGCAGATGGCAAACTCCTGTTATGGGCAACTATACATCTAAAGGAATGAACTTGGTGCGCGTGTAAGATAGATAGGTCGAGGTTTGGTCTCTCTCTGTTTATCTCTTCTAAAAAAGGATTTTTTCCACTGCTGTGCGTCCTTCAGAGAGGTCATCAAGATAGTCCTGAGGACAAAAAGGAAAAGATTCATAGGGCTGGTGACCTCATGCCAGGTATGCACCCCAGGGAATAGTAAACTAAGTCTCGACAGTTGACTCACATCCTAAAGCAGGGCTTGATAAGATCGAGGTTCATGTTTGCGCCTTTCAGTCACTGCTACAGCCCACAGGAATGTTTCAGAAAACAGCAACAAAGAAAAGAGAAAAAAAAGGAAAGGGTACTGCCCTCAGGTTTTTATGTTTAAAGAGGTTAGAAAATAAATATAAAATCCCCAGTTTACTGTGTTAAATACACAATCAAAAGACTTCTTTTATATACAAATTTAAGCTACAAAAATCAGCAAGAAATTCAGTAGGAAAACACAGCCATGCCTTCATGCTGTCAATCAGGACTGTATGACACTTTAACTCAGCTTACTCTGTTTGAGGAACTAATTCAACATTAAAATCATGAACCCATTAGATGATGACTTAAATGTTTCATCCACATAACAGTGTGAGTTATATTTATTGCAAACACACACGGGTTAACATTTTGGGGGCAACATGGAGTCATGTGCCTAGCTCAAGGACACTTCAACACAAAGACACACTAAGGAGTGAACTACCAGCATTCCAGCTGGAAAATGGACACTCAACCGACAATCACACCGGTGTCTCCACGGCCATGACAGCGGCTTGTAAGGGGGATCATACAGTGAGTGTATCTGACACTGATGGAATTTTCTTGAATCATTCAAGTACATACTAAAAATGATGGTTTGACCTGACGGTGGAACTAAATGAAAAAGCATGCAATAACTAAGGTCATTTCAGGTCTTCCTAAATAGGACGTTAATGTCGGTACAAGATTTTATGGTAATCTATTTAACAGTAATGATAAAAGTAGTAGTAGAAAACAACTTTTTAACATTTTTACAAAGTTTCACCACTTGTTCAAGAAGCTTCCTCTCGTTAAACTGGGAAGGAGTTTTGTTTTCTTTCTTTCTTTGGGCTGAACTAAACTGTATAAACCATAATAACTATCCTTTAACAGAGGTGGTAGCATCAGGCACTGCATAGCCATCACATCAAGAGCAGCAATATTTTTTCCAACACCTTTTTGCGCCATAATTGTGACTCTAACGTCTCACATATGGACCAGGTGGATTCACAACCCAGGAATGACAACAACCTAATTCAGCCACTTAAAGGCCAGGTGGGTAGTGCCATGACATAGTGTCATGACAGTGACACTAATTACCCTGCAAGAGGTTAAGTACCTGGAATGAACTGGAACATAGATAATTTCATGGAGGGGAAGAGTATTTTCTTTAAGATCCAAAAAAAACCAGAAGCAACTACTTTGTTAAGCTCTTAAGATGACTGCTATTAATTACTGAGAATCCACAAAAACATGAGATTATAATAAATATTTGACATCCTCTGGTCATTATGGATTAGTACCTCAACTGTAGTTCATATAAATCTGGCAAAGAATCACTAAAATGGAGCACAAGTTTAACATTTCCTGTAAAAGCAGAGGCTAAAGCAGCTATTAATTAACCCAGGGAGAATTCATGATTCATATTTTGGATTTTTTTGATTGTTGAGTTTTTCAGAGCAGGCATTTTGACAAGCAGAACATGGAAAGGTTAATTGTAAGCATTCCAGTTGAGGAAGGTCCTGCCATTGTGATGCTGATTCTTTTTTAAGGTTTGCTGGGCACTAAAAGGAATGTAGTCATTGTTAATGTCGCTCATTACACCTTTACTTTTGGATGTCAATGAGAGGAATACTCTAGACGAAATATTTGGAGAGGAAAATTTATACATGTAAAGATGTGAAGAAACCACACAATACAAACACTATGTTTTTGCACACTATTGAGATGTTCTTCTTTAAATTAAATCCATCATTTCCATCATAATTAATTTTTTTGGCGTGCGTGTAAAGCATCTTTGAGTGTCCAAAAAAAACCCATTATATAAGTTTGATGTATTATTATTATTATTATTATTATTATTATTATTATTATTATTATTATTATTGTTGTTGTGGTTTTAAAGAACATATATGTCCTACTGAAACCATAAAACCCAGAAACAAGGATTTGTCACTTGAAAAGTTACAGCACTATTGTTTATCTGACAAAGATATGATTGTTGGTTGGAATGTCATGATGCACATTGAAACTTGTGACTGTGCATAAAATGTCAAGACTACAACAGAACAAGCTTTATATAAGCATAAACATGGCAGGGCTTAGCAGTGTGTGTAGCCAGATATCCCTCATGGTTATTTGGTGATAAGGAGTTTGGTGGTGGAACTAGAAGGACTGTCTCTGAAGAGCATGACAATACAAATGTAGGATAGCACAGTAAGATGGAGGACATGCATAAGCATCCATAATATTTATTTTGATTTTCCATTTACAAATTGTCATTTTGTGGTCCTTACAGAAAAAAACGTATTTTCACAACAGTCATTGCCTCAAAGAGGTACCACTTTGGCTATTTATTTAAGTGATGCGACCCCCCCCCAACGACGGTTAATTCTGCATCCGTTGTGCATCCAACTTGTACTCTGAGCTCTCTCCAAACAGTAAAAGTCAGTCCTTTGTTGATTCTTGTCTTATCTCTTGCTCTGTCTCTTTTTCTCTTACTTTCTTTTCCTCTCTCCATCTTTTCTTCTCTTCCTCCAATAATGTCCTTTTTTTGCTGAATCGGCCACAGTACATATTCAAAAAAGCCGGTGTGTTGATGTCCGCATGAAGCAAAACTCGTCTGTAACACCAAACAGCGTGCTGGGAGCAAAAGTTGTGAAATGCATTTTTCTCAGCCTCGGGATGCTGCTGGGCAGCAATGGCTCCAGAAATGCACATAATAAACATGACTGCACATCAAATGAGTCAGGAATGCAGATTTTTTGAGGTCAGAAAGTTACATTGTGTGACTAAAATGGAACAATTCCTTCTAAGGGAAAAAATTGTGATGGTTTTGCAGTGTAATCTGAGTGCAGTATGTCAAACAGAAAATATTTATCTTGCCTTGGTGTGTCAGTGCTGCATATGTCAGGCTTTGTTTGGAAGAGAAAAGGGTCAGTCTCGCAGCTTATTGGAACTAATTAGATGCCATAATAGCTGGGGTAAAAAAAAAAAAAAAAGTAATCTTCTCTGTTAACTTAGAATGATTCTTTGTCGTTACAGCAAATTTTCTTTAGCCCTAATACTCTTTGTTAGTAATTTATTTGGTTCCAGCTCCAGACCTTGCATATGATTAAACAATTTGAAACAGCTGTAACTGATTTTGACACGTTAAAGTAATATTCTTTTTCTCTTGGATAAGCAACTCAGAACTTATAAACCTAAGATCCCTGCAGTTCAGCAAAGACTGTCATCTGCAAACACATTTTTTTTAAATTTTGTGTGAAAAAGACATGCTGTATCTTTACACATAATTGGGCTACATTAGGAATGGCAGAAACTGAAATTTCTAAATTAATTTGTCAATCAGAAAACAGAAAACCAATTAGCAGCTATTTAGATTAATCATGACAACTATCAATTGTTCCAGCTCCAGCTCAGCATGATAATGAGCTAAACACGTTTGTGTGTTTGTCTTGTGATTGAAGAAAATAACAAGGTGGCACAAAGTCTTTTCCTACAGGTTCTGAGTCTCTGTGTGAGAGAAGGAGGTGAGACCGGGCTGTTGCGTAATGAGTGTGGATCAGTGATGTGGCCGGTGTGACGGGTGAAGGTGCTGGTTAGAGGAACCCAGATGCTGATGGTGAGGTCAGCTCTGTCTTACCGTGGCCTGCTGCTTCTCAGCTTTCTCATTTGCCTCATCCAGCTGCTTCTGCAAGGCTGCCTGGAGGGACTTCATCTCCTCTCTGTCAAGTGGGAGGGAAGTGAGAAACACCCTGTTAGCACATTCTCCTCACACACTCAGAGGCCTTCGCTGCTCTACCACAGAATGCCTCTCTTACTGCAAGTGACCATAACTGAGAGCCAAGTTGATTTATGTAACTAAAGTTCCACTTAAGGATATGGCTTAACTTAACTGTATTGAACTAAGAAATTGAAGTAAGGCTCAGATTAAAACTACTGTCATCTCTTGGACTGGAAAAAAAAAATTCATGGCTGCCAAATGATGGAGATGGGTTTATAAATGAAATGCCAAAGCAGGTGAGGTTGGCTGGTTGTAGAGTTAAGACTTCAAAGACGTTTATTTAAGCACATCAACCTTTACATTTGTAAAACTGTGTTAACAGACAAGTTTTTAAAGGATGATGTCAAATATTTATGATTTCAATTTTCCCATTTCAGCAACCAGAGCACATTTTATTCGTCAACATTTTTCTTAACAGGTCTGTAATAAGAATGAATGATGCAATGATACAAAGACAGTTTATTTTACTGAACATTTTGACACCAAACATTGCCATAAATTGCTTGTGTTTATATATTTTACCTTGTCTAGAAACCACCTTTTACTCACGTTCCAGGACTTTGGTTGCAGTTTTTACTTTAGAGTCAAATCATCCACTCCTTAATTCCATTATTTTCAAAATAATCATTCAACATTTTTCAATATTATATTTCTCTGTTGAACCGAAGGTTCAGAATCACAGTTGCTTATTCTCCTGATGCATTTATCAATAATTTATCTCTATCATCATTTCACAATAATACAAGTTAATCACAAGTCAAAATTGGAAAAAAGCTTTTAGAATCTAGGAGAATGAAATGTGTAAAAATGACTCACTGTGTCATCCTGTGTACATTTGATTCTGCAGTATTTGAATCACTCTACTTCGGTTTTACACATACAGCATCAAGGACTGGTCCGGCATTTATTATTCGTTTAACATGAATGTTAAATGTTAGGCAGAGGCTATTTTAGTACTGCTTGATGTGACCCTGTACAAAAAATGGCAATGCAAAAATGAATTATGAATTAAGTGGGCAAGTGATGTGTAGAAATCACAACACATGAGGCAGCGCTGTTAAACTCTAACTAACAGCCTGTTTACTAATTCTAAGCACGACTACAAATTTAAAAGCATGTAACATAGGTCATGGCGGAGTGGTGGGGTAGTGAAGCGGCAGCACCTTTCAAGATACTACAGCCACACTGAGTTAGCGCTGAAAGGATCTGACTGCTCAACAGCCACATATCTTGCATTTTATATGCCAGTGGTCTTGTCTCTTAGCATAAGTTCAGTATAGCAAACATTTTTCTTCACAGCAACCATCCCTCTACCCCTGCTTTGGCATTTCATTTATAATCCCATCTCCTGCAGCCGAGACATGGAAACGTTTTGCAGCTCAAAAACCAGCAATGTCCACACTGACAGAAAAGGGTATAAAAAGCATGAGGCATACATACTTAGATGGCCCAGAGCAAGTCAGCACATCTCATCAGATAACTCTAACAAGTTAAATCAAATCAAACTTTATTTATATAGTAATTTTCATACAGATGCATCACAAAGTGCTTTACATCATAAAAACAATTATTTAATAATAAGTATAAAATATCAAAGTTCAATAACTCGCACCTGATCATACTCTCTTTTTCACACATACATCATCACACATACCCACACAGCGCACACAAACAACCCTCACCCACCCCTCTTTGCACAAACATAAACTCTGCTTTCTAGTTTCCGTCTCTTTAACTGAAATGTTGATGTAAAAACATAATTGGAGCTAAACATTTAAAAACCAAAGCTGATTTAATTGTTGAGAGTTTGAAACCTTAAAATATAACATTTTAAAGTTATCTGTCCACCCTGTTGGTAAACATTTCTGTTGCATTGCAGTTTGGAGCAAAATTATTTTTCAGGAAAGCAATCAAAATTCTGTTAAGACTTGTCAAAAATAAATGACTTTCAATGAATCACCTGTCTGCATCCACCATGATGGAGTCAGCTAGCAATCACACTTGGCAGCCGTGGAACTCCAAAGGTGGATTAATAACGCTCCAAAAAAAGAGAAAAAAAAGAAAAACTATAACTTGCAAAACGCTTGGTAGGCAACATCAAGCCAAGCTGCAGCTTTATGGTTTTTAGCTTGATGACATGTGAGAGCTGCTACAGACTTGTGATGGGCTATTGATTGGCTATCAAGGTACTGCACACAAGAGGCTGGACTTCAATCAGACTGACATTTCAGAGAGTATGTGAGGCAACAAATTACTACTAATCCCGAACGGACTCATTACATACAGCATTAATCAGAGAATCCGAACTGGTAGACCACTTGAGTTTAAAATCCTTTTTCGGGCTGACTGCATAAAACAAACACTAAATCGTACATTGTTTATGTGCTTTTTAACTGAATGAAGACTTTATTTTCGAATATACAGGGAGGATTTATGATTGAATTATGCATGATCCATCTTCCCATTTCTCCACAATGATCACAAATTAGACAACGCTTAGAATAACCTGACTTAATAATGTATTTTCCAAATGCATTCAACAAGCAAGACTTAGCAATATTCAAATCAGTAACTTTGTAATCAGGGATCAACGAGTCCAAAGATTCATTCCTGTTTAACACAGAAAAGTAATAACCTAATGGCTTGTTTCAGAACTGTCTGGGAAGTCCTCCAGAGAAACCCCAGAGAGGAAAAAGAAAAAAAGAAAGTTTAGCAGTTGAAAGTCATGAGTCAGCTTCAACTAAATGAACTATAAGGAGGTAGATGGTGATTAAATTGTTTTTTTTTTTGTTCTTTTTTATTTTTTAAAAGAGGTCATATTATCCAAATTGTGTTCACTGAAGTGTTAACGTCTCCTCAGTATTGGGGCTGCCGTGTTGGTCAATTTCCAATAAAAGCAGTCAAATTGAAAGTATGACTCAAAATCTTCTATTATGCATTTATTCTGGCTGCAGAACACATCAGCTATGCAACAGTCAGGAATTAATTGCCAAGGTAATTGTTTTTTCTCCTTATTCATTCTGATCGTGACTGTCCATACGTTTACTTTTGGCTGCAATACTGTAAAACTAACAGTAAGGGCCACCCTTATCAAATTATGCCTTTTTAATTATTTCAGATAGAATAATCATCACCAATGTAACACATTTTTAGACATTTCTGAGATGAATTATGATCATCAAGCGAAGAGTAGCATTGATGGAAAGTCATGTCTCAGTCATGCATGATGCTCCACTTTACCTCTGCTTATGGCTGAGGTCCAGAATCCTCTGCACATCCTTCTTGGCCACCGTGTCATCATTTTTCAGTGTCTAAAAGAGAACAGAAGACAAATTGTTTTTCTTGCCAAAGGTTTGCTTGTGAAAATGACAAACTCCAAATTTAATATTACATCAAAGTACAAAAGAAATCAAGAACACTGCATGCAGAGACATAGAACTGGGCTGTAAATGTTTCACAAAAGAGTTTAAGTTCAGGCAAAACCTTAATTGTTCACTATAGTCATGACAGAATTAAACACAAAGTGTTGCAACACAATGCAAAAAGCTTCTAATTGATCAAATAATTGAGGAAAATGTTAATAAATGAGCAGCAGATGTAAAATGTTGTTGGTGCCACCTTACCAAATTATTCTGCTTTTAACAATCTGTTAATGAATGCCCTAATGAGGGTGCATGCAGATGCAGATTGGATTCTGCTGGTGCCTAAGCAGAAGTCTGATGGGTAATTATGAATTAGCTAATTCTCCGATTTTCCCAACTGCCTGTTGATTTATATTTATTTGCTATGGGCTAAAACGAAAATGTCCAGACTTCTCAGGAAATGCGCCACTCAGAGGGAGAGATAGGTTGTCCTTAAATTGCATTTACAGTTACATTTCTATAAAGCCCAAAAATTCATTTCACAAGAATCTATACCGAGGTTGAAGGCTGGAAAAAAAAAAGGGAGCAAACAGCAGCTAGTGACAAAACATCACAGGTCTGCAGCAACATCAAAACCATAGGCGGGTGAAATTCATAACATTGATCATCTCATAACAATGCAATGTTCTACTGGAAACCTGCATCTTGGCTTTAATATGAATTGTAATTGGATGCACTAGCCATAAACATTTTTGCTGCTGAGGAGCAGCCTCTGTGTAAAACTGTGCTCCCAATGGAAAGCTTCCCGTACACTGCACTTAATACACCACAATGCAAAAAGCAAACAAACAATCATCCCATCCGGGACTGATCAAGTATTTTTTATTTACTTATATTCAAAGTGAACATTTTCAAGAATTGTAAACAATTCAGCTGTTGACTTAATTTCCAAATCTGATGGAAATCTAAACAACCATGATCCAAAGAGCCTCTACGTTACAATCTGTAAGACTGTAGGGAAAACTTTACACCTCTCAAGGTCTACACCCCAATGAGCCATCACAGAAAGAGGATGACCTAAACAATATATGTGTTTTTATTACTCAATATACAAAGTGGGGGCTGCAAAAAAGTGATGGCATGACTATGGATTTCTGACTCTGCTCTCTGTTGCTGCCATCTATTGTAATCCCTTTTTAGTGGAAAGGCCAAGTTTATCTCAAATCAGCCTATTCACTTGGATGTTACTTTGATTTGTACCGCCTGCCTAAACATTGTCGCAGACCACACACTCCGATAAATCCTGATAGCAGTGGCCCTCTCTTGTCACATGGTAAGATTTTAGTCAGGAAGGGTTAAAGAGCATCAAATATTAAAGGTTTTGTTTCAGTTTCAATAGTCCCCAGATTTCAATCCAATCTAGCTTTGTGTTGAAAAAAACAAAACAAAAAAACAGGACTGATCCACGAAGCCACACCTCAAAGCTTCAAAGGATCTGCTGCTAATTAATTGGTGCCTCATGTCACAGCGCTCCTTTAAAACTCTTGTGGAGTCCATGTCTGAATAGGTGGGAGCTGTTTTGGTGACATAGAGAGCACCTACACAATACTGGGTAGAAGTCTGGTTTTTTGTTGTTGTTAGAAATGGTTGGTGTATTATAGTGAGGTGCAAAACTAATTGATTATTCGATTAGTTGAAACAGCGCGGCAGAACTAAACACACACACACTCATTTACACAACTGTGATGAATGTGATCATATCAAAGAAACATGAGCAATAAAACATCTTTACATTAATAGTCTATCTCCAATCTGGAAAAATTAGCGACAAGTTTAAAAAGGTTTGTAGAAATATACGTTGGTTGTTGTGTCGCTTGATGTCTGACCATGACGACTTGTGGCAGCCTAGTTCCCCATTGGGAGCTTTCGGGGTTGCTAACATCGGGTCTGGTGTCCATCTCGGTCTGATCTGTATCCTTCTCTTTACAAAAAAAGTCAGAAGTATCTCCCTTTCTCTTCATTCGTATATGTCCCATACAAACTGGTTACAGGCTATATTTCCCCGCTTTTTCATGTCGTAGCTTAATTCAATATCAACTAACAGGCTTGCTGGCTAATGTAGCTCTAACGTAGTCAGTGCTAAGTAACTTTGATACTGAGGTACTCTTTAACTAGTTTATTTTTAGCTCCATTGTGAAAAACTTGAATAACTGAGTTAATGTAAAGTGCCTTAATACACTCACTGAAAACTAAACATGACATGGTTTACCCATATTATCTTAAAACTAATCTAACACTACCATATAACTAGATCAGGACCGCTACATCTTAATGCTAATATCAGGTTTTTAGCCTTTCATAACATTATAGTTGTACTTGCACTGGGACAGAATATCTCTAGAAATGTGCAGTAAAGTTACAAATTTTTTTAAGGAAACTACTTTAGAATTTGCTCAAAACTTGTGTAGTGATAGTGGTGATCCATGCAATTTTGAAGAGATGTTTCTTTTCTCCTTCTCTTCCATGGACTTGTCAGTCACCTGACATGGCACCTGGAGGTCCAATCAGATTTAAGAAGTGGCCAGTGCAACTTTAGCTCCGCCCCTGCAACGCACATAGTTGACTTTTATTTTTAAGAGCCAAGTACGTTTTGTTTGGGGCAGGAGAACAGTTGTATTTCACAACTCAGAGACACACAACTCATTTTACAGCCCTTTTCTGCCAGAGTTTGCACTTAAAGCAGCAACAGACTAAGCAAGATGGAAGTATTTCACTTAACTGGACAACAAGGTCAAATTCATATTATGTGGGATGAAGCTTCTGTAACCAGGGCTCAACCAGCATGATCAGCATGATGATTTTTGTCGCTTAAGCCCAAAATAATGCTTTTTCTTTTCTCTTATTTCTAACTATCTAACTATGCCTTCTGCTTTTAGTCATGTCAGATGTTTATTTTCTCACTTTCCCCAGCATGATGAGGACAAACTTACTAAACCGTCACAAAAATTTTACACTTCAGAAGCTAAAAGACCAGAATGAAAAACGACGAAAAATCACTGGTATTGGTGTAGTTAAATGGTTGTATATGGGGCAATGTTTAGCTCACCTGGTAGGCATCTCCATGAACAGAGGCTACAGCTTCTTGAATCTTCATGAATCCCACCCTGAGGCCCTTTGCTATATATCATCTCCTCTCTGTCTGACACCCTTCTTATCTACCCCCACCTACTGTACAATAAACACCACCTACAACCCACTAAATCTTGACAAAAACTGACAAAAACAGCTTGTATGGGTGAAAGGAAAACATTAATAATGACATCACAATAATGTCATGATTAATTGATTTTAATTTACCTAATTAGTTGGCTTTTAAAAAAACTTAGATTAACTTAAAATAGCCAGTGTATATCTTCTCAAAGTAACAATCTCATCTAGAGTTGAAAACTAAAATAGGGATCTCAAACTCTGGTCCTCGAGGGCCATTTTCTGACAACGTTTGGATAAAATTTGCAACATCAATGCATTTCCATTTTAGCATTTAGATGGAAGAATCTTCATACAACTGCTCTGGCCATTCCAAGCAACTCATTCAAGGACCTAACATAGCTCTTTAGTGGAATGACAAGCTCAATTTGTAGTAGTTGTAGCTTGAAATATAGGATCACAATAAATAAACAAGCAAGCCCAAAAATGAATAAGTAGATAACTAAATGCGTGTTACAGCGATGACTCAGCAGCTTGTTATTTGAGTGAATTTTGTTGCACTTAACAATAACAACCATAATTTTCTATAAAACCCTATGAGTTTTATAGTATTCCTCTATGAATTCTCTCAGTTGATTTTGTGTACACTTGTGTTATATTCCTCTGCAGTTGCTGCAACAGTTTGACCATGCTCAGGCAACAAAAATACAAGGCCATGTTTTAAATAAATAAAAGTGATTATTCCAACCCAGTTAGCTGGGAAATTTGGTTTGAAAAAAAAAAACTTCATCCCAAAATAATGCTTTTCTCCTTTTTTGACTGACTTTCCAAAGTAATAGGTTCTCTTCTGCATTTGGTCATTTAATTTTTATTTTATTTTCCTTAGATTCTCCCCTTTTAGTTCTGTAATTAACTTTGGATTTTACTTGTGTTTGAAAAGCGTTATCAGTAAAGTTGAGTTGTTTTACTATGTAGCTTCTCTCTCTGTCTCAACATTATGGACAGTTACATTGTCACCTTTCCTCAGCGCATAAAAAAAAGCCAAATCAATACATGATTGTGCAAGGGAGCAAGTGGTGGTCACTGAGTATTTTTGTAACTACATTTAACAACTTTAAAGATGCTTTTAGCAACTTTTGTTTTCTTTTTAGAAGGCATTTGGCAAAGAGCACCAGTAACCTCTGATGCTGGAAGAACAGAGAAGCGGGATCCATCTGTACTGGTAAGAAAATGAACACACTTGCTTTTGAGAACTTCTGAAAAAACATCAACTTTGGTTATTGATTAAAGGACACAACATTTTTTTTTTAAAGTGCAACTGAAATGATTATTAAATGACCAATTAGTCAATTGATAGAAAATTATTTAACAAAAAAAGCTTTTAGAGTACTGCTGGGATTCCTTAACCATTACTAAATTTCCTTGACTGTAATTTCATTATGAAATTTTTTCAAATGATCTTTGCATGCAACAGCTGACCATACCTTGATTTTAAATTAATGTAGGATTTAGAATAAATAACAATTTTGAAAATAACAACCACAAGGAACGCTTGTCCTTTCACTTTTCATATTTTATTCTTGTGGTACTAGTAAATACTAATTAAACAATACTTATTTTTCATGGGCTTCTGATTCATATGCTGTTTGTTAAATCTGTTCAGTTTGTTTACATTTTAGCCAGCTCAGCATTTTTCTCTTCCACTTCGTCAAATGAATTAATGTTCAACCCTTTCAATGAAACCTTTTGGACCAGGACCATTAACTGAGGAGGACTCACTACGACAACCAGGACAATGGAGGATAAACTTGTTTTTTTCCTGTAGCATCTACTCAGAATTTCACAAAGCCATGTTCTTTTCACAACTTCCTATGAGACAAGCCTTGAAAAATGCCTTCGGTTCCGTTTTGAAATACTGTAGAGTTTGTGTGATTATATTCTTCTCTCTTCCTCAGCTACCTTCTGTCATAAAATACCCTGTTCAATTTCACACCAAGAGAGCAGAATCCCAGTTTCTAGACCATTAAATGTTCTAAAGCTGAAATAGTTACAATTTAAGGATACAGATACATGTAAAATGGATACTATTTAGACTTGTATATTATGTATAGACTATGTAGATTATTTAAAAAATAAAGAATAAAAGGAGGGGTTCAATACAAGCTACCTCCATGATGGAGCCATAATCCATTATATGTGCAAATCCCTAAAGCCTTTACCATCTTGACACTGAATTTAAACTACACAACAGCTACTTTAAACCCATTTTTAGAGCTTCAAAACATTCCCAGGGCTACTGCCAGGAATAAATCCTCCAGCACCCCAAAGTTTAATTACTGGAGTTGCTGACCTGCACCTAGAGGGCACCTTGTTAAAATTATAAGCACATGCTCCATCATCTTTTCCTCAAACATGGGATGCTTTTCCCTGTTGACTTGATTCTCTTTTAAAAGTTGATGATGTGTTTTGCCCCTGAAGAATAGATTTATTCCACAGTACACCATTTTAAATCGAACCCAACCTCTGCCCTGCCCATATAGTGCAGAACTCAGGGCGAAGAGAGATCCCAAACCAGCTAGCCTAGAGTAAGTAGACATCAAAGTCTGCCCCAGGGATGAATGGTGGCCAGACATTTCCTTTTTTTTACAGGCACATGGAGCACCTTTGGCAAACACACACTAGAGCAGAGGTGAAAATATCCTCTGTTTGATTATTGATTTTCTGACAATTCTAGTGCAGCCAAAGTTTTGCCTAAAGCCTAAAAACATCAGCAAGCTTGTCAGAGTAAAATATAACTTTGTCTGTAACTCTGGGAAAAAACACAAGGGCGTTTGATACACAGGATCTAGAGGTATTAGTGGGAGTCAAGTTCTGTAAGACCACCACTGCACAGACAAATGTGACAGAAAGATTCTAAATTGTTAGAATATCTAGGAATGTGAAAACAAGTTTCTCTATATCTTTTCTTTATTGCTTAAAGCTGTAATGGAGTTGACCTCAAGTGACTGGTGGGAAGTTGTGTGCAGTAACCAGCGCTGAGATAATTGTGATATGTAAAATTCTAACAGCATTTCATTATCTACTGAATAATGAAGAATAATACATAATAATATGTCCAAGGCTGGTTTCCAGCTGTAGCATATTTGCAGAGGCGATAACAATCATACCAATCATTTAATTCAGGATGCCTTGAAAACCCTTTTCCCCATTTAATTTGATTTAATCCAAATGTTATACATATATATATATATATATATATATATATATATTAGGGATGCACCAATATCCAATATTAATATTTTTGCAATGGCCGATAACCGATATTTACCGATATTGTTTAAAAAAAATTAAGATGAGAAGATCAAATTCTGTACGTAATCAAAGTTAACGTTAGCAGCGTTAGTTTCCCGCCAAAGTTTGTGAACCTCTGGTTGGTTGTTTTTCAGATGACATATCAACCTGGTGGTGTTGAATGACTTGATGCAACGTCCTCTTCATATTACTTGATGTTGCAAGTATTGCATACTGTGAGTTTCCTCTATAGATACATCCCACAATGCAGCCTTACTATCACTGTCACAGGTCCAAAACAAGACTGCAGGCCCCCCCCCCCCCTCCTCCCGACACACAAACGGCCGGAAATAAATATCTGTTGTTAATATCGGCCA